>JARFXV010001344.1:0-90000 GCA_031761425.1 Cosmopolites sordidus | reverse complement strand
AAAAGTTGACCAAAAATACATAAAAAACACTTCGAAGTGTTATTAGCATTGGAGAATAACAGACATTCTACGTCCTTTTGAGAAGAATTTTTGAAAATTTTATGTTTCAAACAATGAAAAAAAGAAGAGACTTATCTATAATTTTGTCTTAGTATAACTTGAGTTGTTTTAGATAATAATTCGAAATAACGTAATTTTTTTCGTAAGAATGTAGTTTGTTTTTTGTTCATTTTCTTAGTTATAGTTCAAATATTAATAAACGTTTGTTTTGGTTGAATTAAACTATTGTTAAATACTGTTAAATACAAACGAAAAATGCTGTTATTAAATATGTCAAAAATTTGTTATTCTTAATAAGGGCTTGTTGGCAGGCTTGGCAAAGTATATTGGTTTTCTAAACAGAATATTTTTAGTACAATATTTTGTAATAATTGCTCCACACTCTACAACCTTCGGTATATTGAAAAGTATTCGACACAAAACACATTTAAATAAAAAAAAACTTCTCAAATAAGTTTAAAAAATTTCACACAAAAATATTGCTTGACGATCCATGTCTGATCTAGATCCTCGTCAATCAACTAAGTGTTATGACCGATATCGGAGTGCCTACTTCTCTTATAAAGCTTCAGGTTGATTTCCCAAATTGACGGTCGGTGCATGGTCGTTTTAAAAATCGCACAGCCGGAACAGAAAGCAAGATATAAATATCAACGCTATCTGATGATCGTTTCGCTATTACCACGAACAATTTCTTACAGAAATTTACATTCAAAAACTTTTTAAATATACCTTTTAAAGCTTTTTATAAAACATATTTATACAAAAAGGCCAAATTATATATCTATTACTGTAAGATTGATGAACTTTCTAATTCTTTGAGCAGGGTCAAATTTAATTAATCGTAACCTTTGAAAGCCGTTTTAGACTGTATATATGTATTCAAAATCATTATCATTATTTATTTAGGGAAGGTTACTGCGTCAAAACGAAACATTTAATCGAACAGCCTCGGCGATAAACTCAATGTAACCTGAAACCAAATCAAATGTTTTATGACAACCCGTGCGAATCAATATTGCCTTTAAAGCGTCTTGTGTCAATATTTGTTACTGTTTCATCGCTAGATTTCTTAGATATGGACACACACGGTAGGAATTACACAGGGTCTATAATACGACTTGTCAAAAAAATTGCCTATAAGTTTCATTAGAAACTTATCCTAATATTTTAAAATATAGGGTGATTTTTTCGTGAATCCAAACTTTAAATTCAAATAAAACAAAAATCAAATTAGATGCCTTGAAACTAATTATTTTATGTGAAATAACATTCAATGGTATTAATGTTTGGAAATAATTTCGATTGCACAACATGCACAAAGTGTATTCTGTCAATCCAACTTTCAACCTCTTATTCAATTAATTGGTGTCTTATGTACGCAATTGTCCGAGTTATGTTGGCTTTCAAGGCGCCAATTGTGGCTGGTTTATTGGCCTAGAACAAAGATTTAACCTAACCCCAAAGAAAATAATCTAAAAGCATTAAATCACACGAACTTGGTGGGGAATTAACATGTCCGTTCCTCGAAATCATTTTCTTACCTAATTGTTCCCTCAATAAATCATTGAGTAGGCTGTATGACATGTGGAACCGTTTTCTTGGAACCACATATCGTCGAAATCAATACCATTCAAATTTGGAATTAAATAATTATTGACCATGGCTCTGTAACGATCCCCAATAACGGTAACGTGCTTTCCAGCTTACTTTTTAAGGAAATACGAAAAGGAACGAAAGGAAATTAAAGGCATATGAAAGGAAAAATAAGGAATGATGCCACCGGGGTATAATCGGTATCACACGGTGCACTTTTCTGGATACAACTGTAATTGTTAGATCATTTGCGGACTGTTTTTACTCTAAATGCGGCAATTTTGTTTATTAACGTAACCATTTAGCCAAAAATAAGCTTTATCGCTGAATAAAATTGTGCGTTTAAATTCGGGTTAAGTGGCAATTAATGTTGAACCCATTCACCGAACGTATGACGCAAACGATGGTCTTGCAGCTTGCGTTCTTGGACAAACTAGATCTTGTAAAGCATCAGACTAAGATCTTTTCGTTAAATTTTCCACATAGTCGAATAACAAAAGCCCAACTTCCTGCCAACGGCGACGAATTTCTGAATTTATATCTTGATCAACACTGACAGCAACAGAGGCGATATTTTCGTTGGAACGCACATATTTTTATCTTGTTTTAGTTTTAATATCGATCAGCGTGTAATGCGTTCAGAATTTCTAGATAATTCAGCAAATACATCGCTCGGTTAGGCGATTATGTACATCATTTCGTGCATTCGAAATGTGCAAAACATTTCGAGAATTTGCAAGCATTGCTCTGATATTCCATGATAATTTGCCGTACTATACTGAATAATTTTGACACTAGAAGCGCGCAAACTCACAGTTCGTTTGACAGCACCCCCTATTGGAACACACTAAAAAACCACCCTTTATATGTGCCCAATGAAACTATTATACAGTTTATAGCTAAAATCGAATTTGGGGTTTCTGACTTAATTTGGTGCGAAATCGAAACCGATCCTTCCTTTAAGATTAATGTTACTTCATATAATTTAGCATCGAGCTTGTGTAAAGGGTTGTTCAATAAGAGGACAAGTACTTTATAATCCGTCGTTCAAATGCCCCTCTCGGCTTCGTCCGGTAAAATGCATTCTGTAGACCCGATTTTCGATTATTCTTTCACATATATCGTGTGACATATTTTATAGCGAATACCTGGAGGTCAAGAATTTTTGTAGGGTTATTTTTACAATCTAATGTATTTATTATAAACATGTAAAACGTGCTAAATATATGCAAATACATTACCTAGAATTATGTGAATAAAAAATATACTACATGACAAGTCATACAGCGACAAAAACTTTCTCTTTTTCCTCTTGTGCTCTGTAGCATCATTTCTTTTTAAAAACATAGATGGGTTCCAACATGTCTGGTATCTTGCTTCCATCTTCCTGATATGCTGATAAAACATCTCTCCTTGTTCGTCGCTTACTGCACCAAAATTTTCCGGAAAAAATCCAAATGGAAATGTAAAAATGGATTTTTAAAGAAATGCGACAGCTTAGTATTCATAGGCTTTTAAGAGTATACATATGAGATTTTTATAGATTTCATCTATCTTGTTGCTCAGAAATCCTCTTACAACACTTACAAAATACTTCCAAGCTGCTAATTCCTTTTCATTTAATTTTTCTTGAAAACGGAAATCACTTAGAAGCTTGCTTATTTGAGGTACAATAAATATTCATCCTTTATTTTTGCATCACTTAATTGAGGAAATATTTCTTTTAGGTAGGTTCCCTCCACACCATAAGAACAGCAAACAGCATAGAATTTCAACTGCACTAAATTTACGTGACAATTCACACAGCAAACATGAAAAGCCCAACTTTTATCTTGATCTCCAATTTGGCACTTAAAATATAAAAGATACGCTATTTTGAGTTCCTCGGAAGGTGGAGGCTATATCCGAGCTAGATCTATATCTATATATATTACAAGCTAGATCTATATCTAGCTTGTGACTTTAAAATAAATAGTTCGCATATATAACAAAACTTATCCGCTGGATTTTTGGAAAATCGACGACTAAAACTTGCCATTTTATATAAAATCAACTTATACACTGCTGTACTGTAAATGAGACAGAACACTAAATATACACATAAATAGACATAAACTAAACTATAGAAAACAATAAAACTGCCCTTAAAGATTGCTGGCCGCGATGGTCCGGTGGGTTAGTCGCCTGCCTTAGTATATATATATATATATATATATATATATATATATATATATATATATATATATATATATATATATATATATATAAACCTAGCCTAACCTAACCTAACCTAACCTAAATGGCTGTGATTGTTTCTAGGCAAGAGTGTAAAATCCGACAACGAATTACCCCTCAGTCACGCCAGTTAAAGGCTGGGTAAGCCCGGATGCCTTCTGAGTGTTCTACGTTGGTCACTCGCCAGTCGGTAGGTTTTCTGATAGACTTAAGTGTACGCACATAACCAAGGGTTGATAGCCTGATGAGGGTGCTGGCCTGGGTTTGTCGGTAGCTGATGACCGTGGTTCGGAACCCACGCTAAGCTGTGAGTCCAGTCGCTAAATAGCCTTAGCTGCTGATGCGCCTCTAACGGTAAATCCGTTCCGTTCTGTTCCGTTCCCTTAAAGATTCATAGAATACTGTGGAAATACCCCCCTCTCCCCTAGGAATTATCACAACGGTCTTGTGATAATTCCTACATTGTCCAGTCCAAAGCCTGGTACAAATAATTTCAATAATCCTATGATATAAAGGAGAAGCAGCTACTTTCTCAATTCTCATCAATGTTTCAAAAATCATCTGTGTGTCAACATGTGACAAAAAATTACTGTTGCGCTAAATGAATTCAGTCAAGTTACCGGATGGAATAATTTCTTCAATAATACTGTCAGATTTAGAATTTTTACATACTTGCAATGTATTTCTACAAAAGGAAGATCAAACCGAGAAACTCGAGGGTCGTCTATTTAATTCTCAACTTCTAGGTTTCATCGACTGCAGAATCTATTAGAACAACAATTGTTTTCTGCCGTATAGATATCTTATAGCCCCATACGTCAGCTGTAAAACAAAGTATAATATACTGTTTTTGTGTGTTTTTAATGCCAATAAATCAACTGTACGATCCATCAATAAATCGGAAGACAAAATAATTTTTCAGCTTCAATATCACTATCAGTCAAAAATTATTTGTTATCCAGCAATTGAAAAAATGGAAACTGCATTAACATTATGGATTGAAGATTGTAGCTGAAGAGAGTGCCTTTAAGTGGTGCTTAATAGGATATTATTAAAAATTAAAATCTCCAAATGTAGAAGAACGTCTGTCGATTACCATTTCCACGTCCATTTATTACCACGTCCATTTATCTCGTCGTCAGCGTTACATGTTTTGTTGGTTGCCAGAATTCGGGAATTTAACGACTTTCTAAAACATGCTATTTGGACGTAGATTCCCTGCGACCGAGGGTATCAGTAATTAGTTTTAAACGCTGATTTGTGCGGGTACGGAGCGTTTGATATATCTCGCGTCGCATATTTCGTTCGCCACGCAAATACTTGTTTTGATTTGGGGTTTGCTACGTGTGTACATACTGAGTGGTACTTCTAAAATAAAAATAATCAACTTTTAATTGCAAATATGAAGGTGTCTGATTTAAAAGGTTAATCCTGGCAAGCCATCAATCAGTACCACAAAACTAAATATTTACCCAAAAAAGTTGTTGCTGTGTATATGGTAGTATACGCTAGGTGTTGTGCATCATGAGTTCCTCAAATCTGGTCTAACAGCCTTTGCTGGCCGTTATGAGCAACAATTAATTTGTATTAATAAAGCTGTGGAGAAAAAATGCTTTATATTGGTAAGGGAAAGAGGGAAGCCATTTTGCCTGAATATAATACATGGCCATATCCAGCTAAAATGTCCCTCGGAACGATCAGCGAGTTGGACTGGAAAATTTTATCGTTCTTGACGTATTCTCCAGTCTTGAAAAGTATCGATTACTTCAGTTAAGTATGTTTCTACATTTTATTGACAGAAACTATTCATATATATGAAGTACGTTGAAAATTTTACAAGATTACACGATCCCATAACGCCATTTCTTTCCCAAAATGGTATTAAGAGTCCTTTTTGAGAGTATTACATCTTCTTTTAAAATAAAAGAGCTGTCACAGTTTTCAGCCTTGGTGCACTATAAAAATTTTAAGCCATATTAGATTGGCGAGTGACTCTGTTACATGTGCAATAAAAATATATTTTATAAAATGACTCCTTCAAGTAGTATTTCACATCGGCAAATTCTGTTGTTTAAATTTGCATATCTTTTCATTTATATGTTTCGCTTATTTGAATATTCATTGACTTATACTATATTGACTAGCAATATTTCCGTTTAAATTGTTCTCTCCATTGTTATATTTCAGTTAAAACTTTCTTGCGTAAAAGCAAATAATATGCTTGCTTAGCTACACAATTTCCTATTGAAATTAGTCAGTACGTTACTAGCAATTTTATGAGGAATGTGGTTTTGTATTCAGATAATTTCTTTTTAAACTGTATATATTTTAATATTTAGTAAATAAATATTTATTTTGACTACACGACAGGTCGACATGATTTTTATAACATTGATGAGAATGCTCTTTGTGCGTTTCGTTTATGTAGTTATTAAAACACCTTTTCACAAAAATGATCTAGCACATCCTATTTTCAAGTACATGCTTCTCCTGAATATCATGGGATAATTGAAATTATTTGTACTTGTCTTTGGACTGGATAATGTAATAATTACCACAATATCGTAGAGCGGGTATCTCCACAGTATTCTACGAACTTTTCAGGGCAGTTTTATTGTTTTCTATAGTTTAGTTTGTTTATGTCTTGTTTACAATACAGTCAAATTTTTAAGTGAATTTTATATAAAACGGCAAGTTTTATCTAGTCATCGTTCTAGTCATCGATTTTGGAAAAATCCAGCGGATAAATTTTGCTTTCTACGCCGACGATTTATTTTGAAGTCACAAGCTAGATCTATATTCGATGAAGTCAAAAAAGCCTATTTTATATTTTAAGTACTAAATTAGAGATCAAGATAAAAGTTGGGCTCTTCATGTTTGCTATCTGAGTTGTCACGTAAATTTCCTATGTTCCTATGGTGTGGAAAGAACCTATTCACCATGTAAGAGATTCTTACTTGTGTATCACTAAAACAGTAAAGATTCCAAAAAAGCAAAGGGAGATAATTCAATATCCAAATCAGTAACTCAAAAAAAGCAGCTTCTGCTGTCTCTCCATATTAAGCTTGGACTAATGAAAATCATGTCAAAATCATGGAGAAAGAAGGTAATGATTTCAAGTACCTAAAAGAAATATTTTCTCAAAGTAATACAAAACAAGAAGACATTTATTGGTTCTCAAATAACGAACCTTCTAGATTCTGTTTCCAAGATAAATTAAGTGAAAAGGAACTGGTAGCTTGGAAGTATCTTGTAAGCGTAATGAAAGGATTTCTGAGCAAAAAGAAAGATGAAAACTATAAAAATCTCATAGATGCACTCTTGAAAGCCTATGAAATATTAGGGTATTGCATGTTCTTAAAATGATTTTTTTATGAAAAATTTGGGTGCAGTAAGCGACGAACACGGAGACAGGTTTCACCAGGACATCAGGACGATGGAAGCAAGATACCAGAGATATTGAAACTCATCTATGTTGGGCGACTACTGCTTATTTTTAAAAAGAGATAATGCTGCAGAACACTAGAGGAAAAAGTGAAAGTTTTTGTCCCTGTATGATATCTCATGTAATATATGTTTTATTCACATAATCCTCAGTAATGTATTTGTATACATTTAACACGTTTTACATGTTTATATGAAATAAATGTTATATTATAAAAATATGGCGTTTCCTTTTTTTCCCCACCACTGACCCCCTGTAACAAAAAAAATCTACGTGTTTCAGTAAATAGCTTATCATTTGCGGATTTAGGACTACAAAATACTTCATATACACCTATTTTAATCAATGTTACCTCAAAAACTTTAAATTTGTTGACTTGTGTTATGTAACTTAAACTGTTAGGAAAGAATTTTGCAAATTTTATTTATATTTATTTTCAGTACTTTTGCCTCCAATTGTATCTCTGATACATCATTAAGACCAGTAACCGGTTTCGGGAAATGCTTACAGATTTACACTTACAATACTTACAAATTTCTGATCGAACCACGGAAAAAATTGCCTTGTTTTTGAATATATTCAGTTTTGTATTTAACTTTAATATAAAGTTAAAACTCATTTATTATTTGTTATAAAAAGTTCGTAAAGATTACAATCCATTAGCATCCTACAGCTAAAGTATTATCTTTAATTAAATATTGATTACTTTACAGGCAGATTTTTACTTCGGTAATAATTAATAGTAAATAAACTACATCTAAGTACTTACCTGCATGATTATATACGATCATTCCTCTAAAATATCCTGTTAAATAAATTCACAAACTCCCGACGTCCAATTCTGAAATTTTCCTCGTTAATTTTACAGCACTAAGACCGATACGACAACTTTGCACAATTTAATTCGTAACTTTTACAAGTAGACACTTTGAAATTTCGGCTTTTCAACTAATTTTAACAATGCCATTAGTTTATTTAAATGTTTCATGTGATGGTTCACCGAGTTTCTTCAAGTAAACTTTGACGGGCCACTTTTAAACTGAAATTTCTTGGATGGAGACGCTCCTCTGCGACGTATCTAAAACAAAATTCAAAATTAGTTAGGTTTGTTAGTTTTGGGGCCTATTTTAATATTGTAGATGATTTAGAAAATATAATTTAAACATGTTTGAGTGTTTTGACAGTAATATGTTTATTCCTCTATTCATATCCATATTTTATATATGCTAAACCTTTTCAGAAATTTTCAAATCGGTTACGTGGCAAACATAGATAGCGTGGGGGGGGGGGGGGGGGGTATTACAGTGAGCATTTTGCGTGCGAGCGTTTTATAAAAACAGCGATTCCTACAATATTTTTCGACATCTGTATACGGCACATTTTAAATTCGCGACCATGAGAAATATGCCAAGTGCGAATTTAGTCAAGTATTGGAAACGCAAGTTTGAATAGACTGGAAACACAATGCGGGATAAATCAACTGGGTACAAAAGGACATCAAGAACGAGCGTAAATGTTGACCACGTTCGCCAGAAACGATCCACGACAGTCTCTATGACTCAGCGCAGCTTCTCTACATTTACACAGATCCACGATTCATCGCATTATTTGCAAATATTTACATTTCCAGCCCTACAAAATTATTATTGTGCAAAAGATGAAGCCCGATGATCCAGCTAAACAAGTCGCATTCTGCAGGACAATGAAAAATCGTTTTAGGAGCTTCAATAACATATGGTTTTCTGATGAATTGAATATCCATATCAAAGGCCATATGAATAAAAAAAATTGCAGATATTGGGCTCCCGACAATCCGCTGGAACTGCACCAGAATCCATTACATTCGCCTAAAGTTGTCGTTTGGGCTGCCATATCAAGCGAAGGGATTATCGGCCTCTACTTTATTGAGGATAACCGTGGTTAGGCGCAGACCGTTAATTTCGATCATATTGCCATATGATCCGGGCTTTTTTTGGCTCCAGAAATACAAAATTTGATTGACTACAACTGCAATACATTTTTCCAAGATGGATTAGTTACCGAAGAGACATTAATTGGCCACCGAGGAGTCCAGATATAACACCTGCTGATTTTTCCCTAAGGCGCTACTTAAAAAGTAAGGTTTTCAACCAATTACCACCCAACTTAAATGTTTTAAAGCAAAGAAAAACAGACGAAATCCACGCGATTCCAAGAGCGATGATCCAGCGAGTGATTGAAACATTCAGTTCCAGGCCAAATGAGTGTGAAGAAACGCATGGTGTGCATTTACGGATGGTAAATCCGTTTTTCACAAATCAAAATTAAAAAAAAACTACTTGAATTCATTCTAATATTCAAACCTCAAAAACGAGAAAGGTTCTGAGACACCCTTTCATTTATGATTAAACCTTTTACATGAATAAAAAAATATTATTTCAATTCACTCATTTCAACCTGCATAACCTTATTGTGAAACCAAGCCACAATTTGGTGAAATTCTAAATATATTTTGTTCTACTTTGAATTGTAAAAGATATTTATTACGCAAAAATATGCGAAAGTTCTCTAAATGGTGCGGTAATTTTACAGCTAATTGTCCTGCAAAGTTTTACAAATTTGGTTGTTGACAGCCCCGCTTTAAAGTAACTAATGCTTTGTTTAGTTTAAGCTTATTTCCTCTTGTCTAAAACTTTATGGACCCATTTGCATTGCCGTGCTAATAATTTCTGTTGTCGGTTACTTATTTCGATGCCAAGAATGAAAATAAAGGGCCCTAGAGTTGCTGCCGAATAGTTTGTACTTGGAAAGTTGTTTCAATTGGATAAGGTAGGTTATATACATAATCTTTCTCTAATGTATAAATTAATCTGTTGATGACAAAAAAATTAACTAAAATTTATTAAGGATAATGTATAAAATTCTATTTTAATTAAAAGTTAATGATATTATAATGTAGAATATTATTTTCATCGTTATGAACAATCTTCGCTCATCACGTTGACAAACTTTTCTTCGTATAAAATCAGGGCGATTTTGAAGTAAAATATTCTTCGAGTGCAGGTTTGATAGCAATAGGATCTTTTTTCCACCTAGAAACTGTTTCATAGAACTGACAATATGCTTATATGACGCTGCAGCATTAGAGGAATATAGTGGGCGAGGATGTATTCCCAGCCTAATTTTTTTTTGAGTGATTCTGACACTATGAGACTTTATATTTTTATGCTGTAGAATAACACATTTTCGATTAATTAATTTTAGACGTTTTTGAATTAAAGCCATGTTTATTTTATTAAACTGAACACAATAATTTTCAGCATCTATGTTGTCAATAGGATTCATAACCGTATAGTGAATAATTCCTATAATATCCCATCGGTCTGACATTTACACTTTTTTAGGGTGAATACTTTTTCAGTAGCGGCTCGTGGGTTTTTAAAGTGGGATGGCGTAAAAGAAAATAGTGCTGCTGAAGATTTTTGTAACTATTTTTACATTATTTTTGAACTTGGCTCAAATACAAGGGCGTGGGCCGACCGTTAGTTTTTAATTCAACTTTCTCCTCCAAACTTAAATTAGTCATTATTAACTGTTTTAAACCAGACACCTTCATGTTTGCAATTAAAAGTTTATTATTTTTATTTAAAAAGTACTACTCAGTGTGTACACAAGTAGCAAAACCCAAATCAAAACAAGTATTTGCGAGGCGAACGACATAGGCGACGCCAGACATATCAAACGCTCCGTACCCATCAAATCAGCGTTTAAAACTAATTATCAATACGCTCGGTCGCAGGGAATCTACCAAATCGCATGTTTTAGAAAGCAGTTAAACCCCCGAATTCTGGCAACCAACAAAACATGTTACGCCAACGACGAGATAAGATGACGGTGGCGTACGGTCGCTGGAGGTAAACGTCCGACTAACGATGTAAAAATTGTGGCGGTTTTTATGCGCATTATTTGGTGTGATGGGTTGACAGACATTCTTCTAGATTTGGAAATTTTAATTTTTAATAATATCTTAAAATGAGTTAAAGGAAAGAAACTGAACGGAAATGAAATATGGTGTTTTGCTCTGAATATATTCTGGAATAAATTCTGGAGGGACGGCGTCCCAACGCCCTCCCTTACAAGCCACCACTGCTCTTTTACCATTTTTCAGTAAAATATAAGGAAAAAGATTTTATGAAATTCTCTTTAACACTATGATTATCTCTCTTAGGTTATTTATTGTATCAGTTTTTGCCTTATCAATAAATTCTTATTGCAATCGATTTACTGTATTTACTGCAAAACACTGACAATTAGCGATCGCGTTTGTAATTTATAGGGGCAATTGCGTTTGAATTAAAATAACTTTATTGCAGTGTTAGCTATTCGATTATTGAGAACATTGTGTAAATATGGTTATCGCGAATTTTAACATCATCGCTAAATTATGAATTTTTATTCCTAGACCAGGTTTTTTTTTTGTTAAATCTTGGTAAAATAAAGCCTCACAATATATTTTTTATAAATTAATTTGTTGGAAAGGGGTTTTAACAAAAAAAAACGGTCTGATTAAGATAGTTCCAGCGTGGTATAGTATAATCAGAGCATTTACTATTGTCAGAAATGCGAAGCCTCGGCAACCAGATATTCACGCATAGTAACAAATATTTTTTGTTATGATGATCCGGCAACATTGCTTTGAGCACACACACACACACACACACATACACACACACACATAAAAACACACACACAGATAAAAAATCACAGTTTTGTAAATATAAATTCTAAAGCTGTTCTCGGTAAGTTCGAATTAATATAAATTTCTCTTTAATCTCTTAATTAACTTAATCTCTCTTTACTTTATACTACTCAAGACAGCTGTACGCACAGCATTGCCAGATCACTGTTAACCACTGTTAAATAACGCCTTGAAATTGTTGAATTACTATTTTTTTTAAATTGTTATATCTCGTAAACAAAACAGCAAACTGCTACTTTTTTAAAACTATTTCAAAAACATTTCTCTTTACTCTCCCATTATTTTTTTAATTTTGTCGAGAGAATACAACAGAAAATAGTTATTTTTTATTTTTTTTTTATTTTAGGGAAACTCTGTGACACTCATGTTTTTTACAGTTGAGCACCACCATGGCATTGACTAGAACAATGTTTGTCAACAGTTCAGCAACAATTTTCCGGTATCATTTGATCCCGCAGTGTACTGGAGAGCTATAGGAAGCTTTTTGATCGGAAGTATTAATAAACTTTTTGGATGTATTGTATTGCACTATGATTTATGGTTACGAACAATTACCTGATTTTGTTAGAACTTCAGCCATTTCTGAGACACATTTCGTTTTCAGAAATATAACAATAAATAAATAAATACAAAAAAAAATCCAACCCAAAACAAATTTTTGTTTCCTAGGGACCAGACCCACTAAATGACACATTTAAAAACCATGTAACTACGCCCCTGGGAGACCCACATGAATTGGAGCGTTTTAATCCACTGTGTCCAAATAGAGTCACACGGTCCGTGCAGAAATCATGGTGTGCACCAGTATGATACACATGGTCGTTAACGTGTTAAAACAAATGATACATGTATCCTGAAAATATGTATTTCAATTTTGGTTATATTTCGCCTATTAAAAACTTATTTGCCTTTTATATCACTTAAAAATACGTATGGTTTTACGATTTATTACTAATCCCTTATTATCTTATGAATGATTTTGCGCTATATTTGGTTCCCTCTGAGTCTTGTCAATTATTTTTTAATATAACAAATGTTGATAATACATCACAATTAATTGTAAAATCTTCCAACAAAATTTCTTTTCATTTTTATTTATTCGTTTATTTAATCTAAAAATCCGTTGTAGTTGTAGGTGTAGGACTAACAATTTACATTTCAGCATGATAGTATTTCATGACTTTTTCCATAACTGAGCTGCTGTCCAGTGCTAATCTTCTATCATCATTCCAAAAAATTTCTCGTTTTCCTGCCGCTTGCCGAACTTGTTCTTTCCATCTCAGTCTTAAACGTTCAACTTTATTTTTTCCTCGTGTTTAAGTTTCATAGATTTGTTTCGAGAATCTCTCTTCATTTATTCTGTGAATGTATCCTAGCCAGCTCAGCTGTCTCTCTTCTATAGTTCTTTCTATTGATTTCGTTTCCAGTTGTTCCATTATTGTCGCATTTCCCACTCTATTCCTTCTTGTAATTTCCTATATTTTGCGTATAAATCTCATTTCTGCAACTGTACATTTTCTTTCTTTGTTAAGGTCCAAGATTGACTGCCGTATATCATTTTTACATCTTTCGGTATATCTCTTTTTCCTAGGAATGTTTAAAAACAACATATCATTGTGGTGTTGTATAGTTTCCCGGTTTTTTCCCATTTTTTCGTTTATTTCGCCATCTATTTTTCCATTATCTTCTATTAAAGTGCCTAAATAATTGTAGATTTTGACTTGTTTCATTACTTTCACATCGAGTTCAATTTTATGTTTTATTTTTGTGCCTGCAATTATCATTATTTTGCTTTTGTCTATATATATATATATATATATATATATATATATATATATATATATATATATATATATATATATATATATATATATATATATATATATATATATATATCCATGTTTATTTTTCTTAGCTCTTCGTTATTTATCGCTAAATTATTTTATAGTTTTTCTTCAGAATCTGCAATTAGGACCAACAGTTTATAACATCGTCAATAACTACTGGGAATAATGGAGATGGAGAGAAGTACGAGAAATCGAATGGCAAGAAGCCCAGTTAGATATCTCGAACGGTTTTCTAGATATTAGCAGAAAACTGATCGGAGAAAGATATTCTAAAAACCATATCTGGAAAACTAAAAAAGATAATCAAACGGGTTGATGCGCATGGTTTGGAGCGTCAAATATCCGAAAATGATGCGATTCTATTTTTTAAAGCTTTGTAAATTGATCTGAGAAATCATTTTGAATAAGTTTTATAGTTCATATTTCGCTCATCTGAAGAAGAAGAAGAAGAATATATGCATATAAATTGTACACTGCTTAATTAATTAACATAATTAATTATATGAGGCTAAAATTGCTTAGTTAGAAACTCGTTTTTAATAAAACAAAAAAAAACATTTGTTGTTTCATTAAAAATCTCATCGACCTAAATTTCCACACTTAACTTTTCAATCTAAGAATTGATCTAAAATTGATTTGTTTTCGTATTCTTTATATTTACGATTCCTTAAAAATTGCAGATTAACCAAAACCTAACATGTTTATTTAAATATTCCCTTGGCCAGGCAAACGAGATGCACTTTAACTTCACTCAATGAACGTTTTCTCGTCTTGCACCAGACATTTCGAAACCTATTTTCAAGCTGAAATTTTAAAAGTTCATAACCATTCAAGTAAATGCAGTTCTGCTTTCAAAACTGCTTAACAGTTTTGCCTAATTCGTGTTAGAAGATGTTATCAAAAGGTCTGTGCATTAATCAAAGTTGGTATTGTTTTAGCAAAATTTTATTGAAGATTCCTTTTACAGAGGTCGAGATAATGTGTGTAACATTAATGACAATGCGCTTTATATGATTCATTAAGGTAGATATTAAAACGCCTTTTCACAAAAATGGCCTAGCAGGTCCCATTTTCAAGTAGCTGCTTCTTTCTTATATCATGGAATCATTGAAATTATTTGAACCTGACTTTAGACTGGGTAATTTAGGAATTACCACAAGATCATAGGGGAGATATTTGCACAGTATTCTACGAACTTTTAAGGGCATTTTAATTGTTTTCTATAGTTTAGTTTGTTTCTGTCTTGTTTATAGTACAACCAAGAGTTTAAGTGGATTTTATATAAAATGGCAAGGTTCTAGTCATCTTTTTTACAAAAATTCAGTTAATAAGTTTTGTTATATATGCGGTCGACTCATTTTAAAGTTACAAGCTAGAGTGAGGAAGTCAAAAAATCTATATTTTTTATTTTAAGTGCCAAATTGGAGATCAAGATAAAGCTTGGACTCCTCATGTTTGCTGTGTGAGTTGTCGCATAAATTTAGTGCAGTGGATGCATTGCAAGAAAAATTCTATGCCGTTTGCTGTTCTTAGGATGTGAAGAGAACCTTCTGACCATGTAAGTGATTGCTACTTTTGTATCACTAAAACAAAAGAGATTTTAGAAAAGCAAATGGACAAAATTCAATATCCAAATTTGCCTTCTGTCCTTAGGCAAGTTCCTCATAGCCAGGAACTACCGGTATTGCGCCTTTAAACCTGGACAACATGTTTTCCGGTGATTCTAATAGTTCATCAGGATCTGATCCACAACTTTCTGAGAACACTAGTTGTAACGCAATATTTTTAACACCTATCAGTGAACCTCACTTAATAATTCAGAATAAATTAAATGATTTGGTACGTAACATGGGATTACCAAAACAAAAATCGGAACTTCTTGGTTCCAGACTTCAACAGTGGCTTATTTTATGTTTGAAGTACCAATCAGACTAAAGTACAGATCAGATCAGATTTTTTCATTTTTAGATATTTAAATATATTTAACAAAAATATTAATAGTATCAATATTATACTGAAAATTAAATTCAATTTATTACATAAATAGTAAATATAATGCAACATAAATATTTCTGGAATTATATACATAAGTAGATGCAAATCCACATTCAATTATACTTTTTGCTATACTAAACCCAAAATGGCATACAATTTTGCCGTCAGATTTCACCAAAATCAGAATGTAATCAGCTAATCCGGAGCCAACATAAAAAAGAATTTTACATTAAACTCACATTTTGATGTTAATTTTTTTCCTTTAAAACCGATAGTATTACTGATATTCGGTTTTCGCAGATACACTTATAAAGATGGATCTAGTAAATTTCGAAATGTTTTTCTTTTGGCGTTATCCAGAATTACGAAAATTTCAACAAAAAAAAACTGCACTTATACATTTAACTTGGAATAAAAATCAAAACTGTATAAAATATCAACGTGATTTTATATATAAATTTGAAATATTGGTTCATGGTATTTTTATTCAAAAATAATTTCATGTAAACAATCCCCTCTGGATTTTTTTCAAAATTTTATTCCAGAATAACTATGTTTAATTACTTTGCTACATACATCAGCATTTATTTCACCAATGACACCAATAATGTTGGTTTTAAGGTTATTGAGTGTTTGTGGTTTATTGGTGTAAACCAATGATTTTACATAACTCCAGAGAAAAAAGTCCTATGGAGTTATATCGCATAATCTTGGTGGCCAGATAACATTGGCATTTCTTGATATGACATGGTCACTCAACTTTTTTCTGGATAAATTCATTATGTCACGAGATGTATGGCATGTTGCACCATCTTGTTGAAACCTCTTCTCATCCAGACTATAAACTACACCAAATTGTTAATTTGTGTGGATATAAAGGTGTTTTAAGAATAGCTTGTCGGTTTTCGTCACTGTAAATGCAAACATTCTATTTATTTACGAAGCCATTTAACTAAAAATGAGCTTCATCGCTGAGGATTTTTTTTAAAGTTGCTCTAACATCCAATCTGCAAACTTTCTAATCATCAAATAGACATTTGGTTTGAGTTATTAGATTAATTCCTTAAAGTGCAAATCTTTACAAAGAATATTCCATGTAGTGCCATACGAAAGCCCCACTTCTTGATAGGGAATTGTAATTGATTGTTCTGGATTTTCATTCACAGTTTGGTTCACAGCATCGATATTTTTAGCAATAAGTTTAAGTTTTTGGGGGATTGGAGCATTACAAACACTCCCATTTCATTTGAACGTTTGAATTAAATTACGAATAATAAGCTTAGTAGGTCGATTATATTGACCATAAATTTCACGTAAGGGGCGAAACGTAGCCTGAATAGATTCATTATTTTTGTAATAAATTAAAACAATTCGTTTACGCTGTGTAACTATATATCTTTTTATGATGATTGGCCAAACAATATTAAACACAAATTTCAATTTGGCCGAAATAAGAAAAAAAATGACTGCTATGACCTTTTACAAAAATATATAATACTAGTTATTGATTGATTTGTCCGTTACTTTGTGATAGTTCATTTTTTAAAAAAGGAATAAAACAATTTTATACTTTGTTATCTATCACTTTTATTTTTAAAATTTGTGTGATTATAGTTTCGTAAAACGATTTTACATTCTCAAACACTACTTTAAAAATACCAGTTTTATATAGTACTACTTTGATAACTCTTTATATGTGTAACTACCGCGCGCCTTGTACCAAAAACAACTTTATAAAAATTATTCCTATATTACTGGTATTTTCTGCTCAAAGTAGGGATTTGAGAAAACTGGTTCTTTCATGAACAGGGAATCACCAGGACGGCTGCGGAGTGCGAAAAATACAGAGTACGTTAAAGCTGCGGTATTAGACATCTAAAGGGAAACAGTCATGATCAGGCTATTGTAGCGTTTACAAATTATCGGCCGCTACAGGTAAGATCATTTTGCACGAGTCTTATTTGAGAGCGCACCGGTATCATGGAAGACAAGGCAGGGATAGTCTAACTTCACATGTCGAGCTGTACAGATGTCTTCAAACCGTACTCTTCCATCTGAGGTATGTAGATTAGCTGACCAAGCCATGCTCAGGCTTTTATTGTTATTATTCGCTGTCAAACTGTAACCCTTGCCTCTGTATTCTAGTTTCGTAAGTATTTCTGAGTACTTCTTTATCAAATGTTGTAGTCAGCAGGCGATAAGCATTTTCTAAATTATTATTTTTTTACTCCAAAATTGTCCACTTTTATTTAGATTTATCGAATTTAATTAGTAATACTTAATACGGTAATTAGTGCATCACGCAAACAATCAGTGTTTTACATAATCCCATTGATACTACTTACTAGAAAAAATATTCTTCAATTCTTTTATTTCGTTATAGGTCTGAAAAACCGAAATTCAGTCGAGCGAGCGAGATAAATTACAGTGTAAATTTGTGAATTTAAATAAGGAAATAACGCCTACATATTTTCCACAATAAATAATATAACAAAAACATTATGCCCCTCTGAAATTACACGATCCCACAGAATGGGTATAAGAAATATCTGTTCATCTGTTAGTTGAGGCAAAACTTATAAACACAAATTATTTCGAATTGTATAGCGTTTCAACAGAAAGTTCAAGAGTTAAGAAAAAAAAGCAATCATAAATTGTGATAAAAATGTAGCCTCAATAAAAAAATATTATGATTCTTTTTCAACGAGGTAAAATATGACCAATCTATAAGCTAAGTTTAATAGATAAGAACAAAACAGTAAAAATGAAAATGCACTTTTGTCCATGAAAACGGACAATAACGATTATTAACTGATATTAACGGTTATTAACGGTTATTAGCCGATATGAACGGTTATTAACAGTTATTAAGAGTTATTAACGTTTATTATCAGTTATTATCAGTTGGTTAGCGAAATGTGCATCGAGAGGTTTTATAAAAGAGATCTGGTGTTTAGTGGTAATCTCTTCGGGTTTGGAAACGGTATACATTAATACATCAAAGTTAATCTTACAATTTTGATATTACATATTTTGTAATAGTCATATTTATTATATTTATTCATATTATAATCTCCACTCTATGAGCCCTACTGATTTGTAAATCCCTTCTTGAATTAATATGACCTTCGAAATTATTAAAAAACAAAATGATGATGTGAAATTACTCCTAAATATTTTAAATGAGTTTGCTTTGTTACATAACGCTTACTGGTATAAGAACTTATATAAAATTCAAATTCTAGTGCCATAAATAAAATATTTTACTCAACCATTTTAGAATGTTTAAAGGAATAATGAAATATTAATTTATAAATATGAGATGTATAAATAAAGTAATGAGACTTGTGGGGAAGCGTTCGATCAGACAATGGTTTTCATTTTTGAGAGGGAGGGGAAGGGGGCATGGGCAATATGTGGTGCGTTTTTAGTAAGAGTTTATGAAACGAACAAGATTCCAGATTATGTGGACATTTTCATCACTTCTTGCAATTGAAGGCGTTGAAGTATCTTAAACCGCCTGAAAACTCGAGTCATCGACAAAACAATGTTTCCATAGGTTTGTTGAAGTTTTGTAAAAGTTTCCGTCATACTGGGGCTCAAGTCTAAAACACAACTTGATTGCACAATATTGCTCAAAATTGCTCATTCATTTTCAAAAATAGTAAAATAATCCGGTTCACGGAAAGAATTGTTGTAGAGCAACAAGTGACTCTATAGAGTGAAAACGAGTCAGATGATAACCTACCTCCCCTCCAAAGGGAAAATTGACAGTATGTCCAGATCAAACGCTATGCGATCAGGCTCATTATTTTATTTATATGCTTGGCATGACACTGCTACAAAGACTATACTTTAATGAAATCTATGCCATTCCTCCATAGAGTATTTTCACTGAAATAAAAAACTGTGTGTCTGTGGAACCACCAAGAGATGCTGGAGTATCAGTATCATGAGGAAAACTATTCTACATGTTTAAATCTTCAACACCTTTATAGTTAATTCAAGTTTTTTTCATTTTTTTAACTAAATTTTGAAAAATAAAAAAATAAAAACTCTCTCGATGAAATTCTTGAAACCATTGTCGGGTAAAACTATATTTTCTTAATCCACCTGAATAAAATTCTAGCTCACAATAATTTTTTTTCAGACTACCAATTCCAGGCTAGAACATCGTAAGCACATAAAGTTTTACAGTATAATATTGATTTATATTTTTTTTAGATGGCGGTAACTGTATTTAGTATTAGTCGAAATATTAATATATGTATTTATTCAAAGCTCAGCTTATGTTATCCCAATATCTAATTTATTTCGAATTCAATATTGATAAAACGATTTATATATCCATAATGGTTTTCCATTTTATTATTCCTTTTTTATCGATATCAATATGGACATTTTTATGTCACTCACGTGTAGCATATACATAATGCGAGTTATTTCGCTTCTTTATCATAGCTTTAGTATTTTATATAACAAGACATGACTCCTAAGCATATTATATTTTGTTTGAAAATTGTAAGACTCTTGTCTATTTTCCACTTTATTACATTTATTTCATTTATATAAATTTAAACGCGGTTTACTAACCCTGTAGCTTTATCATAATGATATTGACAAATGTATTCAGTGTCAAAGTAGGTGTAAATATAAAATATTTACAGAAAAAAAACATAATAATTTGATCCGGTCAACTTGACTGACCATCATTAGCATCACAATATCCATATCTGGATTTAAACTGTCCTCTTAACATTTTAGCATACTAGTTTTTTTAATTTTCTATATTTTTTCCTATACATAAACTGTTCTTAATATCTTAACCTTTAACTATTGACGGTGCGGTTTGTGAGGCCGAGCGCTATTCGCAATTCTTATAATTTTATCTTTTCCCCGCAAGGGGTATATTTGGCTTCTAAGTACTTTCGAGTTTAGTTGCGCTCATATCATTGAGAGGGATATTAGTATTGGCGGGATCGAATTCGGTACGCACAATCGATTTGAAATTTCAGAGCGGCTTGTTTTACGTTATTATATTTTTATTAACTGTGCAGTTGTTTGTTGTTTCATTCGCAGAATTGCAACAAAAAAGCGAAATGGAGATTCAGAGTACATCGAGTAAGAAAAGCAAATCAAATTTAGAGGAAAATTCTCATACGGTAGTTGAAAGTTCAAGTAGTCATTTTGAAGGCATGTCTTGGCTGTGATCTGAAGATTCTAGTGATTCTGAAGTCGATGATATTGGAAATAACTATGTACCCGATGCTGCGGCGGACTAAGATGCTGTTTTAACATCTTGGTCCGCTGTTGCTTCTGAAGTGCATTGATGATCTCGCCGGGCTTTTGGATTATAAAAGTCTCATATTTGCAGATGATTTGAAACTTTTTAAAATTGTAAACAACATCCAGGACTATAGGGGACTGCTGAGAAATTTGGAAAAAGTTCAACAAACAAAAGTTCACCAAAAATTGGTGTGAGTTTAATGGGCTTCAATTAAATATTGAGAAGTGCTAAGTAGTAACATTTTCTAATGAGTTAAATAACTTTAAGTTTAATTATTTCATAATCGCTGTATTCTTGGACAACTACTTTAGTTTAAAGATTTCGAGTTAAGATTAAAGATTAAATAATTTTCGATACAAACTTTCTTTTGGGAATCACACACATAATGTAGTGAATAGTGCTTTTAAATCGCTTGGGTTTATAATTCGTAATTGTAAATCATTTGATAATTGTAATGCTCTAAAGAGTTTGTTCTATGCTTGTGTTAGATCTAAAACTGAGTATGGTTCTGTGGTGTGAAGCCCATATTACAAAAACCCTAAGATATATTTAGACGATATACAACAGCGATTCTTAAAGTTTCTTTACTTTAAAGCCTTTGGCGTTTACCCAGGAAGAGGCTTTGATCATCATCACTTGCTGATTATGAATACTTTTGAATCATTGGAGGTAAGAAGATGTTATCATTCTGTAAAATTTCTATATACATTGTTACATAATCAAATTGATAGTCCAGCTTGCTCGGTCAGTTGTTCTTTCGGATAGTGAGGGTAGAGTCTAGACTTGCGTTGTTCTTTGATTTGAATCTGGTTTTGAACAATGTTTTCATAAAATCACCATTATACTCCATGTGCCATTTTTAATAGTATATTAGCTAATTGTGATATGAATAATAGTTAATTGTGCTAAATATTGACGTTTGTGCGCGATTAGTTCATAAGTCTATAAGTATTTTTAGAGGTAATACCGTTTATTTTCATTATTCACCTATGGGCCCTGGTGGACCACGCGAAGTACAGTTAGAGGCGTTTGTTGTTATTAGCCTTCCTTTTCGCCCATCCTGCTTTCATTCTTTCACTATGAGCTTTTTTCCTCTCGTCAGACCAAGCTGTTCCGGTCTTCTTACATTTTTGTCTCTCTGGCCAACCTCCCAAACGTTAACCTTGTGTCTGAAACAGCCTCGATCCTGAATTTCACTATCTGTAATATTTGCTGATCTTAGGTCCTCTTTAATTGCAACAAACCATTTAATAATTTCTGCTTTACCTCTATTCCTATTTTCATAAAATTCGACTATTTATCTAGTTAGCCTACTCGGATTCATCCGTTTTAAGTTTCCGTAAAACTTAAGTCTTCTTTTTCTCATATCACTAAGTATATCCGTGCATTGTTTGATTTCTTGGTTTTCTCGAAGGCGGTATGTTGTGATATTTATTTGTTTGAGTTGAAGATTTTTCTTTGTTTCTTTTCAATATCCTCAATGTCTTTCTTGCTGTTCAAAATGAGCGTATCTGCCCCATATAGACATTCTGGCTTAATAACTGTGTTGTAATGTATCAGTTTTGTGTTTATAGATATGCATTTTTTGTTGTAATTATTTTGTGTAAGGCTCAATGCTGTTTCCATTTTTTGACATCTACTCTTATTAGCCGCTTTTTCCAATTCGTTTTCCATGATTATTTCACCCAAAATATTTGAATTGAGAAACTCGTCTGATATTACCATATTTTGTTTTCAGAAATGGTGGTCTTAGTCTGTTGCAGGTCACGTATTGTGTATTTCAAAGGAAATTTGGAGTCCTACCTTTTCTGCTGTTTTTTTTAGGACTTCAATCTGTTTTTGTGCCGTTAATATATCTTGAGCTAAAATTGCTAGATCATCAGCAAACGCCAGACAATCAATTTTGATGTTGGTTCTCTCCAGTTTAATGGGCTGATCAATATTCAGGGCCGACTTTTTTTCACGCCATTCCTGTATTACTTTTTCTAGAACACAGTTAAATAAGAGTGATGAGAGTCCATCTCCTTGTCTCACTCCAGATTTATTTTCGTAGGGCTCTGAGATGTCATCCATGAATTTAACTTTTGACCTTGTGTTAGTTAGTGTTGCTTTAATAATTGCCAGCGTTTGCAGATCTAGTCCTTGTTCTTTCAATGTTTGGAATGAAGATTCGCAGACAATAGAATCATATGTTTTTTTGAAATCCACAAACCTACAGACGAGATTTTTGTTGTGCAGTTTTTGTGGTCTTAGAATGAACTTTAGATTCAGGATCAATTTCAGGAATTTTGGACTGTAACTGTCCTTGTGCTCTGTCTAGTAGGCATTGAGATAGAATCTTGCAACAAACTGGGAGAAGAGATATCCCTCTGTAGTTTTTTACACCCGTTCTATCTCCTTTCTTATGTAGTGGATGGATTAGAGCATCTATCCAATCTTTCGGAATCCGTTCGGTTCGCCAAACTTCTTGTAGAATTTTGGTTATTTCCTTGATTGTACATGGACCAGCGGATTTCAAAAGTTCAGCATGAATTCCATCTTCACCAGAAGCTTTGTTATTTTTAAGTCGCTTGATTTGCCTAATTATTTCATCTTCGGTGGTAATAAATCTGGGTTTGTTTGTTTAGGGTTTAGTGTTGGTAATTTGTTTAAGGGCTCAGGACAGTTTAATAGTTGTTCAAAATATTTCGCAAGTTCTTTGCAATTGTCTTGGTTATTTAGAGCTAATTGTCCGTTTTCGTTTTGAAAGCAAAGACTTTGAGGTTGATAGCCTGTTAACTTAGTTTTAAATGTTTTATAAAAATTTCGGGTGTTATTTATTTGGAAGTGTCTTTCTATTTCATTAAGTTGATTGTTTTCATATTTTCCTTTAGTAAGTCCAATCAGCTTCGATGTTTCTTTTCTTACTTCCAAAAAGATGTCATAGTTTATTGCTGTTTTTTGACTGTTCTACTCTTTGAATGCTTTACTTCGGCTTAATACTGCTTGCTCGCAAACTTCATTCCACTGGTTTTGAACAATGTTTTCATAAAATCACCATTATACTCCATGTGCCATTTTTAATAGTATATTAGCTAATTGTAATATGAATAGTAGTTAATTGTGCCAAATATTGACGTTTGTGCGCGATTAGTTCATAAGTCTATAAGTATTTTTAGAGCTAATACCATTTATTTTGTAAGTTTAGTTTGAGTATATATTATATTGAGTATTTATATTTTGAGTATATATTTTTATTGAGTATATATTATTTTCAACGTAATTAATTTATTGGTTTACTTCCTTTTCTCTTTGAATTTTGTTGTATTTTTGTTATAGTATGTTATTTTGTTTAATATTGTCGATGTTAGTATAGTTATGATTATGTTTTGTAATGGATTACAATAGAAACTAACAATTAGCTCTGTAATTGGGATATCCTGTTGAGCTAATAAAGCATTATTATTATTATAATATATTCATAAAATAATTCACAAAATTCCTAACTTCCTATTTATATTCCTGTAATATTTAAATAAATGTTTATATATTTAACTAGACATTTAATTTGTTTCAATCCAAATAAAGAACTGAGCTGAACATGCAAAAAAAAATTGAAGAACTCGATATTATTAAACTTCTGCTATAGTTTACCATTATTGATACATTTATTTATTTAGTCAAACCCGTGAAGTTTCTTTGGTGAGGCAGTTCGTTAATTCTGTAAAATACTGATCAAAATAAAATGAATTGCTATGAATATTAAAGATATATTTGTTTTTTTTTAATTCAGAACTTTATTTAAAAAAAGACAGCGAATTTTTTCGTGCATCGAGTACAATCGCTGTTTTTAATAGTATGCAATTGATTATCAATTATAACTATTTCAATCCAGATCCAGTAATTAACGGTTTACGTTTTAAACTCAATTAATATACATCTCACATGCATATAGGATAAAGCAAATTAATAGATTTTAGCATATCAAATAACCCTATCTAAGTATAGAGCACGAATGATTAGTATGAAGCTAGAGGCCCTATACAGCATTGATATTATAATATAATACATATATATTGATACTTACAGTATAACTCATAATAATATAGAGGTATGTCACGAAAATTGCTGTTCAAAATTTATGTTTTGTTTGTTGATCAAAAATCAATAAAGGAGAAATCAACTTGTGAGTTTAGTCACATCCGGGTCGACTTAGTTTATTGGAATCTGAAGCCCGGAGTAAAGCAAATGAAACAACTCCACTGTCACTGGTGCGACATCCTGGCTTTCTGCAATGTTATTAGACGTAATTGAAAAGATATATTCAGATGTAACGCTAAATATCTGAAAATTTAATTCACAAGACAAACCCTGAATGTTGAAATAGTTACAGACTAAATAAACTGTTTCTAAATCAGAGATTTATTCAAAAAGTTTCTATAGTTCTGGTGGAATGTTACAATTAACTGAAGTAATCAAAGAGTTGACGACATGCATGATTCCACTGAAGCAGAGCAACGTCAAATCACATATTACCACACAAATGAATAAAAATACTCGATCTGCTTGTCGCTGTCGAACATTTACTAACTCCATGTAATGACACACTTTCCGAATAAAACTTTTATAACCTGATTGAAATGAAAAAGGATTGCCGTGAGCTTACAAACGGTCCTATAACATTGTCATTAAAAGTATCATTATATGTTACATTATACACTTGCATTATACAGAGTGTTTTGAAAGTTAAGTCATTTATTTTAACAGGTTCTAGAACTCGTAAAAATAAGTAATTTTATCAAGAAAAATTTTTTTAATTTTTTTTTCAATCAAGAATTTTATCGAAGAGGAGGTCTTCCAGCATGACCTCCTCGTTATGCCTTTAAATACCCTGTGTTGTGAAGTCTTGTAACTTAATTTACAAACATCCGTGGAGCCGAATGATTTCTTAAAGGAAACCTTTCCACCTACAAACGACATGCTGCGGCCGCATTTTTTTAGGACTCCTAGTAAGTTAATATTATGTTCACTAATTTATTGTTTTCATAAACGTGTAGCATTTTAATCGCAGAAAGTGCCCAAAAATTAAACACGCACTATTAAGGAATTATTACCACTGGTCAACTCGAACATCACACTCAAAAGAAATATCGTACAACACAAAAAACTAGTAAAGTAAAGTTTTGGGGTTAGAGACGCATCAGCAACTGAGAAGGCTATCTAGCGATTGGACCTACAGCTTAACGTGGGTTCCGAACCACGGCCATCAGCTACCGAAAACCCGGTCAGCACCCCCCTCTTGCTATCAACCATTGGTATTGTACTGAACCGGAAGTATCTCGAGCCTACCGACTGGCGAGTGACCAACGTAGGAAACCTCTCAGGAGGCATCCGGCCTTACCCAGCCTCGTACTGGCGTGACTGAGGGGTGATTCCTTGTCAGACTTTACACTCTTACATTGAAACATTTACAAAAATTAAAAACTTTTTTGTCTAGTACGGGATTCGAACCCGCTCCACATTAACTGTTGTAACGTAAGGCTGATGCCTTAGACACCACAGCTATGGTAGCTCCCAAGAAAACTAGTCATATTCAGTATCAGCAGTAAACAAATACTTTATGTGTTTACAATGCATTGGTCGAGAATATTAAAAAGTCAACTCTGTTTTCATATTGTGTAACTGTTAATAACTTTTTTATTTTGCTACTTTTATATAAATGACTTTTGGTAAAACTATTTATTTTTACGAGTTATACAGCCTTTTAAAATAAATGACTCAACTTTGAAAACACTCTGTATATACTTTGTGAAAATGGACCTACACATTTCAATCAAATATTAACTCTAAAATAAAGTTATCTTTATTATATATTATAGAACATTACGCGATTTATAATATATATAGAATAAAACGAACAATGTAAAAATGATGTTGATCCAGATTTTGATCTTCCATTTTGAACGTCCAAGTTAACAACCAAGAAACCACGACCTGCAAATCTGGCTTTATAGATAATAATCGGTTAATAATTATGGCCAATAAAAAATTGATATTACACAATAATTTTTCATCTATATTGTCGCGTAGCAAATAAAAAGGAAATTTTATATAGCAATAAAAACTTTATTCTAGATTATTGTAATATATAATAAACTTTAACATTTGCTTTTTCGTAAAACAAATATTATCAAAAAAAGACAAGAAAAATATTATTAGTGCTACTAAAACTGATATTAAAATAAATGTGTCGCGAATGACAGCATTCACCAGCAGAAAACGACAATATTTATTTTTCCATTTCCTTTTCATTCTTAAGCTAGCCATTTTGTCAGTTAAATGAATCATTTATGAACAGAGCTTTTTTTCAGCACTCAGATTTGAAAACTCAAATTTGAATTTTACATTAACTAGTAATAAATGATCATTTGACCCAAAAATTTATTTGAAGGTCATTATCAAATTGACTAAAAAAAATTAATGGAATCACATATTACCGTTAGAAATGTATCATTATTTCGGGCAGTTCTTTGATTGTGCGTTGTATGCCTAAGAGGCTGGTTCAACTTCCGTTCACGGTGTGGAGGTATATAATTTGTTTAAGTGGTTATGTATGTTTTCTAGGTAACAGTATAAAATCCGAAAAAGAGTTAGCTCTCAGTCACACCAGTAACTAGGTTGGGTAAAACCTCTCTTCTGCGAAGTATTGTACGTTGGTCACTTGCAAGTTTGTAAGCTTTTCGAGAAAACTAATTATTAAATACCAATTAACAGTTGACAGCTCATGAAAGGTGCCCGTGGTTCATTACTAGTTAATGGCCGAGGATTCGTTCCCACTTTAAGGTATAAGTCCAGTTGCTAACTAATTAAACCTAGTGCACTTCTAACTTTCTACATAAACAAAATTATTAATTTATAAAAAAATCATGTGGACCTTTCCAGTTGGGCGGTGGCACCAAGTGGAGTAAGGGTAAAAGGTTTCAGCAATATATATATATATATATATATATATATATATATATATATATATATATATATATATATATATATATATATATATATATATATATATATATATATTGTGGAACCCAACGGTCGGGGGTGTATAACTCCTGACTACTGTTGTGTCAAAAAACTTAATTTATAAACCATCCGACGAGAAGCCGGCGAAAATATGAGTTGTTTGATTGTGGAGAGCGACTCCCTATTCTTGGCGAGAGAGCATATGTCGGTACTCCAGTCTAACCACCAACAGACAAAATATGTACCCTCCAATGTATAGGATGGGTGGAGCTTTCTCCCGGTCAAGCAACTAACCATTGCTCAACTTATATATATATATATATATATATATATATATATATATATATATATATATATATATATATATATATATATATATATGTATATATATATATATATTTATATATATATATATAAATATATATATATATATATATATATATATATATATATATATATATATATATATATATATATATATATATATATATACATGGCTCTACATTCCATTAGGAATTGCAGCCGCTCAATTCTTTTGAGCTCTAGAAACTCATTTTAGAGTTAGTCCACGTTCCTCTATTCTTGACTTATTCTTCTATCCTGTATATATATATTTATTTATTTTATTTTATTTTATTTGTTAAATGTCTTTGATCAGTGCGTTCTGCCCATTAGGACAGTGAAATATGGATAATTACGTCAAAAACTTCATGTAGCATAGAAGGACATGGAAAGGTGTATGCTTGGAATTACAAAACGGGACCGAAAGACTTGCGCATGGATCAGAGGACAATCGAAGTCTAGGGTATTATAGGAAGAGTAAAGGAATTGAAATGGATATGGGCAGGTCGTAGTGCGAGACGATGGGACAACGGATGGACCAGAGCAATCTTAGGCTGGATGCCGTTTGATAATAAACGTCCACAAAAAAAATCGAAAACTCGATGAACTGATGGCACCCTCAAGTATATTGGACCCGAATGATAGAGGAGAGCTCAAGACCGCGCGAGTTGGGAGCTTGCTGAAGAGGCCATCATCTTACAGTGAATCGGTATAGGTCCATTTATTAGGTATATTTTCTTCCACGTATCTCGGTCCTGTATCTTTCTCACCATGCTTGTATTTCCAATTTCCTTATGTCTTCCAGCATCTGATCCTTCCACCTACTTTTCGGTCTCCCTCTTCCTCTGTTAATGTCTGGTCTCCACATTGTAATATTTTTTACTACTTTGTTGTTTTCTATATATATATATATATATATATATATATATATATATATATATATATATATATATATATTGGACATATAAGAAAAATGGAAGACAACAAAGTAGTAAAAAATATTATCACTTATCCATATTCTTGATGATATCATCAGACCATCGTGTTTTCGGTCTCCTTCGTGGACGCTTATGATTAGCGGTATCAACTCTGTCCTCATATTTTCTCGCTATTAACACATCGGTTAATAAGGCCCCGGTCTGACGTATAAATGGCGTCACTTACGAAAAATCCTTACCAGTGGTCGATTGTGCCAACCTTCAAACCTCCAAAATTATTTCGTAAAACCGTAAAGTAAAGCTGCATAGCTGATATCATGAAGATACCGAAAGGAAGTGTTTACACCATTTTGCATGAACAGTTGGGAATACGTAAATGGTAAATAATACCACAAAAAATTTAATGTACTGTTGATGCTCAGCAACATTTGGAGCTATTATATATCGAATAGTGGAGCTTTAGCGAATATTACATAGTGTGATTGGTGCGTTTGAAATACGACTTTGGAGGACGAACAAAAGAAGTTGCTCTTTCACCAAGATAATGCATCGTATCACAAACTGTTGGCAACAATGGCTAAATTGCATGTATTGTACTTCGAATTGCTTCCTCATCCACCGTATTCTTCAGATGCGCCCCCAGCGATTATTTCCTGTTCTCACACTTCAAAAAAATGCTTGTGGGAAAGAATCGCTTCAATGAAGAGGTAATTGCCGAAACTGAAGGATATTTTGAAGGCAAATAGAAATCGCAAAGAGAATAAGGTGTAGAACTATTAGAAAAGCGTTGGAATGATTACATCATTAGCCATGCCATCATTAGCCATAGTCTTCTACCATTCGGGTCCAATATATTTGATGATGTGATCTGTGCTACGCGAAGTTTTTGAACTGATTATGATATACATATATATATATATATATATATATATATATATATATATATATATATATATATATATATATATATATAAGGCTTTAATCCTGGTCGCTCATGCACTGAGCAAATCTTTAACTTAAAAACAATACTGAAATACAAAGCTATCAGGAATGTCCCAATCATCTGTACGTTCGTGGATTTCAAGAAAGCATACGACTGCATCGACCGAAAATCTCTGTTCAACATCCAAGAAGAACAAAGACTCGACCCCAAAACACTACGACTGATCAAGCAGACACTGACCGATACAACCTCAAAAATGAAATTTATGGGAGAAATTTCCGAACCCTTCCTGATTAAAACCGAACTACGCCAAGGAGATGGGTTAGCCCTATCCCTCTTCAACCTGGTCCAACCAAAAAACAACATAGAAATATCATGCTTAGCCTTTGCAGACGACCTAGCCATACTCGCAGACAATGAAAAAAGGGCAATTAAACAGATAGAAGTCCTTAAGGAATGTGTAGAGAATGTCGGCCTACAAATCTCCTTTCGAAAAACCGAATTTTTCTGCTGAAAATTAGATATCCAAAGTTTGAACACCAAATTCGGCAAGATAAATAGGGTCACTCACTTCAAATACCTGGGCGAGATCCTCGAACCAACAGAAGGAGAGAAGATAGTACAGAAGACGAGGGTATACGGCAAGAGGGTATACGGCAAGATGAAGAGGGTATACGGCAAGACAGACAATATCTACAATAAGAAATACATATCCACACACGCAAAAATAAGAAACTACAACACAGTAATCAAACCAGAGGTACTATACGCTAGCGAGACACTTACACTCCACACAAAAAACGGCATAGAAAACATACTAAAAGAAGAACGCAAAATTATGAGAAAAATTCTCGACCCAAAACTGACAGAGAAAGGATACAAACTACAATCTAGAAAGTCCACAGGGAGAATGTAGCGCCGGACATAAGAAAAAAAAATGAAATTCTATGGACATATCAGTAGACTCCCACTGACAAGACTCACCAACCGAATTCTTACATATATACAAGGATGAGAGAGGTGTGGACGATCAGAAAGAACACTCGAAAATGAGTCAGAATGCTTTGTGTGATCCAACCGGATCTATAAGCACCTAATATATATATATATATATATATATATATATATATATATATATATATATATATATATATATATATATATATATATATATATACATCATACCCGACGTATTTTCCAGACTTGGTGCCTTCGGGTTTTCATCTTTTTCAATCCCTGCATCAACACCTGATTGACACCTGCTTTAAATCTCTTGGAAGTCGAAAAACGGCTCAATGAAATTATCTTATCAAAACCATCAAGTTTTTCTCGATCTGGCTTCGACAGCTGATCGAAAGGGAGAATCCTTCGACGATTAGTTGGTATAATTTGTTTCACAAATAATTATCAAAGGTTGTAAAAAATCTATATTGAAAATGAAGATGAAAATTATTTTTCACTTTAGGTTTTATATATGTTATATTATTATAAATATATATTATAAATTTTGGATTCCATAATAACAGAAAATAAAGAGGGAGACAAAATTCGTATTTTGCTTTGGATGAAATACTTCATTAAAATTATTTATATCTCTTCTATAATTACATTTCTTCCAACATTTTTAAAAATCCTATTGTCAAAACCAAGTGATTTATTGAAACATAGGAACTTTAAATTATTATGTTAAATTATTTAAAAGTGGTATCATTACACTAAAAATATTATTGAAATTTCTTCTAGATTTGTCATAAAAAAATACGTGTAAGATTTGAGTTAGTTTTTATGCTTCCTGAGCAACAAAACATATTTTAAAAACACTTCTTAAATACATTTCATAATTTAAAAGAAATAATTTTCGTTGTATTTCATCGATAATATTTTCCATAAAAAAATCTACATGAGCTTCTCTTCTTCTTTTTCCTTCCATAGCATCTGCTCCAATGGAGTTATTTCAACATTTTGGTTAGGTTATGTTAAGTGTTATGCTTATTTTCGTTAGTGTTAAACCGTTAGTGTTAAACCGTAAAGAAAAATATTATTTATAAAAGCCGAAAAAACTAGTAAACGTGTCGGTATGGGTTTCGAGATTAAAAAATGTCTATACAGACATTTTTTAATCTCGAAACCTATATAAGTTAAACATTTGTCTACATATAAGAATCTCGTGAAAATATGTTGTGACTTGCATTTATTTGAACATTATAAACACAAAGTGAAATGAAGTGAAATGTTATTGAATATTTGCGGGTAATTTACAGGTAAGTAAATGTGCATGACTAGAAATATATATTGTAGAGTAGTTTGCGTGGTCCGTACAATTACCGAATCTATTTTTGTAAAACGTAGAATAATTGTATGAGAATGTTATCCATATTGATTTGTATACTCTAACTATAACTAAATATGTCCACTCGTTTTGACCTAATTTTTCTTTATTTTCTGTTAAATATAGTCTTTTTTCGTTCATCAGACGAGAAGTGATGATTTAAACCCTTAAAACATGCAAAATTAGGCCAATGCTAGATAAAACCTTTTTAGGTCAAACAGACAAAAATTTTCTACCTGCTTATTTATTGGACCGATTTTTTATAAGATATATAGCAGCTTATACGAATATTGCTTGAAAATTTAACAAGATAAATTTTACTACTTTAATTCTTAAATTTTATTTCCCATAACGTTTCAATACGAAAATGCATCAAGTAGAAAATTAAGTTTGGGCTATTTTTGATGTATATTAATATTTACTCGAAAATTATTTTAATTTTTCTGCACTGTCCAATCAGCAAATGCTAATTTTTGATTCAAGTATTCTTGAGGTAATTTTGAGGTATAAAAATTAAAAATGTTGTCAAAATTGGTTTATCGAATCTAATATTCCAGATACGTCATATTTGTATGACTACCAGAATTTTTGTATAGAAAATATACGTTTATTTTATGGAAATGATAAAAAATATTATATTCGAAGTATTACCCATTGCTAGCTATACATTTTTCCTACCTGTCTGGCAATTTGTAGATACCACGTGAAAAAAATTGTTGCTCTTTTAAGGCAAACCAGCCATCGAGCCATTTTCGCACATTTTTGTAAGAAACGAAGTGCTGCTCAGAAAGTGCGTGTCCCATCGATTCAAATAAGTAGTAACCGGACGGAGACAAGTCTGGTGAGTAAGCCGTATGTGAAAGTATTTCCCAACGAAACGCCTAAATCGTTTCCTTGACTAGTTTGGCTGTGTGTGATAGTGCATTATCATGAAGCAAAATAATTTTGTGTTGCCTTTTTTGATTTTCTGGTCATTTTTTCGCGCAAAGCTTTATTCAAATCGATCATTTGTGGTTGGTAGCATTCAGTATTAACGGCTTTGCCCGGTTTTAGCAGCTCATAATAGATCATACCCTTCTGATCTCACCAAACACAGAGCATTGTCTTCTATCCATAGCGATTTGGCTTTGCAGTCGATGTTGATTGACTGGAATTACCCACAATCTTTTACGCTTAGGATATTCAAAATTAATCCACTTTTCAGTGCCAGTCACTATTCGATGGAGAAATAACTTTCTTTTGTACCTGGCGAGCAGCATTTCGCTAGTGGTTTTTCGAGTTTCCAACAGGAAAGACAGAGTCTTATTCAGTTTATGTGGAACTCATTTTTTCATCGCCTGGATCTTTCACAAGGCTTTCAAGTGTATAGAAATGGTTTCTCGTGTCACATTTAATTGATCCGCGAGGTGTTGTTGCAACAATGCTTACAATTCGCTATCTTCAACCTTTTTCGGTGGTCTTCCACGTATCTTCATTTCTCACGCCAAAATTGCAATTTTTGATTTTTTTAAACCACTTAAAGCACTGTGATTTACCAAGAGTATGCTCACCGTAAGCTTCGACAAGCATTCAGTGCGATTCCGCAGCAGTTTTCTTCATATGATAACAGAAAATCAATGGTGTCGGCAAATCGTAGTTTTCAGCCACAAAAATTCGACACGTTCAGTGCTATTACAAGAAAATAAAAAATTATGCTGTTATACGAAACTGTTGTGAGTTGAACATCTATGCCAGATGTCAAGATACGGTTATCAGATATCGTCGGTTTGACGATAACTACATTGACAGCTAGGGCCATCTATGGGCAAATTCCGGTTTCATATTTACAGATCTGCTGAAATATACATAGTGGTGAAGTTGCATTTGATTTGAAGACTCGATCGAAGATGAACCTCAAAGCGGAAGACCTTCAACTGTAGGAAGTGATGAAAATGTCCGCAGAATCTGAGAAGAGAAGACCTTACAAAACCTGAAAACATGGAGCCTGGACAAGATAATGTTTTTATAGGCCTTTCGAAGATTTGAAAAAGCTTTCGTCGCACTGCGCCAGATTGAAACAAAACTTGATAGTGCATCGTTGATCGAAATTGTTGTCGTTCATTTTCAGAACGCACTAGAAAAATCCGATTAACAAAAAGAATTGCTACGGACCATCAAGTGACTCTAGGAACTTCAAACTTGTATTGAAGACATATCAGATATTGGGTTGCCGCCTCTCTAACGGGGAAAGCAGTAGTGCTGTCAGATACAACGCTACGTTACAAGTCAAAGCGCTAAAAGTGAAAACCTTTTTTATTCTATCATTAATTTCTACATATTGCCGTTATAAAGTTTATCTTTATTTCCAAGTAAAAGAACTAAGACTAAGAACTAAGAGTCGAGTACATTCAACTTTGCAAAACTATAAGAAAACGTATTCGAGAAGAAACGCGTCGGTTCAACATGCAGCTAGTGCAAAAACATTAGAAGAAAACAAGGGAATAAACAAAGCAAAACACCAGCTGAGAAATAAAAGGACACACATGTATGCATTAATGCGTGAGGATAGGGAACGTACGGAAATGTTAGAGGTTATCAGAAGATTACTCCAAGTTATATGAAGATCAAAACCAGTTAAAGAGAGCAAAACACACGGGAGAGAAAATATCACATATCCTGTTGGATGAAGTGATAAATGCTATAGAAGCGATGAAGAATGGAAAGGCTCCTTCTCAATTTCCTTATCTCCTTCTAATTTCCACTATATTCAAAAATGGTATGACAATTTGTCGACATACACTACCTTCTACATATACGAAATAACGAAACGAACATATACGAAAAGTTCTTTAATTTAATATACTTACTTGTATATATCTATTCTGATTTTCTGTTGTCAGGACCAATATTTTCCAGATTGATCTTCATTATGTTTTACCTTAATGGATACTTCCAGGTTCGTAAATGTTGTCATGAAATATTTTCTTGATTCATTTTTTGGCATCACTACTATATCGTGAGCATAAGTTCCGTTTTGTAATAATCTTTAGATTGAATTTTTTTAGTTTCCTATGAATATTTATGTATGCGCCTTTATTTTAAATTTTCAATAGCGTTTGATTTTATATTTTTTCTAATTACATTGGTGACCTTTTTTCTAATTACATTGGTGAAACTTTAGCAGAAAAATAGAAATTTATCGGTTATTTCTTTGATAATAAATTGATGGTCGTATATAACTTTTCGAAATGCATTTTATGCAGGTACACAGTAATGTTATTCGACATTACTATCTGCTGTATTATCTATGTTAAAATATATTTTCATATTTTATAAAATAATTTCAAACCTTTTTCCGCCAACTTTTTAGCACATCCGACGTAATCTCATCCTAATCTGGAGCTGTTCCATTTTTCATCCTCCTAATTGGTCCTACCGCTTCATCTTCTGTTATTATCCCGTTATTCTCATATTTTTCAATTATCTCATTTTCGTCTTCCTTATTGTTTTAATTTATTTCGGTCTATGTTGTAAGTTCAGAAAATATGTTTTCGATCTTCCAATTTCAATTTCTTCTATTAATATAATTCTGATTTTGTTATGGGTTGTTAATTTACCTTTGTTACTTAATTTACTTGTGTTACTGTTAATTTACCGTTGGTTATTTTCTATAAAAATTTAAGTCATCTTTAAAATACCTGTTTTCTGTTGCTAAGAGGGGAAATATATGAGTTTGAGGAAATGGAACATTTTAGATATCTGGGTAGAGTATTTTATAGAATACCAAGTATAAGGGATGAAGTACAAGAGATAATAATGGCAGGAAACCAAAGTATTCACTCCCTCAAAGGATTATTACACTGTAAGGTGGTGTATTGCAACTTAAAGATAAAAATGTATGAAACAGTTGTAAGACCAATACTTTCATTTGCAAGTGAGGTCTGGATGTTGGTTAGGAGTGGCAGAAGAGCAAATGTTGGGAATATGGGAGAGAAATGTACTAAGAAAGATATGGGGGGAGAGAAGTATATAACACCGATGGGGGAGGTGAACAAACCAGGAGTTGAAAGATCTTTTTCAGGAACCAGACATTATAAGAGTTGTAAAGTCCCAGAGATTGAGATGGTTACGGCATACCTTTAGAATGCAGGATTGAATTCCTAAACATTTTTTTGGACAGTAGCATAGGGGGCAAGAGGAAGAGAGGTAGGCCAAGATGGAGAGAAGGGCAGAAAGGCAGAATCTACAGAGAATGAAAATTGTAGACTGGAAAACGAAACCAAAGAATAGAGAAACATGGCAAATAGTCAATCAAGCCAAGGGTCTACAAGGCCTCTAGAGCTGTGGTAGGGCAAGGCGTTTTCAGAACTATGTCGATAATCAAGTAAAAAAGTATCTCCTCTACTCTTCTTGAAATTATAAAACAAAATACTAATAAAAGAAACTTAGATTCTTCTAGAGAGTTTACACTATTTTCTTTCTACTCTTTATTTTATTACCCGAACTAAGAACACTAATAGTAAAGGAAACTCGGTAGATAAATAATGTTTCTTCTTTATTTTGGCTTAGATTAAAACATCGTATGATTCAGTGACAGTATTATTGAAATATTGAGCTATTGCAAGTCACCTTAGCCGTTTTAACTCTTCTCTTTGTAAAGGGGAAAACGACAATTTCCTAAAATTGCTGATCTATTCTTTACTAGGTCAAGATAATTAATACTTTTATTACCTTATTTCTACATAACCTCTCACCATAATCACAATAGAAGCTCAAAATGGTTTTTCATCCTATATGTTTCATTGTGTGTGACTATATCATCTAGTGGATGTCATTTCTTGTTGATTTTAAATCATTGCAGCATCGGTATACGATTAGAAGGATAAATGTTTTGTTTGATTATTATTATATCGGTTTATAGTGTCTGTCGGCGTTGTTCGATCTTCAGATTTTTCTCTAATATGTTCTATCCTGGCACTATTCTTCGGTCATGTTTCTGTCACACATCGTCTGTCCCTCAATTATTCTCCCTGAAAGATTCCATGTCCATATTTTGTAGGGCAGCCTTTCTCCTGTCATTCCGTTCGCATGTCCAAACCAACTCAGCTGTCGTTTTTCTATTTTGTCTACTGTTGTCTGTTTGACATTCATAATTTCTCTGAATACCTCGTTTTTTCGCTTTCCTCTTCTTAAAATTCCGCAGGATCGCCTAGTACGTCTATTTCTACGACTATTTTTTTTATCGGCTTCCGTTAATCTGTAACTTTCAACACCATAAAGTAAGATGCTCTTGACAATCGCGCAGTATTTTTGAATCTTGGCCTCTCGTACTTTGATCACTCCACCATAATCAATTTAGTCTCATCACAGCTCTCCGTCCCATGCACACACTCTTTTTAATATCATCTATGTTTCTACCATATTGCTAATCCATACTCTACTTAGCTACTTAGGTAGTTGCTGTGTCTCATACACATAGATATTTGGCCTTGTCTACGTTAACTGATAGTCCCCATCCTTCATGCGGGGACGTTGGACCTTCGGTATATGATTAGTATGGCAAATCTTTTGTTTGATTACGAAGTCAAATAGGTGGCACCACTTACTACATACAGAGCACAATACTCATGTTTTTACAAGAAACCATTACATTATCTTTTTAAATTAAAAGCTCAGAAGGGAATAAATTATGTATACTTCCCATTTGAATAATCCAATTTAAATAATAATCATTAAATAAATATAGCCTCTACCATTATTTCCAATACGTTACATGCTTATATTTACAAACGTCGAACTAATTATCACTTTTTCTATATCTATTCTAGTGCGGGCAATAAAATAATGTACCTTAATAACTTGAATCATGCGATCTGATATATAACGACCCAAAAAATTCGTACAAGGTTATTATAACTTTTAACAGAAAAAAAGTATATTTTCATTGGCTTATGTTATTACTGACTTTATTGATTGATTCGAGGATATGTTATTACCAGGGTTGCTATTTATGTATCCGGAATAATACATAACAAGAAATATTTATCATTGAAAATGGTTTTATTGTTTTTCAAAATATTCTCCGCGATGATCGATATAGTTTTGCATGTTAGAATTAATTTTCATAGCACTTTTTTTCCGATTGAGGTATTTCCAAAACATGAATTTTGAACACATCAACCGCTTCTTCTGTCGTCGAAATTAGTTGACCACGTAGTTTTTCACGGACGGGAACAAAAACAAATCGTTGAGTGCCAAATGAGTTCGATGTTTTGAACGATCAAATATTGAGTTGTTTGATCCGATGTGTGAGAGCTCACGTTTTCATGGTAAAGAATGTGCCTGCGTCGCTAGTTGTTTTTTATTATTTCTTCAAAGACTCCTGGCAAACAATTGGTTGTGTATCATAATTCACCATTCTACTATTCTCTAGCAGCACTCTAGCTATATTTATATTTCTCTAGCTATATTATATATATATATATATATATATATATATATATATATATATATATATATATATATATATATATATACATCCATCGTGCTTTCGGTCTTCTTCGCGGACGTTTGCGATCAAGCGGTATCCACTCCAGGATTGCCTTGGTCCATCTGTCGTCACATCGCCTCGCTATATGGCCTGCCCATCTCCATTTCAATTGCTTTACTCTTCCAATGATGTCACAGACTTTTGTTTGTTCCCTGATCCATGCGCAGGACTTTCTGTCTCGTCTTGTAATGCGCATACATCTTTCCATTCCCCTCTGTGGCACCCGAAGTTTTTGAATTGATTGCGATGTGAGTGTCCAGGTTTCACTTCCGTATGTCATAACGGGTAGAACGCACTGGCCGAAGACTTTTCTTTCCAGGCAAAATTCAAATATTTGAATTGAGAGACTCGTCTGATGTTACCATATTTTGTTTTTAGAAATGGTGTTCTTAGTCTGTTGCAGGTCATGTATTGTGTCTTTTCAAAGGAAATTTGGAGTCCTACCTTTTCTGCTGTTTCTTTTAGGATTTCAATCTGTTTGTGTGCCGTTAATACATCTTGAGCTAAAATTGCTAGATCATCAGCAAATGCCAGATAATCAATTTTGATGTTGGTTTTCCCCAGTTTAATGGGCTGGTCAATATTCAGTGCCGACTTTTTTTCACGCTACTCCTGTATTACTTTTTCTAGAACACAGTTAAATAACAGTGGCGAGAGTCCATCCTCTTGCCTCACTCCAGTTTTAATTTCGAAGAACTCTGAGATGTCGCCCATGAATTTAACTTTTGACCTTGTGTTAGTTAACGTTGCTTTAATAATTGCCAGCGTTTTCAGATTTAGTCCTTGTTCTTTCAAGATTCGGAATAAAGATTCGCGGTCAATAGAATCATATGCATTTTTGAAATCCACAAATGTACAGACGAGATTTTTATTGTACAGTTTTTGATGTCTTAGAATCAACTTTAGATTCAGGAGCTGCCCGGTCGAAAACCTGCTTGATATTCACCAATGTTAAATTCTAACTGTCTCTGTGCTCTGTCTAGTGGACATTGAGATAGAATCTTGTAATAAACTGGGAGAAGAGATATCCCTCTGTAGTTGTATACATCCGTTCTTTCTCCTTTCTTATGTTGTGGATGGATTAGAACATTTTTCTGGTCTTCCGGATTCCGTTCGGTTCGCCTAACTTCATGTAGAATTTAGGTTATTTCCTTGATTGTACCTGGACCAGCGGATTTCAAAAGTTCAGCAGTGATTCCATCTTCACCAGAAGATTTGTCATTTTTAAGCCGTTTGATTTGCCTAATTATTTCATCTTCATTCGGTGGTAATGAATCTGCGTTTGTTTGTTTAGTGTTTAGTGTTGGTAATTTGTTTAAGGGCTCAGGACAGTTTAGTATTTGTTCAAAATATTTCGCAAGTTCTTTGCAATTGTCTTGGTTATTTAGAGCTAATTGTCCGTTTTCTTTTGGAAGCAAAGACTTTGCGGTTGATAGCCTGTTAATTTAGTTTTAAATGTTTTGTAAAAGTTTCGGGTGTTATTTTTTTGGAAATCTTTTTCTATTTCATTAAGTTGATTGTTTTCATATTTTATTTTAGTTTGTCTAATTAGCTTCGATGTTTCTTTTCTTACTTCCAAAAATATGTTATAGTTTATTGCTGTTTTTTGACTATTCCAATTTTTGAATGCTTTACTTCGGCTTAATACTGCTTGCTCGCAAACTTCATCCCACCACGGATGTTTTCTACGTTTTTGTAAAGGGACCAACTTTAAGGCTGTTTTAATAATTTTTTGTTTCAATTCTTGCCAGTTCTGTGTTGGTAGTTTATCAAGCTCTTCTGTTAGGACTGGTTTTATTTTCGTTGGGTCAAACTTTGGTATTAGCAGCCTCTTTTGAATAAGTTTTCGAGGTTTTAAGCTAAGTTTGATTCTAGCCAAGTAGTGATCCGTGTCTATATTTGCTCCTTTCCTGACTTGAACATTCAAAATCTCTTTATAATTGGGGTACGAAATGGCAACATGGTCAATTTGAAATTCACCCATGTATGTGTTTGGGCACCTCCAGGTCTTTTGTTTTGTTATTTTCTTCTTAAAATGGGTTGACATTATTTTTAGATTAAACTGCGAACATAGTTCAACCAATCTTCTACCATTATTGTTAGTCCATTTATGAGTGGGAAAACTGCCGACTGTTTTCCTGTACTTTTTTTCTTTCCCTAGTTGGGCGTTGAAATCACCCAATAGGATTTTTACATGGTTAGAGGGAATTTTAGAGATAGTCTTTTCCAGAATTTCCCAGGACTTATTTACTTTTTCAGGATTAGATTTATTTTCTTCATTAACTGGGAGGTGTGCATTTATTAATGTATAGTTTTTGTTAGCACACTTGAGGGATAGTGTCATAAGTCGATTATTTACTGGCTGGACATTTGTTATAGAACCAAGAATGTTTCTTGAGACAGCGACAGCAACACCGAGAAGTGGTGTATTTTTGAGTATTCTTTTGTCCGTTTTACTTTTAAAAAGTCTGTAGTTGCCGAGTTCCAAGGTGTTATCATCTGTCAGTCTAGTTTCTTGCAAAGCTAAAATTTGGATTTTTTATTGTTTTAATGTTCGCCCCAATTCGTGTAGTTTTCCTGGACGCAGGAGAGAATTGATATTTACCGTCTCAAAGAAAGTTTTTGTTTTCAGTTTCAGACGTTGGCCAGAGGTCTCCGACTCCCTCTGAAAGATTTTGCGTTTAAGCCCGGACGCCCCAGAATCCGAAAGTCCGGTTATACCAGCAAAGCTGGCAGAGGATTGTCTACCTCCTGGGGTAATTTTGTAATTACTAGAACGCTTCATCTTGTACTTTGAATTGAAGGTTTGAACCATGACGGTTCAGAGGTTAAGACTGGAGGGGTTAGTTCCAGAATTTAAATATCAGCCACACTGGTGAACAGACGCTGACCACTCAACCGCTTGATACAAGTTAGACGCTAAGTGGATTTAGTTTTTTTTGCCTTGGTTCGGGGCTGCTTATTTTGAGATATTCGCAGCTGTCCATTAATATCTAATGGAACTTTCACTATCCACCACCCGTGACCCGTTCAGTACCTTAGGCGAGGTATACTGGATATATATATATATATATATATATATATATATATATATATATATATATATATATATATATATTATTTTTAGTATTACATATTATTATTGCAAAAATTATTATTATTATTATATATAGAATAAAGGTTTGTAATAATAATATGCTTTTTAAATGTAATGGGGCGGTAACGGGATAGGAAAAATCTGGGTTTGTCAATTTTATGGACTTTTTTATATGCTGAAATATTACTGTCAAAAAATGACAATTCCAGACTTTTGTCGATTATAAATTACTACACCAAGATTAATTCCAGACCCATCCTTGTATGGTATAATATAAACCAGGTGTGTATACAACAAAAATCAATTCTAAGCCAATGATACCTATCAGAATACGAAAATACAACCATTGTTATGTGAAAATGTACCGTAAGAGACTTACACAAACTCAATCACTATATACTGAAATTCGAAATGCATACTTTTGAAATAAGTGGAAAAATTATTCCAAACTATCTTCCAACAATCACTTCCTTCATTTTAGCGGAAGGGCACAAGGAGTCATTTAAATCCATCCGATTCCCATATCTCCAATTCCATTTAAACTGTTTTGCAGAATGAAAACAAACTTATTTGTCAGCCAGCGCTTGCCTTTTTCCCATTTATTCAAACCAAAGTATTAAATGTTATAATTTATGTCAATATCTATTTTTTCGATATTTTTATACTTTTTCAATTTTTGTAATTCTATTGTATATAATATTCTATTCCTAGTCCTATTTGTTCTATATTGTGTGTTTGAGTATTATATACAACATAAATGGATTATTTATTTACTGAATGGAAAGTTTAATGTTACATAGCTATATATCTGCTCCAAATAAGATTACCCGGTTTTTTATACAGCCGCATGTATAACACAGTTATATTACTTATTTCTTCAACAGAGAAAAAAGCAACATTGACTTGGAGGTGTTTGAAAAAAGGAAAAAAACTAAAACGAAGATGACGAAGTTGTTTTAGTGTAAGGCACTGTCGGAGGTAAAATTTGAAAACCATAGATTCTAAAATTTCTTTTAATAATTTAATTTATATGCTCTTGTGTGTATCTGTGTATGTATTAGAAAATTATTTGATTTAATTGACAAATAGCTATTTTTAGTGGCGCAATGATTTGACGGAGCTAAGCGTTGGAAAGGTGGATCCTTTACTGACGTCTTGTCAAAATTTCATGACAATCGATCCGAATGCCAAGAATTAGATGCCAAGTTGCACGCCGAATTTTTTACACACGAAATTTACGAATTTTACGCCGAATTTTGAGACTTGCACTATTATTGACATATTGTTCAAATCCTGTTGTTGTTGAAACGGACACAAAGTTACATTGATGCCCATGGCTAATGTTTAATTAACATAATTTTCAAAAATTAATTCACAATAAATTTAAAGATCAAATAAACATATTATAGAAAACTAAAATGGTAGCATGATACAAGTAACACCCCGTACGATAATTTTTAAGAAGAAAAGCAAAACATAAGTACACATCAACCATCATTATATTAATTTTTGTATAAAAACATATCGGATCTAAACCACTGGACTTTATTAATACAATCTACTGAATTAAAAATGTGACTAATCAATTATCACGTTACCAGCAGCCCCATCGCCCAATTAATACGCAAATTTTATAATCACATATTAAAGCTTTCACGACTTAAAACTTTGTTTATTTGAAATCCAATAAAACGTGTCCGTTCGACAAAAGAACATAAGGTTTTCTTTTAACTTGTCTGCAGAAAATAATAAGCGTTTAAAATACTGTAATGTCATCAGACCTTCTGATTTAACGACTCCAGATTATTTTTTATCGGGACTTGACAGCAGTATCATATATGCTGAAAAAAGTTATGGAAAATGTGTTAAAAAGAAGCATTAATGCTAATGGCTCCTGTTTGAATAACATACTTTTCAAAAATTCATTCATAATACATTTAAAGACGAAATAAATATATAGAAAACTAAAATTCTATTTTGTTTCTTTTAAAAGTTATAAATCATAAAAATAGTTGAGTGATATAAGTAGCAACCCGTACGATAGTTTTTAAAAAGAAAAGCAAAACATAAATAGTCACCATCCAGCATTACATTAATTCTTGTATAAAAATAATATCGAATCTAAGCCACTGGACTATAATTATAAGTTATAATTATTAATAAATATAAAATATATAATTTATTAATCAATACGCCAATTATATAATGACATATTAAAGCTGTGGGTATTGTTGTCTTTGATTGGTTCTGATCTTCATATAACTGCGAATAAAATTTTCTGACAACCTCTAACATTTCCGTTCGCGCCCTGCACACTGTGCCATCCTCACGCATTTAGGCATATATTTGCCTTCTTTTCTTTCTCAGCTTCTGTTTAGGCTTATTAATTCCCCTGTTTTCTTCCAGAGTTTTTTGCACTAGCTTGATGTTGAACCGGCGCGTCTCCTCTCTGATACGTTTTCTTATAATTTTGCAGAGCTCAACGTACTCGACACTGCCAAAAGCACTCCCTGCATTTCTCATTGTCCGTCGTTTTTTCATTAAATCAATGGTCTTACTGAAGATTTTTGTTTGTTTGAGATATTTTTCTTCTGATGCTATTGAAGCAGCCGTATCAAACATATTCTTTGTGATTTCTTCATATTGGTCTGATATTTCCATGTCCTCCGGATGTTGTAACACAGCAATGCAATTCGACAAAGCAATCTCAAATCGCTGCCCCCCTCCGGCAATTGACCAGAACCCACTTTGGCCTTCTTTGATCTTACCATATTTTCCCGCCTTCTTCGACAGTTTTAACTAACTTTTGCTCCTACCATTCGGTGGTCACTTCCAACATTAAATTTCTTAAGAACCGTTCAATTGCAAACCATTGTTTTATCGTTGGTTATGATGTAGTCAATTTCACTTGTGGGTCCAGATGGATGATTTTCTTCACAAAACTAATATTTATGGAGATATTTTCGATAATAAATTCATTAACTCCATATAGCCATCATTTTAAGATCACAAACGCCATTTTTTCTGAAATATAAAAAATTGTGAAACTTAAGTAGAATTTACAATTAATATTAGTAAAACATAGATAACACTGTAAATTAACCCTAGATAACTTAGCGATAGAGGTATTTCTTATCAAAGTCATTGAAAAATAGTTGGTATTTATTGATAACGTAAACGGATTATTATCAATAATACCGAAATATCTAGAATTTATTATAGTTTTACGAAATTGTTTATATTTCCGAAAAAATGGCGTTTGTAAATCATTAAATGATGCCTATTTGGAGTTAATGATTTTATTGTCGAGAATATCTCCATAAATATGAATTTTATGAAGAAAATGGAGATGATCTGTTTTGTAGAGATTTGTTTATTTGCTACAAAATTGCTCCTCTATCTTTTTCTCAAATCCGTATACCTACTTATAAAAAAGTTACAAATATACTAATATACAAATATAATTACAAAAGACTACTATTTTATCAAAAACTAAACTTAGATCGTCTTGAGACATGTGTTATTTTTGTTACAAAAAATTGGTTTTCATCAAAAGGAAGGGGCGTCGGAAAAAAATTAATTTTTAACGACCACCCTAATATATATATATATATATATATATATATATATATATATATATATATATATATATATACATATATATATATATATATATATATATATATATATATATATATATATATATATATATATATATATATATATTATATATATATATATATATATATATATATATATATATATATATATATACATATATATATATGTATATATATATATATATATATATATATATATATATATATATATATATATATATATATATATATATATATATATATATATATATATATATATATATCTCAATTATGTGTGCTTGGCATTACATAGCGCGGCAGAAAGACCTGCATATGGATCAGAAAACAAATGAAAGTATATGTTATCATTAGAAAGGTGAAACAATTGAAATGGAAGTGGAAAGCCATATAGCCAGACGATGCGACGACAGATGGACCAAAGCAATCCTGGAATGGATACCCTTTAATTATAAACGTCCATGAAGAAGACCGAAAACTCGATGGACGGAATTGGACCCAGGTGGCAGAGGAGAGCTCAGGACCGCGCGAGCTGAAAACATGCTGGGGAGGCCTTCATACTGCAGTGGATCGACAATGGTTGATTGATGATGATGTCTCCTGATAATGCTAACATAGTTAGCAAAACGCGTGCTGATAAATTTAAAGAAGTTCTTTGGTATTTGGTGTTAAATCTTATCGAGTTTAATGTTCCACGCTAAAAGTTCCAATATAGGAATTGATCAACAAAATAGTCAAGACATTTGACGGGTAGAAAATCTCTTTTATATTTACATTTTTATTTTTTATTGGGGACATAATATCAGATGATAAACTTAATTATTTTGCTTTAAAAACATATTTATCTGAACAAGAAAGTGATTTAATGTATAACAAAAATATTTTCTATCTCTTTTTTAAACTTTTTATTATCTTTTATGTAAAAATTAGATTTCGTGGATAAAAAAATATCTTTTCTTTAAACGCAACCTATTTATCGATCCCTTTTCGAAAACCTCTTAGTAATTAAAAAAATGCGTGTCAACAAAAGCGTGTTGCATCGATCGGAAAAATGTTAACCCGATGGCGCCAAATATGGTCCCAATATAGTGTTAAAGAACCTGACCTATGATATGTAAATAATGTAGAAACAGCAACAGAAATAACGCTTTTAATAATTCTTCTTGTGATTCAGTTAAATGTAATATTTGCACTTAAATTAAATTTAATGCTACACAAGTTAACGTATAGGCAGGACTTTTACAATACAACGATAAAGTATTCATTTTATAAAATCATAAAATATGGGGTTATTGGGGTAATTTTGTTAGCACCAATCAACGAATAGCACTATATATATATATATATATATATATATATATATATATATATATATATATATATATATATATATATATATATATTTATATTAGTCGTAATTCTTAAACTATTATTTTGTTAAAGATTCATTATAAATAATATAATGAATATAATTATCAAGATTTAGCAAAGTAAGTTCGCCATGACTGACGAAGTTGTGCTATTTTGAATTTACATGCATTTAACATATACAAGGTGTTCAATATTGTTGTAAATTTTTGTAGCTATAATTACTAGAAGTCGATTTAAGGTATAATTATTTAATTATTATAATATTATAATACGATGTGTGGAAATTTATTTAGCAAAAATAATACTGCCGAGATGGAGAACTTATGATACAGATATATACTGATGTATACACACAGTTATGCTTGGATATCAAGTGGATCCCAGGAACAGTAGTCTCCTTTAGTTACAATATAATAAGTGGTTTATCTTGATACCACATACCCCTCTTGACATAACCCGAGAAGAAAAAATGAATTGGAGTTAAATCTGGACTTGTTGGAGGCCAATTTATGTCATCTCAACGGAATATAACTTTTCCTGGGAATAATTCCTGTTCCGCATCCAAAAAATCACGTGAGGTATGAAACGTAAAGCTTCTTATGGAAATCAACTCTAAATGACCATCTCTTAAGACTCCATAAACGTTAACGTAAATTTTTGACACGCCTAACCGTGGCTTTATTTCACCAATGACTCATATAATTTTAGCCTTTAGTTCTGGAATCGATTGTGGATTGTTCTTATTAGATCAATATTAGATCAATCTTAGATCAATATTAGATCAATGTTAGATCAATATTAGCTCAATATTAGATCAATATTTGATCAGTATTAGATCAATATTGGATTAATATTGGATCAATATTAGATCAATATCAGATTAATATTAAATCAATATTAGATCAATATTTGATAAATATAAGATGAAAATTAAATCAATGTTGAATCAATATTAGATCAACGTTAGATCAATATAAGATCAATATTAGATCAATGTTAGATCAAGATTAGATCAAAGTTATGTCAATATTAGATCAATATTAAATGCAAATTAGATCTATATTGGATCAATATTAGCTCAATATTAGATCAGTATTAGATCAATATTATTCGATTCAGCCCAAAAAGTCCTGTTATCATCTCAATTTTTTCGAACATCATTTACAGTTATAAAAGAAATTCAGAAATTCTGAAATAAATACGTTCCAGTTACAACTTCTGACCATATTGCACGCCAAACAGTTACTCGTTTAGGATGTAAAGGTTTCTCATGAATCAATCGCGGATATTCCTCATCCCAAATTTAACAATTTTGTTTATTAACATAACCACTAATTTCAAAATGTGCTTTATCTGAAAATAATTTTTTGAGAAAAATCATCTCTTTGTTTGATCCAAATGACAAAAGCACGGCCTTATGAATGATCCAGTAGTTTTAGTTTTTGTGTTACTTGAACCTTATATGCATTCAGAGCTAAATTCTTTTGTAATATGCACTTTGTTGTGGACTCTCTGAGTCCAAATTGTTGGGAATGTCGACTAATGATAATTTCTGTGTGTGTGAAAGACCACTAGGGCTATATGTTGTTTTTCTTTTATCTTCCACTGAACCAGTTTTTTGAAATTTTTAAACAATTCGATTGATAGTGCTTTCAGATGGACAATGCAAACTGTAACAAGTGTTCAAGCAGAGGGAGAAAGAATTTAGTTAAAAAAAATTGTTAACTTTTCCGTTTTAAGAAAAAAATTATGTTTGTACATAATATTTCTAAATCATACCGAGTATCGATTCGTTTAGGTCTTTTCTCACGAAATTTTGCATGCAATTAATACAAGTGGTTTGGAAAACACCCATTTAGTTGAGATGTCCATAGCCTTAGCAATCTCAAACTCAATTGTCTATCATCCATAATCCCATCACATATAGAATTAATTATTTGTTACGCGCATTAATAATCTGGCACCCGTTTTGATTTATCTCTTTTAGTTTTCGAGATATGATTTTTTGAAAATCCAAGAAAATCGACATTTTGCAAAAATCGCATTCCCCGACCAGTTTTCTGCGAATATCTAGAAAACCGTTCGAGATATCAAACTGCGCTTTGCGCCATTCGATTCCCCGTAATTTTCTCCATATTGTGGCTTACTTTCATAGAAATCGAGTGGCTTTCGCTTTTCTGATGTTTTCCTATGGTACCCCTTATGAAATTTTTCGAACAAATTGCAAAACTTTAAAAAATAGAATCGCTTCATTTTCGGATATTTGACGCTCCTAACAACGCGCATCAATAATCTGGCACCCGTTTTGATTTATCTCTTTTGGTTTTCGAGATATGATTTTTTGAAAATCGACATTTTGCAAAAATCGCATTCCCCGACCAGTTTTCTGCGAATATCTAGAAAACCGTTCGAGATATCAAACTGCGCTTTGCGCCATTCGATTCCCCGTAATTTTCTCCATCTTGTGGCTTACTTTGATAAAAATTGAGTGGCTTTCGCTTTTCTGATGTTTTCCTATGGTACCCCCTTACGAAATTTTTCGAACAAATTGCAAAACTTTAAAAAATTGAATCGCTTCATTTTCGGATATTTGACGCTCCTAACCACGCGCACCAATAATCTGGCACCCGATTTGATTTATCTCTTTTAGTTTTCGAGATATGATTTTTTGAAAATCCAAGAAAATCGATAATTTTGCAAAAATCGCATTCCCCGACCAGTTTTCTGCGAATATCTAGAAAACCGTTCGAGATATCAAACTGCGCTTTGCGCCATTCGATTCCTCGTAATTTTCTCCATCTTGTGGCTTACTTTCATAGAAATCGAGTGGCTTTCGCTTTTCTGATGTTTTCCTATGGTACGAACAATTTTCAAAACTTTAAAAAATAGAATCGCTTCATTTTCGGATATTTGACGCTCCTAACAACGCGCATCAATAATCTGGCACCCGTTTTGATTTATCTCTTTTAGTTTTCGAGGTATGATTTTTTGAATATCCAAGAAAGTCGACATTTTGCAAAAATCGCATTCTCCGACCAGTTTTTTGCGAATATCTAGAAAACCGTTTGAGATATCAAACTGCTCTTTGCGCCATTCGATTCCCCGTAATTTTCTCCATCTTGTCGCTTACTTTCATAGAAATTGAGTGGCTTTCGCTTTTCTGATGTTTTCCTATGATGCCCCCTTATGAAATTTTTCGAACAAATTGCAAAACTTTAAGAAATAGAATCGTTTCATTTTCGGATATTTGACGCTCCTAACAACGCGCATCAATAATCTGGCACCCGTTTTGATTTATCTCTTTTAGTTTTCGAGATATGATTTTTTGAAAATCCAAGAAAATCGATCATTTTGCAAAAATCGCATTCCCCGACCAGTTTTCTGCGAATATCTAGAAAACCGTTCGAGATATCAAACTGCGCTTTGCGCCATTCGATTCCCCGTAATTTTGATTTATCGCTTTTAGTTATCGAGATATGATCTTTTGAAAATCGAAGAAAATCGACATTTTGCAAAAATCGCATTCCCCGACCAGTTTTCTGCGAATATCTAGAAAACCGTTCGAGATATCTAAGTAAGCCATTTTGTGGCTTACTTTCATAGAAATTGAGTGGCTTTCGCTTTTCTGATGTTTTCCTATGGTACCCCCTTACGAAATTTTTCGAACAAATTGCAAAACTTTAAAAAATTGAATCGCTTCATTTTCGGATATTTGACGCTCCTAATCACGCGCACCAATAATCTGGCACCCGATTTGATTTATCTCTTTTAGTTTTCGAGATACGATTTTTTGAAAATCCAGGAAAATCGATAATTTTGCAAAAATCGCATTCCCCGACCAGTTTTCTGCGAATATCTAGAATAGCGTTCAAGATATCAAACTGCGCTTTGCGCCATTCGATTCCCCGTAATTTTCTCCATCTTGTGGCTTACTTTCATAGAAATCGAGTGGCTTTCGCTTTTCTGATGTTTTCCTATGGTACCCCCTTATGAAATTTTTCGAACAAATTGCAAAACTTTAAAAAATAGAATCGCTCCATTTTCGGATATTTGACGCTCCTAACAACGCGCACCAATAACCTGGCACCCGTTTTGATTTATCTCTTTTAGTTTTCGAGATATGATTTTTTGAAAATCGACATTTTGCAAAAATCGCATTCCCCGACCAGTTTTCTGCGAATATCTAGAAAACCGTTCGAGATATCAAACTGCGCTTTGCGCCATTCGATTTCCCGTAATTTTCTCCATCTTGTGGCTTACTTTCATAGAAATCGAGTGGCTTTCGCTTTTCTGATGTTTTCCTATGGTACCCCCTTATGAAATTTTTCGAACAATTTTCAAAACTTTAAAAAATAGAATCGCTTCATTTTCGGATATTTGACGCTCCTAACAACGCGCATCAATAATCTGGCACCCGTTTTGATTTATCTCTTTTAGTTTTCGAGATATGATTTTTTGAATATCGACATTTTGCAAAAATCGCATTCCCCGACCAGTTTTCTGCGAATATCTAGAAAACCGTTCGAGATATCAAACTGCGCTTTGCGCCATTCGATTCCCCGTAATTTTCTCCATCTTGTGGCTTACTTTCATAGAAATCGAGTGGCTTTCGCTTTTCTGATGTTTTCCTATGGTACCCCCTTATGAAATTTTTCGAACAATTTTCAATACTTAAAAAAATAGAATCGCGTCATTTTCGGATATTTGACGCTCCTAACAACGCGCATCAATAATCTGGCACCCGATTTGATTTATCTCTTTTAGTTCGAGATATGATTTTTTGAAAATCCAAGAAAATCGATCATTTTGCAAAGATCGCATTCCCCGACCAGTTTTCTGCGAATATCTAGAAAACCGTTCGAGATATCAAACTGCGCTTTGCGCGCCATTCGATTCCCCGTAATTTTCTCCATCTTGTGGCTTACTTTCATAGAAATTGAGTGGCTTTCGCTTTTCTGATGTTTTCCTATGGTACCCCCTTATGAAATTTTTCGAACAAATTGCAAAACTTTAAAAAATAGAATCGCTTCATTTTCGGATATTTGACGCTCCTAACAACGCGCATCAATAATCTGGCACCCGTTTTGATTTATCTCTTTTAGTTTTCGAGATATGATTTTTTGAAAATCGACATTTTGCAAAAATCGCATTCCCCGACCAGTTTTCTGCGAATATCTAGAAAACCGTTCGAGATATCAAACTGCGCTTTGCGCCATTCGATTCCCCGTAATTTTCTCCATCTTGTGGCTTACTTTCATAGAAATTGAGTGGCTTTCGCTTTTCTGATGTTTTCCTATGGTACCCCCTTATGAAATTTTTCGAACAATTTTCAAAACTTTAAAAAATAGAATCGCTTCATTTTCGGATATTTGACGCTCCTAACAACGCGCATCAATAATCTGGCACCCGTTTTGATTTATCTCTTTTAGTTTTCGGGATATGATATTTTGAAAATCCAAAAAAATCGAACATTTTGCAAAAATCGCATTCCCCGACCAGTTTTCTGCGAATATCTAGAAAACCGTTCGAGATATCAAACTGCGCTTTGCGCCATTCGATTCCCCGTAATTTTCTCCATCTTGTGGCTTACTTTCATAGAAATCGAGTGGCTTTCGCTTTTCTGATGTTTTCCTATGGTACCCCCTTATGAAATTTTTCGAACAAATTGCAAAACTTTAAAAAATAGAATCGCTTCATTTTCGGATATTTGACGCTCCTAACAACACGCACCAATAATCTGGCACCCGTTTTGATTTATCTCTTTTAGTTTTCGAGATATGATTTTTTGAAAATCGACATTTTGCAAAAATCGCATTCCCCGACCAGTTTTCTGCGAATATCTAGAAAACCGTTCGAGATATCAAACTGCGCTTTGCGCCATTCGATTCCCCATAATTTTCTCCATCTTGTGGCTTACTTTCATAGAAATCTAGTGGCTTTCGCTTTTCTGATGTTTTCCTATGGTACCCCCTTATGAAATTTTTCGAACAATTTTCAAAACTTTAAAAAATAGAATCGCTTCATTTTCGGATATTTGACGCTCCTAACAACGCGCATCAATAATCTGGCACCCGTTTTGATTTATCTCTTTTAGTTTTCGAGATATGATTTTTTGAAAATCGACATTTTGCAAAAATCGCATTCCCCGACCAGTTTTCTGCGAATATCTAGAAAACCGTTCGAGATATCAAACTGCGCTTTGCGCCATTCGATTCCCCGTAATTTTCCCCATCTTGTGGCTTACTTTCATAGAAATTGAGTGGCTTTCGCTTTTCTGATGTTTTCCTATGGTACCCCCTTATGAAATTTTTCGAACAATTTTCAAAACTTTAAAAAATAGAATCGCTTCATTTTCGGATATTTGACGCTCCTAACAACGCGCATCAATAATCTGGCACCCGTTTTGATTTAGCTCTTTTAGTTTTCGAGATATGATATTTTGAAAATCGACATTTTGCAAAAATCGCATTCCCCGACCAGTTTTCTGCGAATATCTAGAAAACCGTTCGAGATATCAAACTGCGCTTTGCGCCATTCGATTCCCCGTAATTTTCTCCATCTTGTGGCTTACTTTCATAGAAATCTAGTGGCTTTCGCTTTTCTGATGTTTTCCTATGGTACCCCCTTATGAAATTTTTCGAACAAATTGCAAAACTTTAAAAAATAGAATCGCTTCATTTTCGGATATTTGACGCTCCTAACAACGCGCATCAATAATCTGGCGCCCATTTTGATTTATCTCTTTTAGTTTTCGAGATATGATTTTTTGAAAATCGACATTTTTCAAAAATCGCATTCCCCGACCAGTTTTCTGCGAATATCTAGAAAACCGTTCGAGATATCAAACTACGCTTTGCGCCATTCGATTCCCCGTAATTTTCCCCATCTTGTGGCTTACTTTCATAGAAATTGAGTGGCTTTCGCTTTTCTGATGTTTTCCTATGGTACCCGCTTATGAAATTTTTCGAACAATTTTCAAAACTTTAAAAAATAGAATCGCTTCATTTTCGGATATTTGACGCTCCTAACAACGCGCATCAATAATCTGGCACCCGTTTTGATTTATCTCTTTTAGTTTTCGAGATATGATATTTTGAAAATCCAAGAAAATTGAACATTTTGCAAAAATCGCATTCCCCGACCAGTTTTCTGCGAATATCTAGAAAACCGTTCGAGATATCAAACTGCGCTTTGCGCCATTCGATTCCCCGTAATTTTCTCCATCTTGTGGCTTACTTTCATAGAAATCGAGTGGCTTTCGCTTTTCTGATGTTTTCCTATGGTACCCCCTTATGAAATTTTTCGAACAATTTTCAAAACTTTAAAAAATAGAATCGCTTCATTTTCGGATATTTGACGCTCCTAACAACGCGCATCAATAATCTGGCACCCGTTTTGATTTAGCTCTTTTAGTTTTCGAGATATGATATTTTGAAAATCCAAGAAAATCGAACATTTTGCAAAAATCGCATTCCCCGACCAGTTTTCTGCGAATATCTAGAAAACCGTTCGAGATATCAAACTGCGCTTTGCGCCATTCGATTCCACGTAATTTTCTCCATCTTGTGGCTTACTTTCATAGAAATCGAGTGGCTTTCGCTTTTCTGATGTTTTCCTATGGTACCCCCTTATGAAATTTTTCGAACAATTTTCAAAACTTTAAAAAATAGAATCGCTTCATTTTCGGATATTTGACGCTCCTAACAACGCGCACCAATAATCTGGCACCCGTTTTGATTTATCTCTTTTAGTTTTCGAGATATGATATTTTGAAAATCCAAGAAAATTGAACATTTTGCAAAAATCGCATTCCCCGACCAGTTTTCTGCGAATATCTAGAAAACCGTTCGAGATATCAAACTGCGCTTTGCGCCATTCGATTCCCCGTAATTTTCTCCATCTTGTGGCTTACTTTCATAGAAATCGAGTGGCTTTCGCTTTTCTGATGTTTTCCTATGGTACCCCCTTATGAAATTTTTCGAACAAATTGCAAAACTTTAAAAAATAGAATCGCTTCATTTTCGGATATTTGACGCTCCTAACAACGCGCACCAATAATCTGGCACCCGTTTTGATTTATCTCTTTTAGTTTTCGAGATATGATTTTTTGAAAATCGACATTTTGCAAAAATCGCATTCCCCGACCAGTTTTCTGCGAATATCTAGAAAACCGTTCGAGATATCAAACTGCGCTTTGCGCCATTCGATTCCCCGTAATTTTCTCCATCTTGTGGCTTACTTTCATAGAAATCTAGTGGCTTTCGCTTTTCTGATGTTTTCCTATGGTACCCCCTTATGAAATTTTTCGAACAATTTTCAAAACTTTAAAAAATAGAATCGCTTCATTTTCGGATATTTGACGCTCCTAACAACGCGCATCAATAATCTGGCACCCGTTTTGATTTAGCTCTTTTAGTTTTCGAGATATGATATTTTGAAAATCGACATTTTGCAAAAATCGCATTCCCCGACCAGTTTTCTGCGAATATCTAGAAAACCGTTCGAGATATCAAACTGCGCTTTGCGCCATTCGATTCCCCGTAATTTTCTCCATCTTGTGGGTTACTTTCATAGAAATCTAGTGGCTTTCGCTTTTCTGATGTTTTCCTATGGTACCCCCTTATGAAATTTTTCGAACAAATTGCAAAACTTTAAAAAATAGAATCGCTTCATTTTCGGATATTTGACGCTCCTAACAACGCGCATCAATAATCTGGCGCCCGTTTTGATTTATCTCTTTTAGTTTTCGAGATATGATATTTTGAAAATCCAAGAAAATTGAACATTTTGCAAAAATCGCATTCCCCGACCAGTTTTCTGCGAATATCTAGAAAACCGTTCGAGATATCAAACTGCGCTTTGCGCCATTCGATTCCCCGTAATTTTCTCCATCTTGTGGCTTACTTTCATAGAAATCGAGTGGCTTTCGCTTTTCTGATGTTTTCCTATGGTACCCCCTTATGAAATTTTTCGAACAATTTTCAAAACTTTAAAAAATAGAATCGCTTCATTTTCGGATATTTGACGCTCCTAACAACGCGCATCAATAATCTGGCACCCGTTTTGATTTAGCTCTTTTAGTTTTCGAGATATGATATTTTGAAAATCCAAGAAAATCGAACATTTTGCAAAAATCGCATTCCCCGACCAGTTTTCTGCGAATATCTAGAAAACCGTTCGAGATATCAAACTGCGCTTTGCGCCATTCGATTCCACGTAATTTTCTCCATCTTGTGGCTTACTTTCATAGAAATCGAGTGGCTTTCGCTTTTCTGATGTTTTCCTATGGTACCCCCTTATGAAATTTTTCGAACAATTTTCAAAACTTTAAAAAATAGAATCGCTTCATTTTCGGATATTTGACGCTCCTAACAACGCGCATCAATAATCTGGCACCCGTTTTGATTTATCTCTTTTAGTTTTCGAGATATGATATTTTGAAAATCCAAGAAAATTGAACATTTTGCAAAAATCGCATTCCCCGACCAGTTTTCTGCGAATATCTAGAAAACCGTTCGAGATATCAAACTGCGCTTTGCGCCATTCGATTCCCCGTAATTTTCTCCATCTTGTGGCTTACTTTCATAGAAATCGAGTGGCTTTCGCTTTTCTGATGTTTTCCTATGGTACCCCCTTATGAAATTTTTCGAACAATTTTCAAAACTTTAAAAAATAGAATCGCTTCATTTTCGGATATTTGACGCTCCTAACAACGCGCATCAATAATCTGGCACCCGTTTTGATTTATCTCTTTTAGTTTTCGGGATATGATATTTTGAAAATCCAAAAAAATCGAACATTTTGCAAAAATCGCATTCCCCGACCAGTTTTCTGCGAATATCTAGAAAACCGTTCGAGATATCAAACTGCGCTTTGCGCCATTCGATTCCCCGTAATTTTCTCCATCTTGTGGCTTACTTTCATAGAAATCGAGTGGCTTTCGCTTTTCTGATGTTTTCCTATGGTACCCCCTTATGAAATTTTTCGAACAAATTGCAAAACTTTAAAAAATAGAATCGCTTCATTTTCGGATATTTGACGCTCCTAACAACGCGCACCAATAATCTGGCACCCGTTTTGATTTATCTCTTTTAGTTTTCGAGATATGATTTTTTGAAAATCGACATTTTGCAAAAATCGCATTCCCCGACCAGTTTTCTGCGAATATCTAGAAAACCGTTCGAGATATCAAACTGCGCTTTGCGCCATTCGATTCCCCGTAATTTTCTCCATCTTGTGGCTTACTTTCATAGAAATCTAGTGGCTTTCGCTTTTCTGATGTTTTCCTATGGTACCCCCTTATGAAATTTTTCGAACAATTTTCAAAACTTTAAAAAATAGAATCGCTTCATTTTCGGATATTTGACGCTCCTAACAACGCGCATCAATAATCTGGCACCCGTTTTGATTTATCTCTTTTAGTTTTCGAGATATGATTTTTTGAAAATCGACATTTTGCAAAAATCGCATTCCCCGACCAGTTTTCTGCGAATATCTAGAAAACCGTTCGAGATATCAAACTGCGCTTTGCGCCATTCGATTCCCCGTAATTTTCCCCATCTTGTGGCTTACTTTCATAGAAATTGAGTGGCTTTCGCTTTTCTGATGTTTTCCTATGGTACCCCCTTATGAAATTTTTCGAACAATTTTCAAAACTTTAAAAAATAGAATCGCTTCATTTTCGGATATTTGACGCTCCTAACAACGCGCATCAATAATCTGGCACCCGTTTTGATTTAGCTCTTTTAGTTTTCGAGATATGATATTTTGAAAATCGACATTTTGCAAAAATCGCATTCCCCGACCAGTTTTCTGCGAATATCTAGAAAACCGTTCGAGATATCAAACTGCGCTTTGCGCCATTCGATTCCCCGTAATTTTCTCCATCTTGTGGCTTACTTTCATAGAAATCTAGTGGCTTTCGCTTTTCTGATGTTTTCCTATGGTACCCCCTTATGAAATTTTTCGAACAAATTGCAAAACTTTAAAAAATAGAATCGCTTCATTTTCGGATATTTGACGCTCCTAATAACGCGCATCAATAATCTGGCGCCCGTTTTGATTTATCTCTTTTAGTTTTCGAGATATGATTTTTTGAAAATCGACATTTTGCAAAAATCGCATTCCCCGACCAGTTTTCTGCGAATATCTAGAAAACCGTTCGAGATATCAAACTGCGCTTTGCGCCATTCGATTCCCCGTAATTTTCTCCATCTTGTGGCTTACTTTCATAGAAATCGAGTGGCTTTCGCTTTTCTGATGTTTTCCTATGGTACCCCCTTATGAAATTTTTCGAACAATTTTCAAAACTTTAAAAAATAGAATCGCTTCATTTTCGGATATTTGACGCTCCTAACAACGCGCATCAATAATCTGGCACCCGTTTTGATTTATCTCTTTTAGTTTTCGAGATATGATATTTTGAAAATCCAAGAAAATTGAACATTTTGCAAAAATCGCATTCCCCGACCAGTTTTCTGCGAATATCTAGAAAACCGTTCGAGATATCAAACTGCGCTTTGCGCCATTCGATTCCCCGTAATTTTCTCCATCTTGTGGCTTACTTTCATAGAAATCGAGTGGCTTTCGCTTTTCTGATGTTTTCCTATGGTACCCCCTTATGAAATTTTTCGAACAATTTTCAAAACTTTAAAAAATAGAATCGCTTCATTTTCGGATATTTGACGCTCCTAACAACGCGCATCAATAATCTGGCACCCGTTTTGATTTATCTCTTTTAGTTTTCGAGATATGATATTTTGAAAATCCAAGAAAATTGAACATTTTGCAAAAATCGCATTCCCCGACCAGTTTTCTGCGAATATCTAGAAAACCGTTCGAGATATCAAACTGCGCTTTGCGCCATTCGATTCCCCGTAATTTTCTCCATCTTGTGGCTTACTTTCATAGAAATCGAGTGGCTTTCGCTATTCTGATGTTTTCCTATGGTACCCCCTTATGAAATTTTTCGAACAATTTTCAAAACTTTAAAAAATAGAATCGCTTCATTTTCGGATATTTGACGCTCCTAACAACGCGCATCAATAATCTGGCGCCCGTTTTGATTTATCTCTTTTAGTTTTCGAGATATGATTTTTTGAAAATCGACATTTTGCAAAAATCGCATTCCCCGACCAGTTTTCTGCGAATATCTAGAAAACCGTTCGAGATATCAAACTGCGCTTTGCGCCATTCGATTCCCCGTAATTTTCTCCATCTTGTGGCTTACTTTCATAGAAATCTAGTGGCTTTCGCTTTTCTGATGTTTTCCTATGGTACCCCCTTATGAAATTTTTCGAACAATTTTCAAAACTTTAAAAAATAGAATCGCTTCATTTTCGGATATTTGACGCTCCTAACAACGCGCATCAATAATCTGGCACCCGTTTTGATTTATCTCTTTTAGTTTTCGAGATATGATTTTTTGAAAATCGACATTTTGCAAAAATCACATTCCCCGACCAGTTTTCTGCGAATATCTAGAAAACCGTTCGAGATATCAAACTGCGCTTTGCGCCATTCGATTCCCCGTAATTTTCCCCATCTTGTGGCTTACTTTCATGGAAATTGAGTGGCTTTCGCTTTTCTGATGTTTTCCTATGGTACCCCCTTATGAAATTTTTCGAACAATTTTCAAAACTTTAAAAAATAGAATCGCTTCATTTTCGGATATTTGACGCTCCTAACAACGCGCATCAATAATCTGGCACCCGTTTTGATTTAGCTCTTTTAGTTTTCGAGATATGATATTTTGAAAATCGACATTTTGCAAAAATCGCATTCCCCGACCAGTTTTCTGCGAATATCTAGAAAACCGTTCGAGATATCAAACTGCGCTTTGCGCCATTCGATTCCCCGTAATTTTCTCCATCTTGTGGCTTACTTTCATAGAAATCTAGTGGCTTTCGCTTTTCTGATGTTTTCCTATGGTACCCCCTTATGAAATTTTTCGAACAAATTGCAAAACTTTAAAAAATAGAATCGCTTCATTTTCGGATATTTGACGCTCCTAACAACGCGCATCAATAATCTGGCGCCCGTTTTGATTTATCTCTTTTAGTTTTCGAGATATGATTTTTTGAAAATCGACATTTTTCAAAAATCGCATTCCCCGACCAGTTTTCTGCGAATATCTAGAAAACCGTTCGAGATATCAAACTACGCTTTGCGCCATTCGATTCCCCGTAATTTTCCCCATCTTGTGGCTTACTTTCATAGAAATTGAGTGGCTTTCGCTTTTCTGATGTTTTCCTATGGTACCCGCTTATGAAATTTTTCGAACAATTTTCAAAACTTTAAAAAATAGAATCGCTTCATTTTCGGATATTTGACGCTCCTAACAACGCGCATCAATAATCTGGCACCCGTTTTGATTTATCTCTTTTAGTTTTCGAGATATGATATTTTGAAAATCCAAGAAAATTGAACATTTTGCAAAAATCGCATTCCCCGACCAGTTTTCTGCGAATATCTAGAAAACCGTTCGAGATATCAAACTGCGCTTTGCGCCATTCGATTCCCCGTAATTTTCTCCATCTTGTGGCTTACTTTCATAGAAATCGAGTGGCTTTCGCTTTTCTGATGTTTTCCTATGGTACCCCCTTATGAAATTTTTCGAACAATTTTCAAAACTTTAAAAAATAGAATCGCTTCATTTTCGGATATTTGACGCTCCTAACAACGCGCATCAATAATCTGGCACCCGTTTTGATTTAGCTCTTTTAGTTTTCGAGATATAATATTTTGAAAATCCAAGAAAATCGAACATTTTGCAAAAATCGCATTCCCCGACCAGTTTTCTGCGAATATCTAGAAAACCGTTCGAGATATCAAACTGCGCTTTGCGCCATTCGATTCCCCGTAATTTTCTCCATCTTGTGGCTTACTTTCATAGAAATCGAGTGGCTTTCGCTTTTCTGATGTTTTCCTATGGTACCCCCTTATGAAATTTTTCGAACAATTTTCAAAACTTTAAAAAATAGAATCGCTTCATTTTCGGATATTTGACGCTCCTAACAACGCGCATCAATAATCTGGCACCCGTTTTGATTTATCTCTTTTAGTTTTCGAGATATGATATTTTGAAAATCCAAGAAAATCGAACATTTTCAAAAATCGCATTCCCCGACCAGTTTTCTGCGAATATCTAGAAAACCGTTCGAGATATCAAACTGCGCTTTGCGCCATTCGATTCCCCGTAATTTTCTCCATCTTGTGGCTTACTTTCATAGAAATTGAGTGGCTTTCGCTTTTCTGATGTTTTCCTATGGTACCCCCTTATGAAATTTTTCGAACAATTTTCAAAACTTTAAAAAATAGAATCGCTTCATTTTCGGATATTTGACGCTCCTAACAACGCGCATCAATAATCTGGCACCCGTTTTGATTTATCTCTTTTAGTTTTCGAGATATGATATTTTGAAAATCCAAGAAAATCGAACATTTTGCAAAAATCGCATTCCCCGACCAGTTTTCTGCGAATATCTAGAAAACCGTTCGAGATATCAAACTGCGCTTTGCGCCATTCGATTCCCCGTAATTTTCTCCATCTTGTGGCTTACTTTCATAGAAATCTAGTGGCTTTCGCTTTTCTGATGTTTTCCTATGGTACCCCCTTATGAAATTTTTCGAACAAATTGCAAAACTTTAAAAAATAGAATCGCTTCATTTTCGGATATTTGACGCTCCTAACAACGCGCATCAATAATCGGGCGCCCGTTTTGATTTATCTCTTTTAGTTTTCGAGATATGATTTTTTGAAAATCGACATTTTGCAAAAATCGCATTCCCCGACCAGTTTTCTGCGAATATCTAGAAAACCGTTCGAGATATCAAACTGCGCTTTGCGCCATTCGATTCCCCGTAATTTTCCCCATCTTGTGGCTTACTTTCATAGAAATTGAGTGGCTTTCGCTTTTCTGATGTTTTCCTATGGTACCCCCTTATGAAATTTTTCGAACAATTTTCAAAACTTTAAAAAATAGAATCGCTTCATTTTCGGATATTTGACGCTCCTAACAACGCGCATCAATAATCTGGCACCCGTTTTGATTTATCTCTTTTAGTTTTCGAGATATGATTTTTTGAAAATCGACATTTTGCAAAAATCGCATTCCCCGACCAGTTTTCTGCGAATATCTAGAAAACCGTTCGAGATATCAAACTGCGCTTTGCGCCATTCGATTCCCCGTAATTTTCTCCATCTTGTGGCTTACTTTCATAGAAATTGAGTGGCTTTCGCTTTTCTGATGTTTTCCTATGGTACCCCCTTATGAAATTTTTCGAACAATTTTCAAAACTTTAAAAAATAGAATCGCTTCATTTTCGGATATTTGACGCTCCTAACAACGCGCATCAATAATCTGGCACCCGTTTTGATTTATCTCTTTTAGTTTTCGAGATATGATATTTTGAAAATCCAAGAAAATCGAACATTTTGCAAAAATCGCATTCCCCGACCAGTTTTCTGCGAATATCTAGAAAACCGTTCGAGATATCAAACTGCGCTTTGCGCCATTCGATTCCCCGTAATTTTCTCCATCTTGTGGCTTACTTTCATAGAAATTGAGTGGCTTTCGCTTTTCTGATGTTTTCCTATGGTACCCCCTTATGAAATTTTTCGAACAAATTGCAAAACATTAAAAAATAGAATCGCTTCATTTTCGGATATTTGACGCTCCTAACAACGCGCACCAATAATCTGGCACCCGTTTTGATTTATCTCTTTTAGTTTTCGAGATATGATTTTTTGAAAATCGACATTTTGCAAAAATCGCATTCCCCGACCAGTTTTCTGCGAATATCTAGAAAACCGTTCGAGATATCAAACTGCGCTTTGCGCCATTCGATTCCCCGTAATTTTCTCCATCTTGTGGCTTACTTTCATAGAAATCGAGTGGCTTTCGCTTTTCTGATGTTTTCCTATGGTACCCCCTTATGAAATTTTTCGAACAATTTTCAAAACTTTAAAAAATAGAATCGCTTCATTTTCGGATATTTGACGCTCCTAACAACGCGCATCAATAATCTGGTACCCGTTTTGATTTATCTCTTTTAGTTTTTGAGATATGATTTTTTGAAAATCGACATTTTGCAAAAATGGCATTCCCCGACCAGTTTTCTGCGAATATCTAGAAAACCGTTCGAGATATCAAACTGCGCTTTGCGCCATTCGATTCCCCGTAATTTTCCCCATCTTGTGGCTTACTTTCATAGAAATTGAGTGGCTTTCGCTTTTCTGATGTTTTCCTATGGTACCCCCTTATGAAATATTTCGAACAATTTTCAAAACTTTAAAAAATAGAATCGCTTCATTTTCGGATATTTGACGCTCCTAACAACGCGCATCAATAATCTGGCACCCGTTTTGATTTAGCTCTTTTAGTTTTCGAGATATGATATTTTGAAAATCCAAGAAAATCGAACATTTTGCAAAAATCGCATTCCCCGACCAGTTTTCTGCGAATATCTAGAAAACCGTTCGAGATATCAAACTGCGCTTTGCGCCATTCGATTCCCCGTAATTTTCTCCATCTTGTGGCTTACTTTCATAGAAATCGAGTGGCTTTCGCTTTTCTGATGTTTTCCTATGGTACCCCCTTATGAAATTTTTCGAACAATTTTCAAAACTTTAAAAAATAGAATCGCTTCATTTTCGGATATTTGACGCTCCTAACAACGCGCATCAATAATCTGGCACCCGTTTTGATTTATCTCTTTTAGTTTTCGAGATATGATTTTTTGAAAATCGACATTTTGCAAAAATCGCATTCCCCGACCAGTTTTCTGCGAATATCTAGAAAACCGTTCGAGATATCAAACTGCGCTTTGCGCCATTCGATTCCCCGTAATTTTCTCCATCTTGTGGCTTACTTTCATAGAAATTGAGTGGCTTTCGCTTTTCTGATGTTTTCCTATGGTACCCCCTTATGAAATTTTTCGAACAATTTTCAAAACTTTAAAAAATAGAATCGCTTCATTTTCGGATATTTGACGCTCCTAACAACGCGCACCAATAATCTGGCACCCGTTTTGATTTATCTCTTTTAGTTTTCGAGATATGATATTTTGAAAATCCAAGAAAATCGAACATTTTGCAAAAATCGCATTCCCCGACCAGTTTTCTGCGAATATCTAGAAAACCGTTCGAGATATCAAACTGCGCTTTGCGCCATTCGATTCCCCGTAATTTTCTCCATCTTGTGGCTTACTTTCATAGAAATCTAGTGGCTTTCGCTTTTCTGATGTTTTCCTATGGTACCCCCTTATGAAATTTTTCGAACAAATTGCAAAACTTTAAAAAATAGAATCGCTTCATTTTCGGATATTTGACGCTCCTAACAACGCGCATCAATAATCTGGCGCCCGTTTTGATTTATCTCTTTTAGTTTTCGAGATATGATTTTTTGAAAATCGACATTTTGCAAAAATCGCATTCCCCGACCAGTTTTCTGCGAATATCTAGAAAACCGTTCGAGATATCAAACTGCGCTTTGCGCCATTCGATTCCCCGTAATTTTCTCCATCTTGTGGCTTACTTTCATAGAAATCGAGTGGCTTTCGCTTTTCTGATGTTTTCCTATGGTACCCCCTTATGAAATTTTTCGAACAATTTTCAAAACTTTAAAAAATAGAATCGCTTCATTTTCGGATATTTGACGCTCCTAACAACGCGCACCAATCATCTGGCACCCGTTTTGATTTATCTCTTTTAGTTTTCGGGATATGATATTTTGAAAATCCAAAAAAATCGAACATTTTGCAAAAATCGCATTCCCCGACCAGTTTTCTGCGAATATCTAGAAAACCGTTCGAGATATCAAACTGCGCTTTGCGCCATTCGATTCCCCGTAATTTTCTCCATCTTGTGGCTTGCTTTCATAGAAATTGAGTGGCTTTCGCTTTTCTGATGTTTTCCTATGGTACCCCGTTATGAAATTTTTCGAACAAATTGCAAAACTTTAAAAAATTGAATCGCTTCATTTTCGGATATTTGACGCTCCTAACAACGCGCATCAATAATCTGGCACCCGTTTTGATTTATCTCTTTTAGTTTTCGAGATATGATATTTTGAAAATCCAAGAAAATCGAACATTTTGCAAAAATCGCATTCCCGACCAGTTTTCTGCGCATATCTAGAAAACCGTTCGAGATATCAAACTGCGCTTTGCGCCATTCGATTCCCCGTAATTTTCTCCATCTTGTGGCTTACTTTCATAGAAATCGAGTGGCTTTCGCTTTTCTGATGTTTTCCTATGGTACCCCCTTATGAAATTTTTCGAACAAATTGCAAAACTTTAAAAAATAAAATCGCTTCATTTTCGGATATTTGACGCTCCTAACAACGCGCACCAATAATCTGGCACCCGTTTTGATTTATCTCTTTTAGTTTTCGAGATATGATTTTTTGAAAATCGACATTTTGCAAAAATCGCATTCCCCGACCAGTTTTCTGCGAATATCTAGAAAACCGTTCGAGATATCAAACTGCGCTTTGCGCCATTCGATTCCCCGTAATTTTCTCCATCTTGTGGCTTACTTTCATAGAAATCGAGTGGCTTTCGCTTTTCTGATGTTTTCCTATGGTACCCCCTTATGAAATTTTTCGAACAAATTGCAAAACTTTAAAAAATTGAATCGCTTCATTTTCGGATATTTGACGCTCCTAACAACGCGCATCAATAATCTGGCACCCGTTTTGATTTATCTCTTTTAGTTTTCGAGATATGATTTTTTGAAAATCGACATTTTGCAAAAATCGCATTCCCCGACCAGTTTTCTGCGAATATCTAGAAAACCGTTCGAGATATCAAACTGCGCTTTGCGCCATTCGATTCCCCGTAATTTTCTCCATCTTGTGGCTTACTTTCATAGAAATTGAGTGGCTTTCGCTTTTCTGATGTTTTCCTATGGTACCCCCTTATGAAATTTTTCGAACAATTTTCAAAACTTTAAAAAATAGAATCGCTTCATTTTCGGATATTTGACGCTCCTAACAACGCGCATCAATAATCTGGCACCCGTTTTGATTTATCTCTTTTAGTTTTCGAGATATGATATTTTGAAAATCCAAGAAAATCGAACATTTTGCAAAAATCGCATTCCCCGACCAGTTTTCTGCGAATATCTAGAAAACCGTTCGAGATATCAAACTGCGCTTTGCGCCATTCGATTCCCCGTAATTTTCTCCATCTTGTGGCTTACTTTCATAGAAATTGAGTGGCCTTCGCTTTTCTGATGTTTTCCTATGGTACCCCCTTATGAAATTTTTCGAACAAATTGCAAAACTTTAAAAAATAGAATCGCTTCATTTTCGGATATTTGACGCTCCTAACAACGCGCACCAATAATCTGGCACCCGTTTTGATTTATCTCTTTTAGTTTTCGAGATATGATTTTTTGAAAATCGACATTTTGCAAAAATCGCATTCCCCGACCAGTTTTCTGCGAATATCTAGAAAACCGTTCGAGATATCAAACTGCGCTTTGCGCCATTCGATTCCCCGTAATTTTCTCCATCTTGTGGCTTACTTTCATAGAAATCGAGTGGCTTTCGCTTTTCTGATGTTTTCCTATGGTACCCCCTTATGAAATTTTTCGAACAAATTGCAAAACTTTAAAAAATTGAATCGTTTCATTTTCGGATATTTGACGCTCCTAACAACGCGCATCAATAATCTGGCACCCGTTTTGATTTATCTCTTTTAGTTTTCGAGATATGATATTTTGAAAATCCAAGAAAATCGAACATTTTGCAAAAATCGCATTCCCCGACCAGTTTTCTGCGAATATCTAGAAAACCGTTCGAGATATCAAACTGCGCTTTGCGCCATTCGATTCCCCGTAATTTTCTCCATCTTGTGGCTTACTTTCATAGAAATCGAGTGGCTTTCGCTTTTCTGATGTTTTCCTATGGTACCCCCTTATGAAATTTTTCGAACAATTTTCAAAACTTTAAAAAATAGAATCGCTTCATTTTCGGATATTTGACGCTCCTAACAACGCGCACCAATAATCTGGCACCCGTTTTGATTTATCTCTTTTAGTTTTCGAGATATGATTTTTTGAAAATCGACATTTTGCAAAAATCGCATTCCCCGACCAGTTTTCTGCGAATATCTAGAAAACCGTTCGAGATATCAAACTGCGCTTTGCGCCATTCGATTCCCCGTAATTTTCCCCATCTTGTGGCTTACTTTCATAGAAATTGAGTTGCTTTCGCTTTTCTGATGTTTTCCTATGGTACCCCCTTATGAAATTTTTCGAACAATTTTCAAAACTTTAAAAAATAGAATCGCTTCATTTTCGGATATTTGACGCTCCTAACAACGCGCATCAATAATCTGGTACCCGTTTTGATTTATCTCTTTTAGTTTTTGAGATATGATTTTTTGAAAATCGACATTTTGCAAAAATGGCATTCCCCGACCAGTTTTCTGCGAATATCTAGAAAACCGTTCGAGATATCAAACTGCGCTTTGCGCCATTCGATTCCCCGTAATTTTCTCCATCTTGTGGCTTACTTTCATAGAAATCTAGTGGCTTTGGCTTTTCTGATGTTTTCCTATGGTACCCCCTTATGAAATTTTTCGAACAAATTGCAAAACTTTAAAAAATAGAATCGCTTCATTTTCGGATATTTGACGCTCCTAACAACGCGCATCAATAATCTGGCGCCCGTTTTGATTTATCTCTTTTAGTTTTCGAGATATGATTTTTTGAAAATCGACATTTTGCAAAAATCGCATTCCCCGACCAGTTTTCTGCGAATATCTAGAAAACCGTTCGAGATATCAAACTGCGCTTTGCGCCATTCGATTCCCCGTAATTTTCCCCATCTTGTGGCTTACTTTCATAGAAATTGAGTGGCTTTCGCTTTTCTGATGTTTTCCTATGGTACCCCCTTATGAAATTTTTCGAACAATTTTCAAAACTTTAAAAAATAGAATCGCTTCATTTTCGGATATTTGACGCTCCTAATAACGCGCATCAATAATCTGGCACCCGTTTTGATTTATCTCTTTTAGTTTTCGAGATATGATATTTTGAAAATCCAAGAAAATCGAACATTTTGCAAAAATCGCATTCCCCGACCAGTTTTCTGCGAATATCTAGAAAACCGTTCGAGATATCAAACTGCGCTTTGCGCCATTCGATTCCCCGTAATTTTCTCCATCTTGTGGCTTACTTTCATAGAAATCGAGTGGCTTTCGCTTTTCTGATGTTTTCCTATGGTACCCCCCTTATGAAATTTTTCGAACAAATTGCAAAACTTTAAAAAATAGAATCGCTTCATTTTCGGATATTTGACGCTCCTAACAACGCGCGCCAATAATCTGGCACCCGTTTTGATTTATCTCTTTTAGTTTTCGAGATATGATTTTTTGAAAATCGACATTTTGCAAAAATCGCATTCCCCGACCAGTTTTCTGCGAATATCTAGAAAACCGTTCGAGATATCAAACTGCGCTTTGCGCCATTCGATTCCCCGTAATTTTCTCCATCTTGTGGCTTACTTTCATAGAAATTGAGTGGCTTTCGCTTTTCTGATGTTTTCCTATGGTACCCCCTTATGATATTTTTCGAACAATTTTCAAAACTTTAAAAAATAGAATCGCTTCATTTTCGGATATTTGACGCTCCTAACAACGCGCATCAATAATCTGGCACCCGTTTTGATTTATCTCTTTTAGTTTTCGGGATATGATATTTTGAAAATCCAAAAAAATCGAACATTTTGCAAAAATCGCATTCCCCGACCAGTTTTCTGCGAATATCTAGAAAACCGTTCGAGATATCAAACTGCGCTTTGCGCCATTCGATTCCCCGTAATTTTCTCCATCTTGTGGCTTACTTTCATAGAAATTGAGTGGCTTTCGCTTTTCTGATGTTTTCCTATGGTACCCCCTTATGAAATTTTTCGAACAATTTTCAAAACTTTAAAAAATAGAATCGCTTAATTTTCGGATATTTGACGCTCCTAACAACGCGCATCAATAATCTGGTACCCGTTTTGATTTATCTCTTTTAGTTTTTGAGATATGATTTTTTGAAAATCGACATTTTGCAAAAATCGCATTCCCCGACCAGTTTTCTGCGAATATCTAGAAAACCGTTCGAGATATCAAACTGCGCTTTGCGCCATTCGATTCCCCGTAATTTTCCCCATCTTGTGGCTTACTTTCATAGAAATTGAGTGGCTTTCGCTTTTCTGATGTTTTCCTATGGTACCCCCTTATGAAATTTTTCGAACAATTTTCAAAACTTTAAAAAATAGAATCGCTTCATTTTCGGATATTTGACGCTCCTAACAACGCGCATCAATAATCTGGCACCCGTTTTGATTTAGCTCATTTAGTTTTCGAGATATGATATTTTGAAAATCCAAGAAAATCGAACATTTTGCAAAAATCGCATTCCCCGACCAGTTTTCTGCGAATATCTAGAAAACCGTTCGAGATATCAAACTGCGCTTTGCGCCATTCGATTCCCCGTAATTTTCTCCATCTTGTGGCTTACTTTCATAGAAATCGAGTGGCTTTCGCTTTTCTGATGTTTTCCTATGGTACCCCCTTATGAAATTTTTCGAACAAATTGCAAAACTTTAAAAAATTGAATCGCTTCATTTTCGGATATTTGACGCTCCTAACAACGCGCATCAATAATCTGGCACCCGTTTTGATTTATCTCTTTTAGTTTTCGAGATATGATATTTTGAAAATCCAAGAAAATCGAACATTTTGCAAAAATCGCATTCCCCGACCAGTTTTCTGCGAATATCTAGAAAACCGTTCGAGATATCAAACTGCGCTTTGCGCCATTCGATTCCCCATAATTTTCTCCATCTTGTGGCTTACTTTCATAGAAATCGAGTGGCTTTCGCTTTTCTGATGTTTTCCTATGGTACCCCCTTATGAAATTTTTCGAACAATTTTCAAAACTTTAAAAAATAGAATCGCTTCATTTTCGGATATTTGACGCTCCTAACAACGCGCATCAATAATCTGGCACCCGTTTTGATTTATCTCTTTTAGTTTTCGAGATATGATATTTTGAAAATCCAAGAAAATCGAACATTTTGCAAAAATCGCATTCCCCGACCAGTTTTCTGCGAATATCTAGAAAACCGTTCGAGATATCAAACTGCGCTTTGCGCCATTCGATTCCCCGTAATTTTCTCCATCTTGTGGCTTACTTTCATAGAAATTGAGTGGCTTTCGCTTTTCTGATGTTTTCCTATGGTACCCCCTTATGAAATTTTTCGAACAATTTTCAAAACTTTAAAAAATAGAATCGCTTCATTTTCGGATATTTGACGCTCCTAACAACGCGCATCAATAATCTGGCACCCGTTTTGATTTATCTCTTTTAGTTTTCGGGATATGATATTTTGAAAATCCAAAAAAATCGAACATTTTGCAAAAATCGCATTCCCCGACCAGTTTTCTGCGAATATCTAGAAAACCATTCGAGATATCAAACTGCGCTTTGCGCCATTCGATTCCCCGTAATTTTCTCCATCTTGTGGCTTACTTTCATAGAAATCGAGTGGCTTTCGCTTTTCTGATGTTTTCCTATGGTACCCCCTTATGAAATTTTTCAAACAAATTGCAAAACTTTAAAAAATAGAATCGCTTCATTTTCGGATATTTGACGCTCCTAACAACGCGCACCAATAATCTGGCACCCGTTTTGATTTATCTCTTTTAGTTTTCGAGATATGATTTTTTGAAAATCGACATTTTGCAAAAATCGCATTCCCCGACCAGTTTTCTGTGAATATCTAGAAAACCGTTCGAGATATCAAACTGCGCTTTGCGCCATTCGATTCCCCGTAATTTTCTCCATCTTGTGGCTTACTTTCATAGAAATCTAGTGGCTTTCGCTTTTCTGATGTTTTCCTATGGTACCCCCTTATGAAATTTTTCGAACAATTTTCAAAACTTTAAAAATTAGAATCGCTTCATTTTCGGATATTTGACGCTCCTAACAACGCGCATCAATAATCTGGCACCCGTTTTGATTTATCTCTTTTAGTTTTCGAGATATGATTTTTTGAAAATCGACATTTTGCAAAAATCGCATTCCCCGACCAGTTTTCTGCGAATATCTAGAAAACCGTTCGAGATATCAAACTGCGCTTTGCGCCATTCGATTCCCCGTAATTTTCCCCATCTTGTGGCTTACTTTCATAGAAATTGAGTGGCTTTCGCTTTTCTGATGTTTTCCTATGGTACCCCCTTATGAAATTTTTCGAACAATTTTCAAAACTTTAAAAAATAGAATCGCTTCATTTTCGGATATTTGACGCTCCTAACAACGCGCATCAATAATCTGGCACCCGTTTTGATTTAGCTCTTTTAGTTTTCGAGATATGATATTTTGAAAATCGACATTTTGCAAAAATCGCATTCCCCGACCAGTTTTCTGCGAATATCTAGAAAACCGTTCGAGATATCAAACTGCGCTTTGCGCCATTCGATTCCCCGTAATTTTCTCCATCTTGTGGCTTACTTTCATAGAAATTGAGTGGCTTTCGCTTTTCTGATGTTTTCCTATGGTACCCCCTTATGAAATTTTTCGAACAATTTTCAAAACTTTAAAAAATAGAATCGCTTCATTTTCGGATATTTGACGCTCCTAACAACGCGCATCAATAATCTGGCACCCGTTTTGATTTAGCTCTTTTAGTTTTCGAGATATGATATTTTGAAAATCGACATTTTGCAAAAATCGCATTCCCCGACCAGTTTTCTGCGAATATCTAGAAAACCGTTCGAGATATCAAACTGCGCTTTGCGCCATTCGATTCCCCGTAATTTTCTCCATCTTGTGGCTTACTTTCATAGAAATCTAGTGGCTTTCGCTTTTCTGATGTTTTCCTATGGTACCCCCTTATGAAATTTTTCGAACAAATTGCAAAACTTTAAAAAATAGAATCGCTTCATTTTCGGATATTTGACGCTCCTAACAACGCGCATCAATAATCTGGCGCCCGTTTTGATTTATCTCTTTTAGTTTTCGAGATATGATTTTTTGAAAATCGACATTTTGCAAAAATCGCATTCCCCGACCAGTTTTCTGCGAATATCTAGAAAACCGTTCGAGATATCAATCTACGCTTTGCGCCATTCGATTCCCCGTAATTTTCCCCATCTTGTGGCTTACTTTCATAGAAATTGAGTGGCTTTCGCTTTTCTGATGTTTTCCTATGGTACCCCCTTATGAAATTTTTCGAACAATTTTCAAAACTTTAAAAAATAGAATCGCTTCATTTTCGGATATTTGACGCTCCTAACAACGCGCATCAATAATCTGGCACCCGTTTTGATTTATCTCTTTTAGTTTTCGAGATATGATTTTTTGAAAATCGACATTTTGCAAAAATCGCATTCCCCGACCAGTTTTCTGCGAATATCTAGAAAACCGTTCGAGATATCAAACTGCGCTTTGCGCCATTCGATTCCCCGTAATTTTCCCCATCTTGTGGCTTACTTTCATAGAAATTGAGTGGCTTTCGCTTTTCTGATGTTTTCCTATGGTACCCCCTTATGAAATTTTTCGAACAATTTTCAAAACTTTAAAAAATAGAATCGCTTCATTTTCGGATATTTGACGCTCCTAACAACGCGCATCAATAATCTGGCACCCGTTTTGATTTAGCTCTTTTAGTTTTCGAGATATGATATTTTGAAAATCCAAGAAAATTGAACATTTTGCAAAAATCGCATTCCCCGACCAGTTTTCTGCGAATATCTAGAAAACCGTTCGAGATATCAAACTGCGCTTTGCGCCATTCGATTCCCCGTAATTTTCTCCATCTTGTGGCTTACTTTCATAGAAATCGAGTGGCTTTCGCTTTTCTGATGTTTTCCTATGGTACCCCCTTATGAAATTTTTCGAACAATTTTCAAAACTTTAAAAAATAGAATCGCTTCATTTTCGGATATTTGACGCTCCTAACAACGCGCATCAATAATCTGTCACCCGTTTTGATTTAGCTCTTTTAGTTTTCGAGATATGATATTTTGAAAATCCAAGAAAATCGAACATTTTGCAAAAATCGCATTCCCCGACCAGTTTTCTGCGAATATCTAGAAAACCGTTCGAGATATCAAACTGCGCTTTGCGCCATTCGATTCCCCGTAATTTTCTCCATCTTGTGGCTTACTTTCATAGAAATTGAGTGGCTTTCGCTTTTCTGATGTTTTCCTATGGTACCCCCTTATGAAATTTTTCGAACAATTTTCAAAACTTTAAAAAATAGAATCGCTTCATTTTCGGATATTTGACGCTCCTAACAACGCGCACCAATAATCTGGCACCCGTTTTGATTTATCTCTTTTAGTTTTCGAGATATGATATTTTGAAAATCCAAGAAAATCGAACATTTTGCAAAAATCGCATTCCCCGACCAGTTTTCTGCGAATATCTAGAAAACCGTTCGAGATATCAAACTGCGCTTTGCGCCATTCGATTCCCCGTAATTTTCTCCATCTTGTGGCTTACTTTCATAGAAATCTAGTGGCTTTCGCTTTTCTGATGTTTTCCTATGGTACCCCCTTATGAAATTTTTCGAACAAATTGCAAAACTTTAAAAAATAGAATCGCTTCATTTTCGGATATTTGACGCTCCTAACAACGCGCATCAATAATCAGGCGCCCGTTTTGATTTATCTCTTTTAGTTTTCGAGATATGATTTTTTGAAAATCGACATTTTGCAAAAATCGCATTCCCCGACCAGTTTTCTGCGAATATCTAGAAAACCGTTCGAGATATCAAACTGCGCTTTGCGCCATTCGATTCCCCGTAATTTTCTCCATCTTGTGGCTTACTTTCATAGAAATCGAGTGGCTTTCGCTTTTCTGATGTTTTCCTATGGTACCCCCCTTATGAAATTTTTCGAACAATTTTCAAAACTTTAAAAAATAGAATCGCTTCATTTTCGGATATTTGACGCTCCTAACAACGCGCACCAATAATCTGGCACCCGTTTTGATTTATCTCTTTTAGTTTTCGGGATATGATATTTTGAAAATCCAAAAAAAATCGAACATTTTGCAAAAATCGCATTCCCCGACCAGTTTTCTGCGAATATCTAGAAAACCGTTCGAGATATCAAACTGCGCTTTGCGCCATTCGATTCCCCGTAATTTTCTCCATCTTGTGGCTTACTTTCATAGAAATCGAGTGGCTTTCGCTTTTCTGATGTTTTCCTATGGTACCCCCCTTATGAAATTTTTCGATCAAATTGCAAAACTTTAAAAAATAGAATCGCTTCATTTTCGGATATTTGACGCTCCTAACAACGCGCACCAATAATCTGGCACCCGTTTTGATTTATCTCTTTTAGTTTTCGAGATATGATTTTTTGAAAATTGACATTTTGCAAAAATCGCATTCCCCGACCAGTTTTCTGCGAATATCTAGAAAACCGTTCGAGATATCAAACTGCGCTTTGCGCCATTCGATTCCCCGTAATTTTCTCCATCTTGTGGCTTACTTTCATAGAAATCGAGTGGCTTTCGCTTTTCTGATGTTTTCCTATGGTACCCCCTTATGAAATTTTTCGAACAAATTGCAAAACTTTAAAAAATTGAATCGCTTCATTTTCGGATATTTGACGCTCCTAACAACGCGCATCAATAATCTGGCACCCGTTTTGATTTATCTCTTTTAGTTTTCGAGATATGTTATTTTGAAAATCCAAGAAAATCGAACATTTTGCAAAAATCGCATTCCCCGACCAGTTTTCTGCGCATATCTAGAAAACCGTTCGAGATATCAAACTGCGCTTTGCGCCATTCGATTCCCCGTAATTTTCTCCATCTTGTGGCTTACTGTCATAGAAATCGAGTGGCTTTCGCTTTTCTGATGTTTTCCTATGGTACCCCCTTATGAAATTTTTCGAACAAATTGCAAAACTTTAAAAAATAAAATCGCTTCATTTTCGGATATTTGACGCTCCTAACAACGCGCACCAATAATCTGGCACCCGTTTTGATTTATCTCTTTTAGTTTTCGAGATATGATTTTTTGAAAATCGACATTTTGCAAAAATCGCATTCCCCGACCAGTTTTCTGCGAATATCTAGAAAACCGTTCGAGATATCAAACTGCGCTTTGCGCCATTCGATTCCCCGTAATTTTCTCCATCTTGTGGCTTACTTTCATAGAAATCGAGTGGCTTTCGCTTTTCTGATGTTTTCCTATGGTACCCCCTTATGAAATTTTTCGAACAAATTGCAAAACTTTAAAAAATTGAATCGCTTCATTTTCGGATATTTGACGCTCCTAACAACGCGCATCAATAATCTGGCACCCGTTTTGATTTATCTCTTTTAGTTTTCGAGATATGATATTTTGAAAATCCAAGAAAATCGAACATTTTGCAAAAATCGCATTCCCCGACCAGTTTTCTGCGAATATCTAGAAAACCGTTCGAGATACCAAACTGCGCTTTGCGCCATTCGATTCCCCGTAATTTTCTCCATCTTGTGGCTTACTTTCATAGAAATCGAGTGGCTTTCGCTTTTCTGATGTTTTCCTATGGTACCCCCTTATGAAATTTTTCGAACAAATTGCAAAACTTTAAAAAATAGAATCGCTTCATTTTCGGATATTTGACGCTCCTAACAACGCGCACCAATAATCTGGCACCCGTTTTGATTTATCTCTTTTAGTTTTCGAGATATGATTTTTTGAAAATCGTCATTTTGCAAAAATCGCATTCCCCGACCAGTTTTCTGCGAATATCTAGAAAACCGTTCGAGATATCAAACTGCGCTTTGCGCCATTCGATTCCCCGTAATTTTCCCCATCTTGTGGCTTACTTTCATAGAAATTGAGTGGCTTTCGCTTTTCTGATGTTTTCCTATGGTACCGCCTTATGAAATTTTTCGAACAATTTTCAAAACTTTAAAAAATAGAATCGCTTAATTTTCGGATATTTGACGCTCCTAACAACGCGCATCAATAATCTGGTACCCGTTTTGATTTATCTCTTTTAGTTTTTGAGATATGATTTTTTGAAAATCGACATTTTGCAAAAATGGCATTCCCCGACCAGTTTTCTGCGAATATCTAGAAAACCGTTCGAGATATCAAACTGCGCTTTGCGCCATTCGATTCCCCGTAATTTTCTCCATCTTGTGGCTTACTTTCATAGAAATCTAGTGGCTTTCGCTTTTCTGATGTTTTCCTATGGTACCCCCTTATGAAATTTTTCGAACAAATTGCAAAACTTTAAAAAATAGAATCGCTTCATTTTCGGATATTTGACGCTCCTAACAACGCGCATCAATAATCTGGCACCCGTTTTGATTTATCTCTTTTAGTTTTCGAGATATGATATTTTGAAAATCCAAGAAAATCGAACATTTTGCAAAAATCGCATTCCCCGACCAGTTTTCTGCGAATATCTAGAAAACCGTTCGAGATATCAAACTGCGCTTTGCGCCATTCGATTCCCCGTAATTTTCCCCATCTTGTGGCTTACTTTCATAGAAATTGAGTGGCTTTCGCTTTTCTGATGTTTTCCTATGGTACCCCCTTATGAAATTTTTCGAACAATTTTCAAAACTTTAAAAAATAGAATCGCTTCATTTTCGGATATTTGACGCTCCTAACAACGCGCATCAATAATCTGGTACCCGTTTTGATTTATCTCTTTTAGTTTTTGAGATATGATTTTTTGAAAATCGACATTTTGCAAAAATGGCATTCCCCGACCAGTTTTCTGCGAATATCTAGAAAACCGTTCGAGATATCAAACTGCGCTTTGCGCCATTCGATTCCCCGTAATTTTCTCCATCTTGTGGCTTACTTTCATAGAAATCTAGTGGCTTTCGCTTTTCTGATGTTTTCCTATGGTACCCCCTTATGAAATTTTTCGAACAAATTGCAAAACTTTAAAAAATAGAATCGCTTCATTTTCGGATATTTGACGCTCCTAACAACGCGCATCAATAATCTGGCGCCCGTTTTGATTTATCTCTTTTAGTTTTCGAGATATGATTTTTTGAAAATCGACATTTTGCAAAAATCGCATTCCCCGACCAGTTTTCTGCGAATATCTAGAAAACCGTTCGAGATATCAAACTGCGCTTTGCGCCATTCGATTCCCCGTAATTTTCTCCATCTTGTGGCTTACTTTCATAGAAATCGAGTGGCTTTCGCTTTTCTGATGTTTTCCTATGGTACCCCCTTATGAAATTTTTCGAACAATTTTCAAAACTTTAAAAAATAGAATCGCTTCATTTTCGGATATTTGACGCTCCTAACAACGCGCACCAATAATCTGGCACCCATTTTGATTTATCTCTTTTAGTTTTCGAGATATGATTTTTTGAAAATCGACATTTTGCAAAAATCGCATTCCCCGACCAGTTTTCTGCGAATATCTAGAAAACCGTTCGAGATATCAAACTGCGCTTTGCGCCATTCGATTCCCCGTAATTTTCTCCATCTTGTGGCTTACTTTCATAGAAATCGAGTGGCTTTCGCTTTTCTGATGTTTTCCTATGGTACCCCCTTATGAAATTTTTCGAACAAATTGCAAAACTTTAAAAAATTGAATCGCTTCATTTTCGGATATTTGACGCTCCTAACAACGCGCATCAATAATCTGGCACCCGTTTTGATTTATCTCTTTTAGTTTTCGAGATATGTTATTTTGAAAATCCAAGAAAATCGAACATTTTGCAAAATTCGCATTCCCCGACCAGTTTTCTGCGCATATCTAGAAAACCGTTCGAGATATCAAACTGCGCTTTGCGCCATTCGATTCCCCGTAATTTTCTCCATCTTGTGGCTTACTTTCATAGAAATCGAGTGGCTTTCGCTTTTCTGATGTTTTCCTATGGTACCCCCTTATGAAATTTTTCGAACAAATTGCAAAACTTTAAAAAATAAAATCGCTTCATTTTCGGATATTTGACGCTCCTAACAACGCGCACCAATAATCTGGCACCCGTTTTGATTTATCTCTTTTAGTTTTCGAGATATGATTTTTTGAAAATCGACATTTTGCAAAAATCGCATTCCCCGACCAGTTTTCTGCGAATATCTAGAAAACCGTTCGAGATATCAAACTGTGCTTTGCGCCATTCGATTCCCCGTAATTTTCTCCATCTTGTGGCTTACTTTCATAGAAATCGAGTGGCTTTCGCTTTTCTGATGTTTTCCTATGGTACCCCCTTATGAAATTTTTCGAACAAATTGCAAAACTTTAAAAAATAGAATCGCTTCATTTTCGGATATTTGACGCTCCTAACAACGCGCATCAATAATCTGGCGCCCGTTTTGATTTATCTCTTTTAGTTTTCGAGATATGATTTTTTGAAAATCGACATTTTGCAAAAATCGCATTCCTCGACCAGTTTTCTGCGAATATCTAGAAAACCGTTCGAGATATCAAACTGCGCTTTGCGCCATTCGATTCCCCGTAATTTTCCCCATCTTGTGGCTTACTTTCATAGAAATTGAGTGGCTTTCGCTTTTCTGATGTTTTCCTATGGTACCCCCTTATGAAATTTTTCGAACAATTTTCAAAACTTTAAAAAATAGAATCGCTTCATTTTCGGATATTTGACGCTCCTAACAACGCGCATCAATAATCTGGCACCCGTTTTGATTTAGCTCTTTTAGTTTTCGAGATATGATATTTTGAAAATCCAAGAAAATCGAACATTTTGCAAAAATCGCATTCCCCGACCAGTTTTCTGCGAATATCTAGAAAACCGTTCGAGATATCAAACTGCGCTTTGCGCCATTCGATTCCCCGTAATTTTCTCCATCTTGTGGCTTACTTTCATAGAAATCGAGTGGCTTTCGCTTTTCTGATGTTTTCCTATGGTACCCCCTTATGAAATTTTTCGAACAAATTGCAAAACTTTAAAAAATAGAATCGCTTCATTTTCGGATATTTGACGCTCCTAACAACGCGCATCAATAATCTGGCACCCGTTTTGATTTATCTCTTTTAGTTTTCGAGATATGATATTTTGAAAATCCAAGAAAACCGAACATTTTGCAAAAATCGCATTCCCCGACCAGTTTTCTGCGAATATCTAGAAAACCGTTCGAGATATCAAACTGCGCTTTGCGCCATTCGATTCCCCGTAATTTTCTCCATCTTGTGGCTTACTTTCATAGAAATTGAGTGGCTTTCGCTTTTCTGATGTTTTCCTATGGTACCCCCTTATGAAATTTTTCGAACAATTTTCAAAACTTTAAAAAATAGAATCGCTTCATTTTCGGATATTTGACGCTCCTAACAACGCGCGCCAATAATCTGGCACCCGTTTTGATTTATCTCTTTTAGTTTTCGAGATATGATTTTTTGAAAATCGGCATTTTGCAAAAATCGCATTCCCCGACCAGTTTTCTGCGAATATCTAGAAAACCGTTCGAGATATCAAACTGCGCTTTGCGCCATTCGATTCCCCGTAATTTTCTCCATCTTGTGGCTTACTTTCATAGAAATCGAGTGGCTTTCGCTTTTCTGATGTTTTCCTATGGTACCCCCTTATGAAATTTTTCGAACAATTTTCAAAACTTTAAAAAATAGAATCGCTTCATTTTCGGATATTTGACGCTCCTAACAACGCGCATCAATAATCTGGCACCCGTTTTGATTTATCTCTTTTAGTTTTCGAGATATGATATTTTGAAAATCCAAGAAAACCGAACATTTTGCAAAAATCGCATTCCCCGACCAGTTTTCTGCGAATATCTAGAAAACCGTTCGAGATATCAAACTGCGCTTTGCGCCATTCGATTCCCCGTAATTTTCTCCATCTTGTGGCTTACTTTCATAGAAATCGAGTGGCTTTCGCTTTTCTGATGTTTTCCTATGGTACCCCCTTATGAAATTTTTCGAACAATTTTCAAAACTTTAAAAAATAGAATCGCTTCATTTTCGGATATTTGACGCTCCTAACAACGCGCATCAATAATCTGGCACCCGTTTTGATTTATCTCTTTTAGTTTTCGAGATATGATATTTTGAAAATCCAAGAAAACCGAACATTTTGCAAAAATCGCATTCCCCGACCAGTTTTCTGCGAATATCTAGAAAACCGTTCGAGATATCAAACTGCGCTTTGCGCCATTCGATTCCCCGTAATTTTCTCCATCTTGTGGCTTACTTTCATAGAAATTGAGTGGCTTTCGCTTTTCTGATGTTTTCCTATGGTACCCCCTTATGAAATTTTTCGAACAATTTTCAAAACTTTAAAAAATAGAATCGCTTCATTTTCGGATATTTGACGCTCCTAACAACGCGCGCCAATAATCTGGCACCCGTTTTGATTTATCTCTTTTAGTTTTCGAGATATGATTTTTTGAAAATCGACATTTTGCAAAAATCGCATTCCCCGACCAGTTTTCTGCGAATATCTAGAAAACCGTTCGAGATATCAAACTGCGCTTTGCGCCATTCGATTCCCCGTAATTTTCCCCATCTTGTGGCTTACTTTCATAGAAATTGAGTGGCTTTCGCTTTTCTGATGTTTTCCTATGGTACCCCCTTATGAAATTTTTCGAACAATTTTCAAAACTTTAAAAAATAGAATCGCTTAATTTTCGGATATTTGACGCTCCTAACAACGCGCATCAATAATCTGGTACCCGTTTTGATTTATCTCTTTTAGTTTTTGAGATATGATTTTTTGAAAATCGACATTTTGCAAAAATGGCATTCCCCGACCAGTTTTCTGCGAATATCTAGAAAACCGTTCGAGATATCAAACTGCGCTTTGTGCCATTCGATTCCCCGTAATTTTCTCCATCTTGTGGCTTACTTTCATAGAAATTGAGTGGCTTTCGCTTTTCTGATGTTTTCCTATGGTACCCCCTTATGAAATTTTTCGAACAATTTTCAAAACTTTAAAAAATAGAATCGCTTCATTTTCGGATATTTGACGCTCCTAACAACGCGCATCAATAATCTGGTACCCGTTTTGATTTATCTCTTTTAGTTTTCGAGATATGATATTTTGAAAATCCAAGAAAATCGAACATTTTGCAAAAATCGCATTCCCCGACCAGTTTTCTGCGAATATCTAGAAAACCGTTCGAGATATCAAACTGCGCTTTGCGCCATTCGATTCCCCGTAATTTTCTCCATCTTGTGGCTTACTTTCATAGAAATCGAGTGGCTTTCGCTTTTCTGATGTTTTCCTATGGTACCCCCTTATGAAATTTTTCGAACAAATTGCAAAACTTTAAAAAATAGAATCGCTTCATTTTCGGATATTTGACGCTCCTAACAACGCGCATCAATAATCTGGCGCCCGTTTTGATTTATCTCTTTTAGTTTTCGAGATATGATTTTTTGAATATCGACATTTTGCAAAAATCGCATTCCCCGACCAGTTTTCTGCGAATATCTAGAAAACCGTTCGAGATATCAAACTGCGCTTTGCGCCATTCGATTCCCCGTAATTTTCTCCATCTTGTGGCTTACTTTCATAGAAATTGAGTGGCTTTCGCTTTTCTGATGTTTTCCTATGGTACCCCCTTATGAAATTTTTCGAACAATTTTCAAAACTTTAAAAAATAGAATCGCTTCATTTTCGGATATTTGACGCTCCTAACAACGCGCATCAATAATCTGGCACCCGTTTTGATTTTGCTCATTTAGTTTTCGAGATATGATATTTTGAAAATCCAAGAAAATCGAACCTTTTGCAAAAATCGCATTCCCCGACCAGTTTTCTGCGAATATCTAGAAAACCGTTCGAGATATCAAACTGCGCTTTGCGCCATTCGATTCCCCGCAATTTTCTCCATCTTGTGGCTTACTTTCATAGAAATCGAGTGGCTTTCGCTTTTCTGATGTTTTCCTATGGTACCCCTTTATGAAATTTTTCGAACAATTTTCAAAACTTTAAAAAATAGAATCGCTTCATTTTCGGATATTTGACGCTCCTAACAACGCGCATCAATAATCTGGCATCCGTTTTGATTTATCTCTTTTAGTTTTCGAGATATGATATTTTGAAAATCCAAGAAAATCGAACATTTTGCAAAAATCGCATTCCCCGACCAGTTTTCTGCGAATATCTAGAAAACCGTTCGAGATATCAAACTGCGCTTTGCGCCATTCGATTCCCCGTAATTTTCTCCATCTTGTGGCTTACTTTCATAGAAATCGAGTGGCTTTCGCTTTTCTGATGTTTTCCTATGGTACCCCTTTATGAAATTTTTCGAACAATTTTCAAAACTTTAAAAAATAGAATCGCTTCATTTTCGGATATTTGACGCTCCTAACAACGCGCATCAATAATCTGGCGCCCGTTTTGATTTATCTCTTTTAGTTTTCGAGATATGATTTTTTGAATATCGACATTTTGCAAAAATCGCATTCCCCGACCAGTTTTCTGCGAATATCTAGAAAACCGTTCGAGATATCAAACTGCGCTTTGCGCCATTCGATTCCCCGTAATTTTCTCCATCTTGTGGCTTACTTTCATAGAAATCGAGTGGCTTTCGCTTTTCTGATGTTTTCCTATGGTACCCCCTTATGAAATTTTTCGAACAATTTTCAAAACCTTAAAAAATAGAATCGCTTCATTTTCGGATATTTGACGCTCCTAACAACGCGCATCAATAATCTGGCACCCGTTTTGATTTATCTCTTTTGGTTTTCGAGATATGATATTTTGAAAATCCAAGAAAATCGAAAATTTTGCAAAAATCGCATTCCCCGACCAGTTTTCTGCGAATATCTAGAAAACCGTTCGAGATATCAAACTGCGCTTTGCGCCATTCGATTCCCCGTAATTTTCTCCATCTTGTGGCTTACTTTCATAGAAATCGAGTGGCTTTCGCTTTTCTGATGTTTTCCTATGGTACCCCTTTATGAAATTTTTCGAACAATTTTCAAAACTTTAAAAAATAGAATCGCTTCATTTTCGGATATTTGACGCTCCTAACAACGCGCATCAATAATCTGGCATCCGTTTTGATTTATCTCTTTTAGTTTTCGAGATATGATATTTTGAAAATCCAAGAAAATCGAACATTTTGCAAAAATCGCATTCCCCGACCAGTTTTCTGCGAATATCTAGAAAACCGTTCGAGATATCAAACTGCGCTTTGCGCCATTCGATTCCCCGTAATTTTCTCCATCTTGTGGCTTACTTTCATAGAAATCGAGTGGCTTTCGCTTTTCTGATGTTTTCCTATGGTACCCCCTTATGAAATTTTTCGAACAATTTTCAAAACTTTAAAAAATAGAATCGCTTCATTTTCGGATATTTGACGCTCCTAACAACGCGCATCAATAATCTGGCGCCCGTTTTGATTTATCTCTTTTAGTTTTCGAGATATGATTTTTTGAATATCGACATTTTGCAAAAATCGCATTCCCCGACCAGTTTTCTGCGAATATCTAGAAAACCGTTCGAGATATCAAACTGCGCTTTGCGCCATTCGATTCCCCGTAATTTTCTCCATCTTGTGGCTTACTTTCATAGAAATCGAGTGGCTTTCGCTTTTCTGATGTTTTCCTATGGTACCCCCTTATGAAATTTTTCGAACAACTTTCAAAACCTTAAAAAATAGAATCGCTTCATTTTCGGATATTTGACGCTCCTAACAACGCGCATCAATAATCTGGCACCCGTTTTGATTTATCTCTTTTGGTTTTCGAGATATGATATTTTGAAAATCCAAGAAAATCGAAAATTTTGCAAAAATCGCATTCCCCGACCAGTTTTCTGCGAATATCTAGAAAACCGTTCGAGATATCAAACTGCGCTTTGCGCCATTCGATTCCCCGTAATTTTCTCCATCTTGTGGCTTACTTTCATAGAAATCGAGTGGCTTTCGCTTTTCTGATGTTTTCCTATGGTACCCCCTTATGAAATTTTTCGAACAATTTTCAAAACTTTAAAAAATAGAATCGCTTCATTTTCGGATATTTGACGCTCCTAACAACGCGCATCAATAATCTGGCACCCGTTTTGATTTATCTCTTTTAGTTTTCGAGATATGATTTTTTGAAAATCGACATTTTGCAAAAATTGCATTCCCCCACCAGTTTTCTGCGAATATCTAGAAAACCGTTCGAGATATCAAACTGCGCTTTGCGCCATTCGATTCCCCGTAATTTTCTCCATCTTGTGGCTTACTTTCATAGAAATTGAGTGGCTTTCGCTTTTCTGATGTTTTCCTATGGTACCCCCTTATGAAATTTTTCGAACAATTTTCAAAACTTTAAAAAATAGAATCGCTTCATTTTCGGATATTTGACGCTCCTAACAACGCGCATCAATAATCTGGCACCCGTTTTGATTTATCTCTTTTAGGTTTCGAGATATGATATTTTGAAAATCCAAGAAAATTGAACATTTTGCAAAAATCGCATTCCCCGACCAGTTTTCTGCGAATATCTAGAAAACCGTTCGAGATATCAAACTGCGCTTTGCGCCATTCGATTCCCCGTAATTTTCCCCATCTTGTGGCTTACTTTCATAGAAATTGAGTGGCTTTCGCTTTTCTGATGTTTTCCTATGGTACCGCCTTATGAAATTTTTCGAACAATTTTCAAAACTTTAAAAAATAGAATCGCTTGATTTTCGGATATTTGACGCTCCTAACAACGCGCATCAATAATCTGGTACCCGTTTTGATTTATCTCTTTTAGTTTTTGAGATATGATTTTTTGAAAATCGACATTTTGCAAAAATGGCATTCCCCGACCAGTTTTCTGCGAATATCTAGAAAACCGTTCGAGATATCAAACTGCGCTTTGCGCCATTCGATTCCCCGTAATTTTCTCCATCTTGTGGCTTACTTTCATAGAAATTGAGTGGCTTTCGCTTTTCTGATGTTTTCCTATGGTACCCCCTTATGAAATTTTTCGAACAATTTTCAAAACTTTAAAAAATAGAATCGCTTCATTTTCGGATATTTGACGCTCCTAACAACGCGCATCAATAATCTGGTACCCGTTTTGATTTATCTCTTTTAGTTTTCGAGATATGATATTTTGAAAATCCAAGAAAATCGAACATTTTGCAAAAATCGCATTCCCCGACCAGTTTTCTGCGAATATCTAGAAAACCGTTCGAGATATCAAACTGCGCTTTGCGCCATTCGATTCCCCGTAATTTTCTCCATCTTGTGGCTTACTTTCATAGAAATCTAGTGGCTTTCGCTTTTCTGATGTTTTCCTATGGTACCCCCTTATGAAATTTTTCGAACAAATTGCAAAACTTTAAAAAATAGAATCGCTTCATTTTCGGATATTTGACGCTCCTAACAACGCGCATCAATAATCTGGCGCCCGTTTTGATTTATCTCTTTTAGTTTTCGAGATATGATTTTTTGAAAATCGACATTTTGCAAAAATCGCATTCCCCGACCAGTTTTCTGCGAATATCTAGAAAACCGTTCGAGATATCAAACTGCGCTTTGCGCCATTCGATTCCCCGTAATTTTCTCCATCTTGTGGCTTACTTTCATAGAAATCGAGTGGCTTTCGCTTTTCTGATGTTTTCCTATGGTACCCCCTTATGAAATTTTTCGAACAATTTTCAAAACCTTAAAAAATAGAATCGCTTCATTTTCGGATATTTGACGCTCCTAACAACGCGCATCAATAATCTGGCACCCGTTTTGATTTATCTCTTTTGGTTTTCGAGATATGATATTTTGAAAATCCAAGAAAATCGAAAATTTTGCAAAAATCGCATTCCCCGACCAGTTTTCTGCGAATATCTAGAAAACCGTTCGAGATATCAAACTGCGCTTTGCGCCATTCGATTCCCCGTAATTTTCTCCATCTTGTGGCTTACTTTCATAGAAATCGAGTGGCTTTCGCTTTTCTGATGTTTTCCTATGGTACCCCCTTATGAAATTTTTCGAACAATTTTCAAAACTTTAAAAAATAGAATCGCTTCATTTTCGGATATTTGACGCTCCTAACAACGCGCATCAATAATCTGGCACCCGTTTTGATTTATCTCTTTTAGTTTTCGAGATATGATTTTTTGAAAATCGACATTTTGCAAAAATCGCATTCCCCCACCAGTTTCTGCGAATATCTAGAAAACCGTTCGAGATATCAAACTGCGCTTTGCGCCATTCGATTCCCCGTAATTTTCTCCATCTTGTGGCTTACTTTCATAGAAATTGAGTGGCTTTCGCTTTTCTGATGTTTTCCTATGGTACCCCCTTATGAAATTTTTCGAACAATTTTCAAAACTTTAAAAAATAGAATCGTTTCATTTTCGGATATTTGACGCTCCTAACAACGCGCATCAATAATCTGGCACCCGTTTTGATTTATCTCTTTTAGTTTTCGAGATATGATATTTTGAAAATCCAAGAAAATCGAACATTTTGCAAAAATCGCATTCCCCGACCAGTTTTCTGCGAATATCTAGAAAACCGTTCGAGATATCAAACTGCGCTTTGCGCCATTCGATTCCCCGTAATTTTCTCCATCTTGTGGCTTACTTTCATAGAAATCGAGTGGCTTTCGCTTTTCTGATGTTTTCCTATGGTACCCCCTTATGAAATTTTTTCGAACAATTTTCAAAACTTTAAAAAATAGAATCGCTTCATTTTCGGATATTTGACGCTCCTAACAACGCGCATCAATAATCTGGCACCCGTTTTGATTTATCTCTTTTAGTTTTCGAGATATGATATTTTGAAAATCCAAGAAAATCGAACATTTTGCAAAAATCGCATTCCCCGACCAGTTTTCTGCGAATATCTAGAAAACCGTTCGAGATATCAAACTGCGCTTTGCGCCATTCGATTCCCCGTAATTTTCTCCATCTTGTGGCTTACTTTCATAGAAATTGAGTGGCTTTCGCTTTTCTGATGTTTTCCTATGGTACCCCCTTATGAAATTTTTCGAACAATTTTCAAAACTTTAAAAAATAGAATCGCTTCATTTTCAGATATTTGACGCTCCTAACAACGCGCATCAATAATCTGGCACCCGTTTTGATTTATCTCTTTTAGTTTTCGAGATATGATATTTTGAAAATCCAAGAAAATCGAACATTTTGCAAAAATCGCATTCCCCGACCAGTTTTCTGCGAATATCTAGAAAAGCGTTCGAGATATCAAACTGCGCTTTGCGCCATTCGATTCCCCGTAATTTTCTCCATCTTGTGGCTTACTTTCATAGAAATCGAGTGGCTTTCGCTTTTCTGATATTTTCCTATGGTACCCCCTTATGAAATTTTTCGAACAAATTGCAAAACTTTAAAAATAGAATCGCTTCATTTTCGGATATTTGACGCTCCTAACAACGCGCACCAATAATCTGGCACCCGTTTTGATTTATCTCTTTTAGTTTTCGAGATATGATTTTTTGAAAATCGACATTTTGCAAAAATCGCATTCCCCGACCAGTTTTCTGCGAATATCTAGAAAACCGTTCGAGATATCAAACTGCGCTTTGCGCCATTCGATTCCCCGTAATTTTCTCCATCTTGTGGCTTACTTTCATAGAAATTGAGTGGCTTTCGCTTTTCTGATGTTTTCCTATGGTACCCCCTTATGAAATTTTTCGAACAATTTTCAAAACTTTAAAAAATAGAATCGCTTCATTTTCGGATATTTGACGCTCCTAACAACGCGCATCAATAATCTGGCACCCGTTTTTGATTTATCTCTTTTAGTTTTCGAGATATGATATTTTGAAAATCCAAGAAAATCGAACATTTTGCAAAAATCGCATTCCCCGACCAGTTTTCTGCGAATATCTAGAAAACCGTTCGAGATATCAAACTGCGCTTTGCGCCATTCGATTCCCCGTAATTTTCTCCATCTTGTGGCTTACTTTCATAGAAATCTAGTGGCTTTCGCTTTTCTGATGTTTTCCTATGGTACCCCCTTATGAAATTTTTCGAACAAATTGCAAAACTTTAAAAAATAGAATCGCTTCATTTTCGGATATTTGACGCTCCTAACAACGCGCATCAATAATCTGGCACCCGTTTTGATTTATCTCTTTTGGTTTTCGAGATATGATTTTTTGAAAATCGACATTTTGCAAAAATCGCATTCCCCGACCAGTTTTCTGCGAATATCTAGAAAACCGTTCGAGATATCAAACTACGCTTTGCGCCATTCGATTCCCCGTAATTTTCCCCATGTTGTGGCTTACTTTCATAGAAATCGAGTGGCTTTCGCTTTTCTGATGTTTTCCTATGGTACCCCCTTATGAAATTTTTCGAACAATTTTCAAAACTTTAAAAAATAGAATCGCTTCATTTTCGGATATTTGACGCTCCTAACAACGCGCATCAATAATCTGGCACCCGTTTTGATTTATCTCTTTTAGTTTTCGAGATATGATATTTTGAAAATCCAAGAAAATTGAACATTTTGCAAAAATCGCATTCCCCGACCAGTTTTCTGCGAATATCTAGAAAACCGTTCGAGATATCAAACTGCGCTTTGCGCCATTCGATTCCCCGTAATTTTCTCCATCTTGTGGCTTACTTTCATAGAAATCGAGTGGCTTTCGCTTTTCTGATGTTTTCCTATGGTACCCCCTTATGAAATTTTTCGAACAATTTTCAAAACTTTAAAAAATAGAATCGCTTCATTTTCGGATATTTGACGCTCCTAACAACGCGCATCTATAATCTGGCGCCCGTTTTGATTTATCTCTTTTAGTTTTCGAGATATGATTTTTTGAAAATCCAAAAAAATCGAACATTTTGCAAAAATCGCATTCCCCGACCAGTTTTCTGCGAATATCTAGAAAACCGTTCGAGATATCAAACTGCGCTTTGCGCCATTCGATTCCCCGTAATTTTCTCCATCTTGTGGCTTACTTTCATAGAAATTGAGTGGTTTTCGCTTTTCTGATGTTTTCCTATGGTACCCCCTTATGAAATTTTTCGAACAATTTCAAAACTTTAAAAAATAGAATCGCTTCATTTTCGGATATTTGACGCTCCTAACAACGCGCATCAATAATCTGGCACCCGTTTTGATTTATCTCTTTTAGTTTTCGAGATATGATATTTTGAAAATCCAAGAAAATTGAACATTTTGCAAAAATCGCATTCCCCGACCAGTTTTCTGCGAATATCTAGAAAACCGTTCGAGATATCAAACTGCGCTTTGCGCCATTCGATTCCCCGTAATTTTCTCCATCTTGTGGCTTACTTTCATAGAAATCGAGTGGCTTTCGCTTTTCTGATGTTTTCCTATGGTACCCCCTTATGAAATTTTTCGAACAATTTTCAAAACTTTAAAAAGTAGAATCGCTTCATTTTCGGATATTTGACGCTCCTAACAACGCGCATCTATAATCTGGCGCCCGTTTTGATTTATCTCTTTTAGTTTTCGAGATATGATTTTTTGAAAATCGACATTTTGCAAAAATCGCATTCCCCGACCAGTTTTCTGCGAATATCTAGAAAACCGTTCGAGATATCAAACTGCGCTTTGCGCCATTCGATTCCCCGTAATTTTCTCCATCTTGTGGCTTACTTTCATAGAAATCGAGTGGCTTTCGCTTTTCTGATGTTTTCCTATGGTACCCCCTTATGAAATTTTTCGAACAATTTTCAAAACTTTAAAAATTAGAATCGCTTCATTTTCGGATATTTGACGCTCCTAACAACGCGCACCAATAAT
>JARFXV010001343.1:0-236960 GCA_031761425.1 Cosmopolites sordidus | reverse complement strand
CATGGTAAGCTGGTTTTTAAGAATGTTGTTTGCCTGTAACGAGCTGAGAAAGAAAATTCAAACTTCATGTCTGAGACACCAAGCGTAATGGAGTTTTTCTCTAACAAATTCAAATTTAAAACATTGTTTCAAATTATTTTGACTATTTACGAATCTAACGTTATTTTCAGCTTTAAATTTACTAACGAGTGGGGCAATTTTCACGGTTTATAACTTTTAAAAAAAAAAAGTGAGCCTTTTTTTTTTAATACCGTAAGACCACACTTAACGCGGGGGATACATTTCAATAAATTCCAGCGCTAAAAGTAACATTGTCAACCCTTGAATTTTTTAAGTTGTGTAATTTTGTAAAAATGTCCTTGAGACATTTGGAAATTTTATTATCTTTTAATTTAGTATTTAATAAAGTCGAATATATATATATATATATATATATATATATATATATATATATATATGTATATATATATATATATATATATATATATATATATATATATATATATATATATATATATAGTATATATATATATATATATATATATATATATATATATATGTATATATATATATATATATATATATATATATATATATATATATATGTATATATACTTTGACCGCTTTGACTTTGATCGCTTGAGCCGGTTCGATCGCTACCCGAGTATCGACTAGACTCTCTACAGCGCTCACATCAAATTGCTATAATTTTGGAAATAATTTTAATTTTGAAATTATTAAACGTTTAAAATATTATTAAAACTATAAAAAATTTATCTAGCCAAAAAAAAATCGATTTTTTGAAAATCTCAAGGTGGTGTAACCCCCTTAAGTTGTTTTATTGGTCTACGTAACCATATGGATAAAATCCATTTTAGGCTAACGGTTATAGGTAACTAAAACTTTATAATGCAGAGAAAACGACATAATTTTAATAGGACAATTTCAACCCATGCCCCACAAGAGATAAAAAAATCTTCGTAACATATGGTCCAGTGGAGGTTCGTGGGGGAGGGCGTTGGGACGCCGCCCCTCCAACATTTTTCACAGTAAAAAAATTTTCAGAGCAAAACACCATATTTTATTTTCGTTCAGCTTCTTTCCTTTAACTCAGTTTAATACATTATTAAAAATGAAAATCTCCAAATGTAGAAGAACGTCTGTCAACCCATCACACTAAATAATGCGGATAAAAATTCCATACTCTCGTCATTGGCCTTAGATGTTTTGTTAGTTGCCAGAATTCGGGGGTTAACTGCTTTCTAAAACATGCGATTTGGACGTAGATTCCCTGCGACCGAGGATACCGGTAATTGGTTTTAAACGCTGATTTGACGAGTACAGAGCGTTTGATATGTCTTGCGTCGCGCATTTCGTTCGCCTCGTGAATACTTCTTTTGATTTGGGGTTTGCTACGTGTATACATTAATCAACTTTTAATTGCAAACATGAAAGTGTCTGATTCAAAACAGTTAATAATGACCAATTTAATTTTTATTTTTCGAACTATTTAGAATTTTCTCTATGGATTTGCAGTTACAATAAACTGTTTGAATGGTTTACTATTCGGAAAATAGTAAGGACATACTTATTCATTCCTTTATCTGATCAACAAGCAACAACCCATCCTCCAATGTCTTTATAAGTAGTAACAATACAAAATTTTAATGTTTTCCTTGTTCACCTCCTGTAAAAAGGAGGAAGGGGAAAGCAAAAAAAGTCCTCAGCAGCACTATTTTATTCTACGCCCTCCCGCTTTAAAAACCCACGAGCCGTCACTCATATGGTTACAGAAACTCATACAGGGTTAATATAATGCTTAATTCACTTCACGGTTCATAATTTATACCCGCTTTATTAGGTACAGTTGTCACATAAACCGAACATAGTTTAGTTCTCAAATTAGATTGAATCATCCCATGATGACATGCTAATATGGTTAGCGAAACAGTCATCGAGAAGTTTAAAAAAGTGATTCTGTGCGCAATGGAAAAGTTCTTCGAGTTCAAAAATATGATATTTAATTTTCAAATGGAAAAACTTCTTTTACGCCGCCCTGTATGTTTTATCCAGGCAAAAATGCAAAATTCGACAAGGAACCGCTATAAAGTCATAATCTAAGTAATGGATGTTTTCGTACATTTTCGATGTTCATTCGCTAATCAATCGACTTTTCGAGAAAATAAAGGTTAAGTACAAAGCACGAGTACTATCAAAATTACTAAATCAAATTAATTAATGCTTTCTGCAAAGGTTAAAGTAGAAGATTTTCTTAAATACTACTTGATACACTCCTGAGCAAATTACAGGACGTAACTTGAAAGCCGTATGCATTTACATATATAAAGCCAGTGCGTTAATTTCGTCTCGTGAGGACGACTTGAGAGAACCTCAGCCAAAGGAAAATCTGCATAGCGCCGCTAAGTAATAAACAGTAAACAGTCCTCGGAGGCGGATTCTAACTACTCGACCTCGTTCTCATTATATCTCTCCAAATTTGCCATTAATCCATGTTCAGCCTTAAGGCTAAACCTCATTAGTTGCGGCTCTATGAAACAAAACCGAGCTAGCTGGGGTTTATGGATGTCGCGTGTGTCTGTTACGATATAAACATAACTCTTGTGTAAGCTTTAATTTCGGTTGTTTACGTATGGGTATAAACGAAAATGCGTCTCACAGCTCAAGAGAAAAGATATTTCTCATGAAACGATCATTTTTAGAGTAAAGTTGAACAAGTGCTCGTTCTAATACAAGGATAGAATAAAAAATGACACATTTCTCCTACTGATGACGGTGTAATCGCAAATGCAATTACCTTTCTGAAATGTAGCTTCGTTTTTAATAAATTTCAAGCCGATATGACATTTAATTTAGTAATAATAGTCTTCAATTATATTCGATATATTTACTATATCACGGAAAAGACAATTTCATGTGTTTATTAAAAATTACTTTTTGGGCGGAAAACCATGCCGCAAACCGAAGAAAAGTTATGGAGGACACTGCCTTTTGTCTCTTGCCTCCTCTGTCTTCAAAAGAAGTAACCATATGTCATAAAATGTTAAATAAATAAATAAATAAATACATAAATATATATATATATATATATATATATATATATATATATATATATATATATATATATATATATATATATATTTAACAATATCATCAGTCCATCGTGTTTTAGGTCTTCTCCGTGGACGTTTGCGATCAAGCGGTATCCAATCCAAGAGCCTCCTGGCCCATCTTTCGTCCCATCGCCTCGCTACATGGCCAGCCGCTTCCATTTCAATTGCTTTATTCTTCCAATGATGTCACTCACACACACACACATACATATATATATATATATATATATATATATATATATATATATATATATATATATATATATATATATATATGTATATATATATATATATATATATATATATATATATATATATATATATATATATATATACACACATATACTGTTCTGTTCATCATATGAGTTGCCTAATTCTATAGTAGGTGATTCTTTCTCTTCTAGATCTGCTTTAGTCTTTTCTACACTTCAAAACCGTTTAATTTCTCTTTCCTACCTTCTACTTTGGCGTTGTAAGATTTTTCTTACTGCTGCAGAATGGTACTAATACTAGGTGCTTCCCACAGTTTATTTTCAGGTTCCAAATCATGTTGATTTTTATTCAAGTCTACATACAGTAAATGTCCTTGATTGAAGTACAGTTGTTTTCTATTCTGATCCGGGGTTCGAATCATGTTTCGGGTACGGATTTTTATATATAGTCTACCCGACTTTAATGGAGCACGTGTAAAATTATGGATTATATATAGTCACCAAATAACGCTAGATCGTTGACATGACTTAAATTGAAAAAAAAAACTAAATTTCTAATATTTGGTCGATGCTAAATAGGTATCTTCCTGCCCTGATTTCTAGCTGCTTGCATTGCATATTTCATAAAGCATTTCAAAAATTATTCCTCTGTTATCTGATTACCAATATAGTTGTAACCATTTTCAATAAAGTATATGGAATAAATATTGGTAATAGTTGATAATAACTTATCAACTATTACCAGTGAATTTCATTCATTCTTCTGGAAAAATTAAAATATAACCACCATTAAAAACGACTGGTTTGAATTCAATGCAGAGTGGACATTTCAAAGTTGTTACATAATCTTCGGTCCAATTCATTTAGCCCAGACAGCAACTAATATGAACTAAGTGGATCACTATATATGTGTTAAAACACTTTAATTATTCTTGACCTAACTTAATGAACATGTGCTACAATGTTCATGTCTTATGAAATATCATACTCTTAATGGTATGTATTTTGATTTATTATATTATTAGCTATTTCGTCACTAGATATTCCACTATACATATATAGAAAACCGTTCAAATTTAAAGACATAATCTAATTCATCAACAAAGCTTAAATATATAATTTCAAACAGGAAAATTTTCATGCATACCCCACAAGAGTACCCTACCCTGTTGATTACGGCTACCGCCACCAGACGGTCGAGAATATCTCTCTAGACCAGTTTCTGGCTTATAGCCCCCTTCAGTTAGATTTATGCCTACATCTAAGAAACGTTGAAGAGATCAACAGAGCATAAGATCGGTTAATTCCGACCAGTGTAGGAGAGTGAGGCGAGTAGCACCACCTAGCGCCATCTATCGACGAACTTCCGCAGAAAAAAATAATACAAAGTTCTCTGTTTGGTATAGTTTTCTCCATGAGTTAAATTACATCTTGCATGATTTAATAATCTTAATAATCTGTATTTGTAACTATCGTTTTCAGTTGTGTACTGATGTAAAGGCTGGTAATTACATTAAATCAATCAAAAGACAACTGCCGACTTTTATGGCGCATACAGAATAGATAAAAATGTTCAAACTAAAGCATTAAAGGTTTTTCTTTATTTGTCAACTAAGAAAATATTTGAAATTTCAATTAACTAGTTTGAATGTTCTTTTTCATAGCGTTACCAGCAGCTAGAATTGTCAATAACCAAGTTATACATGAGTTATGTTTATCTCGTAATACACAGGCGTGACATCTGTAAACTACAGCCAACTCTGTTTTGTTCCATAAAACCGCAACTAACGATGTTTAACAATATAGATACATATAAATTAGTGATCTATTTGTAGAGACGTTATAAGATACAAAATTGTTAGAGCCTATCTGTAAAACTGTTTGTTGTTTATTACTTCACAATACTTTACGGGGTCTTTAACTGAGGCTTCTCAAGTTGTTCTAATTAGACTGAATTATTGCGCGGTATACGAGAATATAAATGCATACGATTTTAAAGTCAGGTCATGTAGTTTTGTTCAGGAGGGTGGTAAAACTTATTTAAAAAATATTTCTGCGTTAACTGAACTTATGCTTTTTGTAGAAAGGTCTTCCATATCTGTTTAATTATTTGAATGATAGTAGATATTCTTAATAATTAATATACAATAAGTATTTCCATAAAATTTTGTACATAATTACCAATAAATTTGGTAACAAATTCATTCAAATATTACATATTAGTGAACTTTGAACGCATTGAAATTGGTTCATAATCCTCTTTCCAAGCTATTTTGCAGAAGCAGCAAAAAATAAGACTTGAACGTCACCATGTCATCTGAAATCTCATATGCATATACATACATATCCATATGATCGATAGATTAAAATAAGAGGATTTAAATCAATAAATGTGTTGGCAAATGTCAGTTATTAAAAAGATACAGGGTGTTTCATGTGCAACTAATTTTCGAAAAATTGAGATAATTTAAAAACGGTTGAAGATACCAGGTTCAAAATAGGAGTAGTTGGGTTTTCAAATGTATCAAATCTGAATTTGGTACTAGTTTGAAACTAGTTGCTAGAGGGCGCTTGCTACCTACTTTGTGAGGAATAATCCTCATATTTTTTTACCTTATATAGCTGGGAATATTTTGACTTCAAAATAGAGAAGACTCATAATTCCCACGTAAAAAAGGTACATTTGGTCAATATCAATAGCTGCCGCCGTTTGCGAGATATTCGTGTTCGAATCTGTAAACTACAACGCCAAGAATAGGGAGTCCCTCTACACAATCAAACAACCCATATTATCGCCGAGTTCTCGTCGGATGGCTTATAAATGCAGTTTTTTTACTTCTTTGGACTGCATCCAACGAGACAATAGTTGTCAGGAGTTATGCATCCCCGACCGTTGGGTTCCACAATCTTATGTGGAACGCACAACAGACGACACATGTGCCCTCCAATGTAAGTGATGGGTGAGGCTTCCTCCCGGTCAAGCAACTAACCATTGCTCATTATGGCGGAGACGCAGGTTGTTGTGCGTTGTGTTATGTGTTGTTGCGCCTATTCTTGGCGAGAGAGCATATGTCAGTACCCTGATGAGTCTAACCACCAACAGACGAAACATGTGTCCTCCAATGTAAAGGATGTGTGGGGCTTCCTTCCGGTCAAGCAACTAACCATTGATCATTATGGCGAAGACGCAGGTTGTTGTGCGTTCCACATGAGATTGTGAAACCCAAGGGTCGGGAGTGTATAACTCCCGACTACAGTAGCCTCGTTGGACGCAGTCCAAAGAAGTCAAAAAACTGCATTTATAAGCCATCCGACGAGAAGTCGGCGAAAATATGGGTTGTTTGATTGTGGAGAGGGACTCCCTATTCTTGGCGAGAAAGTATATGTCGGTACCATGATAAGTCTAACCACCAAGAGACGAAACATGTGCCCTCCAATGTAAGGGATGGGTGGGGCTTCCTCCCGGTCAAGCAACTAACCATTGCTCAAATATATATGTAGATATATATATATATATATATATATATATATATATATATATATATATATATATATATATATATATATATATATATAAAACTGAAGAAGCTCAAGAAACGTAAATAAACCTAAAGATTATTAGAAATTTAAAGCTTTTATACCCAAAATATCGGGAAAAATATAGTAGGCACCTGTCTATCGAAATGTTTACAATATCAATAAGCTCACGTACTTTTAATTCGCAATCATTTAATATGACATTGTTGATTTTTGTGACTAATTTTGTCGATCGATTTTTAGACATCCCGAGCGTCATCGTATTTGATGGATGTATTACCATGTTTAAAATCAGTAGCCAACTTTTTAACGTCTCGCATCTTAGTTTCCTAGTAAAATTTAAATACTCCCTTCCTATAATGAGACTCTGTATTATAGAAATAAAAGTGTCCTATATAAAGGTATTAATATCGATATATATCTTTATGTTCTGTTCCAGTTATTTTACAGAGACAGAAATATGCAAAGATTGAGTGGATCACACTGTATATAATATAACAAATCTGATAAAAAAATCACTTAATTTTGTACCTTAGAAAACATTGTGCTCTAATGGCTTTTGCATTATAGCCAATTAAGTTGAATATTTCATTGCATTTCCTTCACTGTCTTATTTAGCAGACATAAAGACGGTTCATATAAAGTCTCCTTCAATTGTGTTATCATCAATTCTTCGGCGTGAATAACTAAACTCGAAGAGATTTACCACTAAACACCAAATCAATTTCTTTAACATCTCAAGACGAGTTTCGTTACAAATGATATCTCGCTCCTGATGATGCTAACATGGTTAGCGAAACGCGTGTCTAGAAGTTAAAGTGATTTGGTATTTCTCTTGGAGTTTATATATATATATATATATATATATATATATATATATATATATATATATATATATATATATATATATATATATATATATATATATATATATTATATTTAAATAATTTGATAGTTACAAATGCGCTTGATTTGTAAAAATGTATATCATCTCCATTAAGAATATAGAATAGATTTGTAAATTCCAACTTAAAGCATCAAATGTTCTTAATTTCTCAAATAAAAAAATTATGTTTCACGTAAAAAACTTCAAGGATTTTTCTCATTCCGTTACCGGCAGCTAGCATCATCAAAAACCTTATACAAAAGTTATGTCTGTACCGTAACACACACACGCGACATCCGTAAACAATAGCCAGCTCGGTTTTGTTTCATGCAACTCCGACTAATGAGTTTTAGTCTTAAGAAGGAACGTAGATTAATGGCTGATATGGAGAAGTGTAATGAGAACGAGGCCGAATTATTAGAGTCCCCTCTCGAGAATTCTTTGCTGTTTATTATACTTCGCATTGCTTTTGGAAATCTTCTTTGACAAAGAATCCCCAAGTTGTCGTTATGGAATGAAATATATGCGTCGTCTTACTGTATGTAAGTCATGATGTTATTATTCAGGTCATGTAGTTTGCATAATAGCAAATAATATATGAGAAAATTATCAGATTCTTCTCTTAACGCTTTATGATAAAAAGGTGTCATCCAATTACACTGGATTTATATATATGTATATATATATATATATATATATATATATATATATATATATATATATATATATATATATATATATATATATATATGAATAATAACATCATGACGCAGTCCAAGAAAGTGTAACATTTATACGTACATATGTACAAGCTTACATTTATGGCATACATATATACGCCATCCGACGGGATGTCGGCAAAAACATGGGTTGTTGGCTGTCGATAGGGTCTCCCTGTATATGACGGTACTCTGAAGAGTCTGTACATCGAGAGACGAAACATATGCCATCCAGTTGAAGGGATGGATAGGGGTCATTCCCGGTCAAGCACCCAAAAATAATGTTCATTTAGGCGGAGACGCAGGTGTTGTGAGTTCCACATGAGATTGTGGAACCCAACGGTTAGGTGTATGATGACACTCAGTTGTCTCTTGGACGCAGTCCAAGAAAACCTAACATAACACATATATATATATATATATATATATATATATATATATATATATATATATATATATATATATATATATATATATATATATATATATATATATATATATATATATATATATATATATATATATATATATATATATATATATATATATATATATATATATATATTTGTATATATTATTTATTTGTTTATTTATATATTTGTTAGTTGCTTGGGGACGAGCCCCATCCATCACTTCAATTGGAGGGCATATGGTTGGTCTCTTGAAGTTCAGACTCTTCAGGGTATGTATGTCAGTACCGACACATGCTGACGTAGGGAGACTCTATCCGTAGTCAACCAACCATACTTTCACCGACTTTTCATTGGATAGCGTATATATACAGTGTTAGAATTCTTTGGACTGCGTCCAATGAGACAAGGCCTGCCCCAAGGCAAAGGGTGTTAAGAATCATCAGGTTAGATCAAGCTGCCATTGGACTTTTCACAATGCTACGCTTAATATACGAACAATGAAAACGGACAATGAAAACTGTCGCTCGAACTTGATAACAAACATTGAGGTATTATTGGGCAATATATTCGCCTTGAAGAGCAATACAATCATTTCAATGCTTGTCTAATATTTCTAGACCATTTTTATACAACGATTTCTATTTGCCTTCAAGATACCCTTCAGTTTCGGTATTTACCTCTCCATTGAAGCGAAATTTCTTTCCAGTGAGCATTTTTATGAGGTCTGAGTACAGGAAATAGTCTATGGGAGCCGGATCTGGAGAATTCGGTGGATGAGGACGCAATTCAAGTGTAATTCATGTAATTAAGCCATCGTTGCCACCGACTTATGACACGGTGCATTGTCTTCGTGAAACAACACTTTTTTGTCCATTTGGAAGCTTTTTTTAATCTCGTCGCTTCACCAATAACGCAATGTAATATTCGCTATTGATGGTTTTACCTTTCTCGATATAATCGATGAACAATATCCCATGCGCATTCCAAAATTCAGAGGCCATAACCTTGCCGGTCGATGGTTGTGTTTTTGGTCGCTTTGGACGTTTTGGACGTTTGTTTTGACTTCGGAAAGTAATGATGAATCCATGTTTCATCCATTGTCACATACTGCATAAAAAACCCGTTTTATTTCATTTAAATAGCTCCAAACATTGCTCAGAATCTTCTATACGTTGTTGTTTTTGGTCCGCTGTTAGCAAACGCGGTACCCATTTCGAAAGCAATTTACGCACTCCCGAATGTTCTTGCAAATGGTTCTTCCTTTCTATATCTTCTTAATATCAGCTATCTCCTGCAGCTTTACTTTACGGTTTTGCGAAATAATTTAATGAATTTTTCTGATGTTATCTGATGTAACCACCTAATTTGGGCGTCCAGAGCGTTCAGCATCATCGATACGCCCACGTTTGAAATCAGTATACTAGCCAATAATGATTGATTTTTCTAGGGAAGAGTCGGGTAATGTTTATCAAGCCACTGTTTTGCTTCAACGGTATTTTTCTTCATCAAAAAACAATGCTTAATCAACATACGAGATTGTTTTTTATCAATTCAATTTGAAAATAACAAAAGTACGTACGAGTCACTTAAATCACAACAACTCAGAAGCCAGTAGACAGATTATGATGAAATTGTGACCCATGACGTTTGAAGTTTGGCACAATCGACCACTGGTAAGGATTTTTCCTAAGTGACGCCATCTATATGTCAGACCGGGGACTTATTGAACGATATGTTAACATACAATTTTCAATGTTTTAATGCGAAAAATAATGTCAGTGATGTGTTGGCAACTTTGGCAAACGCTCTTCTCGACATCTCTTCGTCAACTTATTCAATTAGATTACGTATAACGATCTTTAATTCTTCCATTTTGTGAGGCTTATCTTCATAAACACGTAATTTCAAGTGCACAAAAGATAAAAATCACGCATAAATAAATTCGGTTCTCTCATTCGGCAGATCGAATGACACTCGTAAAAACTCACGCCATATGAATAATAGCAATAGTTGATTATTCATCACCGAACAAGAAAACGATACGTTTTGTTTTCATTAATACATCTTTCGTTCGAAGTGCAGCTACCTATCTAAGGATGATGTTGCGATTGGGATCAATCGTCATGATGGATCTTAAACAACATCATTAGAAGAGTCTATGAATAAGAGTATATAATTTTTTTTTTGATTAATACATTAATTATTTATATACAATTTATTACATATGTTTTAATATTTATTTCTGATATTAGAGCACCTACAGCAAGTTTCCTCTACCTCTAATAACATAGTACTACCCATTCCAAAAACTCTTTGTTTCTCCTGAAACTACTTGAATATGTATACTTACTATAATAATTACTGAGAAGCTGTCTTACTAGTCTGTCTTACAAGCAATTGTTACCTGCAAAGAAAAAATCTAAAATTACCAAAATGATTCAGCATAAAAAAATTAATAATTTTAATAATTAATTTTTTAATGAAAATTATTTCTTCAATATTTAGTTTGTCTACTACCAAATTTACAAAACCGCCGTTCGCCTTCGCCGAAGAAACGCCGAAAAATTTTGGTTTCAAATTTTCTACCTATTTATCCCCCTATTTTTTATTTAAAATATTAATAGAATGAAAATTTCAAAAATAAACACAAAAAATCACAAAGCATCGGACAACTATAAAGTCAAGTTTTGGAGTTAGAGGCGCATCAGCAACAGAGAAAAATATTTAGCGACTGGATCTACAGCTTAACGTGGGTTTCGAACCACGGTCATCAGCTACCGAAAACCCCGGTCAGCATCCCCCTCGGGCTATTAACCCGTGATTTAGTGCTTAACCGAAAGTATCTCGAGAAGCCTACCGACTGAGGTGACCAATGTAGAAAACCTCTCAAAAGGCATCCGGCCTAACCCAGCCTCGAACTGGCGTGACTGAGGGGTGATTCCTTGTCAGATTTTATATATCTTACGGGATTCGCACCCGCTCCACATTAACTGCCGTAACGTAAGGCTTACGCCTTAGACACCAGAGTTAATGTGGCTCCGGACAACTATATTACGGACGAACAACTAATATATATATATATATATATATATATATATATATATATAGACATCAAAAACTATACATTAAAAATCTCGTCTGTACATTTGTGGATTTCAAAAAAGCATCAGATTCTATTAACCGCGAATCTTTTTCCAAATCTTAAAAGAACAAGGACTAGATCTGAAAATGTTGGAAGTTATTAAAGCACCACTAACACAAAGTCAAAAGTTAAATTCATGAGTGACATCTCAGAGCCTTTTAAAATTAAAATTGGGGATAAGGGGATGGACTCTAGCCACTCTTATTTAACTGTGTTCTAGAAAAAGTAATACAGGAGTGGCGTGAAAAAAAGTAGGCCCTGAATATTGATCTGTCAATTAAACTGGGGAGAACCAACATCAAAATTGATTGTCTGGGGTTTGCTGATGATCTATCAATTTTAGCTCAAGATATATTAACGATACAAAAACAAATTGAAATCCTAAAAGAAACGGCAGAAAAGGTAGGACTCCAAATTTCCTTTGAAAAGATACAATACATGACCTGCAACAGACTAAGAACACCATTCCTAAAAACAAAATATGGAAACATGAGACAAGTCTCTCAATTTAAATATTTGGGTGAAATAATTATGGAAAACGGGTTGGAGAAAGCGGTCAATAAGGGTAGATATCAAATAATGGAAACTGCATTGAGACTTACACAAAATATTTATAACAAAAAATTCATATCTAAAAACACAAAACTGAGACATTACAACACAGTTATTAAGCCAAGATGTCTATATGGCGCAGAAAAGCTCATTTTGAATAGAAAGAAAGACATCGTGGAGATTGAAAAGAAAGAAAGAAAGAAAATAGGAGTAGAGCTAAAATAGAAATAATTAAATGGATTGCAATTAAAAAAGACCTAAGATCAGCAAATATTACGCAAAGTGAAATTCAGGATAGAAACTCTTTCTGACACAGGGTTAACGTTTAGGAGGTTAGCCAGAGAGAAAAATGTAGGAAGACCAGAACAACTTGGTCTGACGAAAGGAAAAAAGCTCATAGTGAAAGAATGAAATCAGTATGAACGCTATATAGTATCATCTTCATGATACTACAATGATTAACGAAATGCATGAAAAAGAAATGTGTTAACAAATTGGTGATAACACTGGTGAGTGGACGTAACTAAAATTAAAAAATATGCAATTTTGTTGGGAAACTGAAAAAAAATATTAAAAAAAATTTGCACAAGTAGTTGAAATGTAATATAATCAAAAAAAGTAAAATTGAAAGGAAACAGTATTTTTAGATCTTAGTATCTTGATATTACAACTATGATGTGGAGAAAAAAATATCATTGATTTTAAATGTATATATTTTCGTTAGAAACGTTTGTTCCTACATGTGAGTATTGTTTCTTTATTTTCTGTATATTTCAACATTTAAACTGAATTTTAGACATGTCCGTCATTATTGATTTATTGTTTAATTTTATTTATAATATGACATTTTTGTAGCTGTTATTCGTTTTGAAGAAGTTAGTTAAAATTCTGACGAAATATATTGAGTGTTATCAAAGAATGAAATCTTAGTATTAATTCATAAGAACATACCCGAGATTCTACTCCTTTACTATTCACGCGGTCAAGAATAAACAATTTTTAATTTACATGTGTATATAATGTTTTTGTTTGTGTCGCATTTAAGATGAAGACACCCCCATATTTTCGCTATTTGATAGAATATAGATTTGAATTTTTCCACAGTCATACAGTTTCATGGGTCACACTTTTAAAATACTCAACTGAAATCTGAACTTTAAACTCAGCTTACTTCAAATTCAACAGGGTTAATTCTCGATATTTTCCTTCGCGTAAGAGATATCGAAAAAAGTTATTAGAAAACGTTGTTCACAATATTATGTCATGATATACTACACCACATCGAGTCAGGTAATTATCCAAATTTGCAAAGAAACGAGCTGTTACTATGGAAGAAGCAGGTTTCGTGAAAATAAGGAGAGGATTGGATATTGCTATTTTTGAATTATAATCAGGAAAAAATAAAATAAAAATTCTAGGCAAAAAGTGGACATTCAAATGTCCAGATGTTTCTATGTGCGAATGAAACAATAATTCGTAGTCTTGGCGTAATTTACAATGATATAATAGCAATGATATTTTGGCCACGTTTTGAAAACTTATCCTCTTTTCAAACTAAAAGCGTTGTCCATTCGGATAACGCAGTAAATAAAAATATCCGTTGTCCCAACTCTATTGGTTAAATTTATCCCTCCACTTTCCGTTAAAAGTTCCAAGTGAAATGTCTCGAATAATTCATTCATTCATTCGATTCGGCTAAAAAGTAGCAGTAAATCATTAAAAGGAAAACGTTCGTCGAGGAAAATGCGTCGGGGTTCCTTATTTTGCATTCGATGTGACGGGGAACGAGTCATTTTTCATCCGAAATTGTTTTCAATGGTCCAAAGCCATGAATTTATTGAGTTTTGAAGCGGTCCATTTTCATTTACAAAACATTTTACGAATAAACTACTAAATGTAGTGATTTCTGTTCATTAAAATATAGTATTTAGTCACTCTTTATTGATGTACTTATTGGTACAAAATGTTCTAGAAAAATATTTTTGTGGAGATTACAAAGGTAAGTTCATAGTCTAATATTTTATATCATTTTGTTGCTACTACAGTACTTTTCAAAACACCATTGATGTTTAAACGATTTAAAGTTAGAGCCATATTTTTTTATGTGGTAAACATGTCGAGTTTCGAGCCAAACACGGAAAATTTGCAGCACGTACTACTTGTCTTGTTCAATCAAAAGAAAAACGCGGGTGAAAGGCGTCGCATACTTGTGGAAACTTACAGTGATAATGTCTCAACGCAACATTTTTGGAAAGATGCCTAATTACAAACATTTTTGGAAGAAGACGATATGTAAATTCAACAACAAATGGCAGATAGATTAAGTGTTGATCGCCAAACCATTTGTCATCGTCTGCATGCCATGCATACCACGGGAAAGGTTCAAAAGGCAGGAAAATGGGTACTAGATCAGCTACAGCTGATTTTTTGCATCGGATCCTGACGGGAGACGAACAATGACCACCAGGACAACCATTAACATCGACCGCAAGACCGAATCTCTTTGGGAAGAAGACAGTGCTGTGGATTTGGTGAAATTAGAAGGGTGTCGTGTACCATGAGCTTCCAAAACCGGGTGAACCAATTAATACTGTTCGCCACCGTAAACAAATAATCAATTTGAACCATGCATTGATCGAAAAGCAAGCGGAATGGGCTACGAGACACGAAAAAGTGATTTTGCACCATCACAAAACCCCATCACACACACCGAAACCGGTCAAAGACACCATTTCTGTACTTGGTTGGAAACTCTTCCCTACCCGCCGTACTCACCAGACTTATCCCCTTCCGACTACCACTTGCTTCAAACACTCCGACAATTATGGGGATGTTGAAAAATGACTTGATGACTGGACCACTTTTTGCCGTTTTTTTCCAAATCTGCGTAACATATATGAACGAAAGTAGAATGAATAGTCAGATATTTTTTAAATTAAATATTATTTCAATATATTGATGAAATATTGATCAAAAATCGATATATTTTAATGTAGTCTGCTTTAAGCCCGATACAGTTTGCACAACGATTTTTCAATTTCTTTAATTCTTCCAGATAGCATTGTTACTCGAAATTGTTGCAACTCATGTTCAGAACGCTCTAGGCAAATCCAATTCACTAAAAGATTTGCTACAAACCACTAAGTTATTCTTATGAGCTCAAACTTCTACTGAAAAGCCTCAGCCTCACCTGGCCACCAGCCTTCCTTTCAAAGAGGAAATTAACAGTGTCGCCGGATCATACGCTATGCCACCAATAACATTATTTTATTGATAAACCTCGTATTTTAACCCAGTAATTAAAGCAAATTGTTTGCAGCCTTTCTTGTCTAACACTATGATGATTCCTGTATTTCATTTATTTGAATTAGTATATATTTGGATAGTTCCGCTTAATAATTTCTTAAGTGCTTCTTCAATTCATTCTGATTTTCCCATCTTTATTTTCATTATAGCTTTATTTAGACCATCCGCTATCTACTTGGTAGTACTTTAAAATAGATTCAACATCTCTTCATGATTTTATCCTTCCCCACAATTATGTTTCCACTAAACACCAAATCACTTTTTTAAACTTCTCAACGCACGTTTTTCTAACCAGTTTCAACTCTCTTTTCGATTAGTGTTTCACACTGAAGATTCCAGTAGAAGAATTGGGTTTTTAAACAAAAAATAATTATCGATTTTTTAGTTTATTTTAAAACTTTATCATAAATAATATTGATAATCGATGCGAAAAACTTGTAAAAAATTGTTTGCAATTAATTATAGATTAATTAAAATTTATAATATTTAAAATAAAATCACGTAACTACGAAAGCACCACGATTGTCTCCATGTTTGTGACGTCATTATGTTAAAGTGTATAAAGTTTAATCTTTTGTGTATATTTGATGACAGGTGGTTGTAAAAATTTGGTGTTGTTTTAAGATTAATACGTCGTGCTGCTTGAAACCATTGATTTCGACATTTAACATCTTATGGCATATTTAAAAAGATTTTTTGAGAGTTGTTTTTGTAGTATTCGTACAAAATTCTACGAAGCAGGCACGACAACTAGATTAGATTTGACATTTTCAATAAATTTATCGATACACTGATGATAATAACAAGAATAAGTTTATTAAAAACTAAAACACTCGTATCAGCTGTTTATAATGTTGAGGGGAAATAAACATTGTTACGTCATCGTCGGCGCGTCATCGCTACTAGGTTTAAAAATTTACTTTCAATTTTATATAACTTTTTAATTTTAAGGAAAAAAAAATAAATAAAAATAGTTTTATTAAGCAAATTATGTATAATCTTTCCATTTATGACATTTTTTTTAACCCCAATTAAACAGTAAATATTGTTTTTTATTTTAGAAACTCTGCGGTTGTAAAGCATTCCATAATAAATTCCCAAAATTGAAAATAAATAAAGATTATGCAGGTATAAATGTTGATAAAGATGTCTTGCGAAACCTTTCTCCTGGCTAAAACAAATATTTTCTGGCGTATTTATCTTTCCCAAAAACACTGATTTTTCCGCCTCAAAATTGACGTCGAAAATTTTCATCGTCATCATTTACACCTTCTTTAACTTGACGGATTTTTCCCCCAGCATTACTTCGCCGCCTCAGCCATCCCTTTTTATTCCCTCCAATTAAAACTTTATCCTGTTATTCTAAAACAAAACTCCTTTGTCTCGAAATTCATAACAAATCAAGACGGACGTTCCCTATCTTTTCGACCCCTCCGGTTTCCATCCTCTTGTCCACCCTCTCGCCACCCTCCACCTGGGTCTTCTTATTTATAAATTCAGAAAAGTTTGCGGTACCTGCGGCACGGCCCCGGGCCTAATTACATTAAGAATCCAAACAAAAAGAAATGATTCTTGAACTGTTTGGAAAAGAATAAATTAGAGAGTATACGGTGAGAAAGAAATCCTGAAAAATTAAAATCGTAATTAGTGGTTCGCTACTGCCGCCACACCGAAAAAAAAAAACTGAAAAATGGAGAAACAGCGAGATAATTCGTTAATCAAAAATAAAAGAATTTTTATACGAAGAAAAATACTCGGTCGAAAAGATACCTCAAAAGTAATTAAGTTAAAACTAAAAGACAAAGGGACAAGTATACAGGGTATTTTTACAGTTGAGTCATTTATTTTAACAGGTTGTATAACGCGTAAAAATAAGTCAGTTTACCAAAAATCATTTATATAAAAGTTGAAAAATAAAGAGGTTACACAATTTGACCTGACTTTTTGATATTCTCAACCACTGCGTACCCAAAAATTAAACATACACTATAAAGAAATTATTACCACTGGTCAAATCGAATATCGCACTGAAAGAAAGAAGAAGAAAGAAAGAAATATACAAAAAAACTAGTCATACCCACTATCAGCAATAAACAAATAGTTTATGTGTTTGAAACGCAGTGGCCGTGAATATCAAGTCAAGTCATTTTCAAATGTATTTGTAACTTAATAACTTCTTTATTTTGAAACTTTTATATAAATGGTTTTTGGTAAAATTCTACAACCGGTTAAAATAAATGATTTAACTTTGAAAACACCCTGTATAATTATTTATCGATTTTTATATAAAATAAAATAATTTGAAGAAAACATTCGTTTTCTTTTCAAATCTTATAGAGGGTGCCCCAATAGATACTTCGAATTTCCTTTTTAAATAAAACCTTCAATTTTATAAAAATAAGATATTTTGAAAAATAACAATCTCCAAATGCCCCCCTCAGCTGTTTCTACAGATAACCATTTGCGACAACAATTTAGCGGTTGAACTTCACAAATAACTTGATGCTTCAGGTCATTAATCGTCTAGAATTGGTACGCAGACCTTAGAAAATATCCCTTCTGAACAGGCAGCACCGAATCGGAGCTGTGCAGACCAAGTTCTAAGTCTTACCACCCATATAGAAGCCGGTTTTCAGAAGAGGCAAAAAAAACCTCTATGCTATGTGTTGATTTAACTGCAGCGTACGATACGGTTTGGAAAGAAATACTTATAAAATAGCTAAAGTGATTCCCTGCCAGACTATGTTGAGAATCATAACGTGCATGGTTTCAGATAGGTATTTCTGCACTATTTTGGATAATAACATGAGCAAACAGAGGAAGTTAAATAATAAGCTACCGGAAGATTCAGTGTTAGCCCCAGTACTATTCAATCTTTATAAAATGCTTCCCAATAGGGACGATAGGAATTTGACAGCTAATCGCGGCCATATTTGTAATCCAATTCTTGATATTTGGTGTTAATTGTTTTCAGTAAGGTTTACCATTTCACCATGAACAAGTTTTCGTTGAAACATTTGGAAATAGTCCAAACGTTTTATCAAAATCCGAGCAGTTTTATTGCTACTCAAAGAGGATGATCAGCTGGCGTATTCTGCATGACTGACGTGCACGGATCTATACTCTCACTCTTATAGGCGGTCGGCGACTGCACAGATTGTATCGGGGTAGTTCGGGACTATTCACGGTACTCAGCAACGCTGTCGGTTTATGGACTTTTCTTCCTTGTCGCCACGATACCGTAATTCTTTTTTTAGAAGCGATTTCGTATCGTGTATTTAGCCCACCCCTTTCTTCTGTTTTAAGGGCTTCTCTGATTGTTCAGACCTTGTAGTTTTCAATATTGGCTCCTTTAAAGTTGATTTCATGTCCTATTTGTAGATGGTGCTGGAACAGAGCGGAAGTGGTTTGTTTGTTTTTGTTTGACCTATGTATGTTATGTTGCAGTCGGAACAAGATATACTATACACCCCATGATTTTCCAGTCTAACTTTGTCGTTGGGGTTCTTTAGGATGTTAGCGACAGTTTTGTGCGGCTTGTAGACTGTTCTGATCTTATGTTTCCTTACTAGTCGGCATATCCTATCAGTGATTCCTTTTACGTATGGTAGCAGGACCTTTAGAGCATTTCATTCTTGATCCTCTATTGTCCTTCGTATTTGGGACGGTGAATGGCCTTTCTGATACAATTTTCTGAATATCCGTTTTGTCTAAGGACTGTGGAAATTTTTGGTAGTTCCTCGTTTCGTTTATCTGGTAGTGTCAGTCGGAAGGATCTGAAAATTAACGTGTTCAGGGTGATGATCCGATTTGGCGTTGAGGTATCAATCGGTGTGAGTTGGTTTTCTATACACTGTGCATTCGAGGGTTCCAAAAAGTTGTCTTGTGATGAGAGTGAACTGTATTCTGGGGTGGATTTCGTTTAATGGGATTAGAAAGTTATTCAGAAGTTCGTTTCCGTGAGGCCATGTTGCAAAGATATCACCTACGTAGCGTTTCCAAAGTTTAGGTTTTAAATGAGAGTTCGCTAATGATTTTATTTCGAAGTCTGTGATGAACAGGTTGGCTATAACGGGTGATAGAGATGATCTTATTGGGACACCGTCCGTCTGTCTATAAATCTGCTGGTTGAAGGAAACATATGTGTTCTTCAGGCAGTGTTCGGAGAGTTCTCCCACGTATGGTGGAAAGTTTTCGTTCGTCGAAATTAGGTCCAGAGCTTCATCTATGGGGATACTTGGATATAGTTAGACAATGTCCATGCTTACTAGGATGTCTGTATCCTCTAGTTGGAAATCTTTAATTATTCTATGTTCTGAGCCCATACTTTAACATTTCCCCACCGTGCTTCACAGTCTTCACGACATATTTAGATTTGATTCCGTCGCTACTGATTAATGAAAACTTCACTTCGTCCACTGTTTCTTGTTCCAATGTACATGTTTCATGGCGAACTCCAATCGGGCTTTTTTATTCTTTTTAGATAATAGTGGTTTTTTAGCTGGTCTTCATCCAAACAACTCTTCTTCACATAATATTCGTTGAATCATTCGTGTAGAAACATTTACGCCATCCAAATCTACTTTTATACATGCAGCGCTCTTAATGGGATCCACTTATTTTTTTTTATCTATATGTGAAGTAGTTTTTCTCGGGTTTTCCGGTTTCATTAGGTTCAGTACGATCCCACGACGAAACAAATTTTGAATAGTTTGCAAAACTACCGACTTAGAGATTTATTCATTAAACGTTTGTAAATAGAACATTGCTTCTCACTACTTTTATACGCATATACCCTCGATTATTGAGATCCACGGTTATATTAACGCCACGAGCCATCTTGCAGCTTGTAATTGTAACTAATAAGAGATTTAAGAACGCGTCAATAAAATTTACTGGATAGTTTTTCAGAAAAATTTTTTGCCGCTCCTTTTTTATCACATTATTCAAAGATAAAATAGAAATAATAAAACGATAAAATATTATCCTTTATTTTAGAAGTTGTTTACAATTATTAGATACAACAAGGTATGTTAATATATTTTACTATATATATTTACTGCTAATACAGGGAGTTCTACAAATTAAAAAATATCATTTGACGTTCCACTTATGTCCGATATATACAAGCTTATAAAGCCACTCGAGTGACTCGACTGAAGAAAGGGTGAAAGTCATAAACCATCCACCATTTCACCATCCTACCGCGGACATTCACAGTAGCATAAACTGCACGAACTATCATGCCGATTAGCTCCAGATAGGGAACCAGGTATGCTTAAATAATTGTATTGCGGTCTCCTCGACAGAAATATAATGGAGCAAAAATGTTCACCCATATTACGCAGATGTTCTGTCCGTTATGTCCGTTATTCAAAATCACTGAAGATCAATAAAAGATTTATATTTCAAACAACGTTACAAAGCACGAAATAAAAACGCACCAAATTCAATTATAAATATAATTAAAACTTTTCAAATGAACCATTCTCGGCTCATCCTGCCCCAAGTAATAAAAAATCTTAAAAAATGTTTTACAAGTAAAGCAAATAGTCCTTCTGTAACTCCGTCTTATCTCAAACCAAACCATTCGGAAAGAAAAGAATAAAATGAAATCTGATTATACAAAAAAAAAATTAACAGAATTGCTTGATTGTGAAAATATTTAAAAAAAAAGAGAATAAATTAAAGAGATGCGTTCGCGAAAGAAATCTCCGAAAGATTAAAATTAAATTAGACGGTCCGTTCTGCTGCAAACCGACCGTCAAGAACGAAATAAGGAGAGACAGCCGAGGAGGCAGAGATAATTCATTAATCAAAAATAAAAACAATTTTACGAGAGGAAACAGATTTGGCGCTGCACCCTGTCCGAATTTAAGAAAAATTAGTTTTGTCTCACGCTTTTAATCTCGGGAAGATCCTATGGACTTAATTTAATGTGAAGACCAAACGGCAGGAAACAATACACTCGAGGTGACGTTGGACGCGAAGAAAACTAGGAAAACAAAAGATATAACTGTTTCGTATGCTGTTTACAAGTTACAAAGATAGTCAGCTGTATTTCTCAACATAGTCTCCTTGTAATTGGATTCATTTTTTCCAGCGATGCTTCCATCTCTTTATTCCGTCCAAATAGTAGTTAAGATCTTGTTCTGCAAAATAGTCGTTTACGAATGTCATTACCTTCTCATTCGATTAAAATATCTGTCCTCCGAGCGAAACTTTGAGCCTAGGAAAGAGAAAAAAGTTGCTGGAGACCAGATCTGATGAATACTATGGGTGGTCAATCAATTGGAATCCTAGTTCGTAAATTTTTGCCATGATGACCACTAAAGTATCAGGCTTGATTTGGTGGAACAAAACTTTCTTTTTTTCAAATGCGACTGTTTTTCCGCAATTTCTGCCTTGCCAATTACTTGTCAGCTTGTCAGCTAATGATGCGTGTCGTTTTCTCTGTTTAAAGATCGATTTTCCTCAAGGCGGATTTTTCTCGGCCAACCATTCATAGTCCACTGTTTCGTCTGTGCCTTGGTTTCAGGAGTATAGTGGTGTATTCACCTTTCATCTACAGTTATTAATCCACGCCAAAACTTATTTCACTTAAACTGCTTCAACAGGACAACAGAATGAATAAAAATGTTCATTCGAATATATTTTTAGTTCTGAGTGAGCCATTGCGGCGTCCAATGTGCAGATTACTTTCTCATGCCCAAATCTTTAGTCAGTATATGACAAACACGTTCTTTCGAGATGATCGCAGCCTCTGCTATCTCTCTAACTTTAATTCAACGGTCGTCTATCACCATTTGGTAAACTTTTTCAGTGTTATCGGTAGCGATTGAAGGTTTTGGCCGTCCCGAACCGTTGTCGGTTCGTTGTCAACCAAGCTGGTAAGACCACATTTAAATTCAGCTGCCCAAACTTTCACAGTGGCAAATAATGGAGCAGAGTCCCCGAAATGTGCACCCATTCACATTACGTAGGCGTATTGCCTTCCAAATACAATAATTTAAGGACTCGATAATCGATTTTTTTCCATCTTTACAGAAACACAAACACCGACTGACATAAATGTTAAACTGAGCATCTAATATGGCTGAAATTTTCAAAGTATCCTTCAATGCATGCGCACTTATATTACCAAAATATGTTTACGAGTAACGCAATCTTCATGTAAAGGTTGGAAACTTTTCAGACTAGCCTCGTACAAGGAATGGATTTCTTAATACAAGGGTTTTTCGATAAGAATGACCAAATGCCTATAATATTTTTAAGTGTGATTCGTTCAATTGTAGAATTTTATTCCAGAATATTCGTTCGTTAAAAAGTTTCACACAGGTATGTTTAGTTATTTATTTGTGGCAGTTCATTAAATCAAATAAATGTTGAAATTTTCTAAAAAATAGATAAAATTGACATTCGAGCTGTTATAAAGTATTTTGTTTTAAGGCATTTAACCTTGACGAAAAAGAAGTAATCGCGACTGATTCCATTTTAAAGAATTCTTCCCCTTCGTTTTCGACTGTTAATAAGTGAACCTGTTGATACATCTTACAGAAATAGTTTTGGGTATGGAAAACCTTTGACCTTCGATCAGAAAAAAGTGAACTGAACGCTTCTCAAAATTTTTTCAACTTATTTAAACAAAATTTTGCAACCTTTATTCGACATTGTCTAACTGTATATGAAATATCGATACACCATTACATAGCAAAGGCGAAGCAGTAGACCAACAGTGACTAGGAGCAGGTGAAAGTGCTCTTCCAAAGAAAGCAAAAATATAAAAATACAAAAGTACAAAACTACACACACACTCACACACACATATATATATATATATATATATATATATATATATATATATATATATATATATATATATATATATATATATATATATATATATATGTATATATATATATATATATATATATATATATATATATATATATATATATATATATATCAATATATATATATATCAGTCAACTATTATTAATAAGTTAATTATTAATGTAAAGCTCAGTGAACTTCACGGTTCATGATTTTTGCACGCTTCATTGGGTAGGGTTATCATAATTTAGTTTCAGAATTAGATTAAATCATATCTTGATGATACTAACATGGTTAGCAAAACGTGCGTCAAGAAGTTTCAAAAAGTGATTTGGTGTTTAGTGGTAAGTCTCTTCGAGTTTAGTGTTTCATACCGGAGGTTCCAATAGAAGAATTGATATACAAAAGAGGTATTGATTATTCATCCATTGATTGTTCATTGTTAAATGTTCATTAATGGAACATCGCAAGAAGCTTTTCATTTGTCACCAGTTCTAGTTCTCGGATATAACCAGAAGTTGTTCAGTTCAGTTGTTCATTTACAAAACATTTTACCATCAAATACCATTGATGTTTAAACAATTTCGAATTAGAACCATATTTTTTTTGTATGGTAAACATGCCGAGTTTCAAACCAAACATGGAGCATTTGCAGCACGTACTACTTGTCTTGTTCAATCAAAAGGAAAACACGAGTGAAAGGCATCGCATACTTTTGGAAACTTACGGTGATAATGTTTCAACGCAAGACGCTTGTGGGCGTTGGTTTAGACAATTTAAAAGTGATGATTCCGACTTGAAAGACAAAGAAGTCCCAAGTCAACCGAAAAAAATTAATGATGCCGAATTGCAAACATTGTTGGAAGAAGACGATATGTAAATTCAACAACAAATGGCAGATAGATTAAGTGTTGATCGCCAAACTATTTGTCATCGTCTGCATGCCATGCATACCATGGGAAAGGTTCAAAAGGCGGAAAAATGGGTACTAGATCAGCTGCAGCTGATTTTTTGCATCGGATCGTGATGAGAGACGAACAATGGCAACCAGGACAACTATTAACATCGACAACATTAACATCGACAAATTGTCGATCACTCTCTTGGACATTTTCACAGAATAATCATATCATGAAATATTTTAAACCACCCAAAAAACATTCTTACGGTTCATTGCTTCACCACCAAGAAATTTAAGTAAATGTCATACCAATTGAAAATTAACGTAGCATTACTAGAAAGGAACTTGCTTTTTACAAATCCAATTACCTTCTCACCTATCGGAAAAGTATTTAACTTTTCACTCTTCTCTCGTATAGGTCAAATAGAACTAAAAATACAGCAACTAAAAAAGGTGTTTTTTTAAATATAGTCGGTTGTGAGAAGTGCCAAAACATTGATAAATATTAGGAATAATGCTGAATGGACATCAAAGTCATAATTAATCAAATTGTATTTCGCACATTTTTACAAAAAAAAAATCTGAAAATAAACAAAGAGAACGAAATTTGATTAATGCTACGTTTAGCAAACTATCTCTGTCATTTGTTATTGAAACTTTTAATGGATAAAAACGTGGGCTTTATTTACAAATGCTCTGTACGCTGTAGCGGAAAAAAATCTTTGATGGAAAATAATTTTTAAAAATGTCAGCTTTATCATGAAACGGTATGTTTGACATGAATGTATAGGTGTATAACAAACTTTAAAAAAAAATATGTTAAAAAATATTTTATCGATAAAATATGAACGAAAATATATGCAGTAAAACTCTCGTATAACATATAAAGAAGAAGACGCGAAATGGCAAGAATTACAATACGGAAGTTGCAAAAGTTATGGAAAGGTCTATAGATCACCACTCTTCTGTAAGGAAGACTATAAAGAAGAAGGGAGAAGAGAAGAGACTCATGCAAATGACGCATAACCAGCTGACAGGAACTCCGCGGTAATCAAAGAAGATATTTGGCCAACTTTGAGTTTTAATCAACTTTCAGTGATTTGCTTCCTTGTAATAAGCATAGATCCATGTTGCATCAACAATATTTATGTATTTCAAAATGTCGCCACAGATTTTTTTTAGTAAATTCAGTGTTTTCAGAACAAAATATTTCGGAACAAGTATCTTCCCGTTGGGACAAGATAAATCTAAAAAAATTAGTTATTTTGCCAAAAATTATTTCTTTTTATTCAAAATACATCCCTTTTGCATCAACACACTGCTGGGCACGTTCAACCAATGTTAGCATAGATTTTTTATGTCGTTTTTGGAATCGCCTCAATTAACCTCGTCACGGCTTCTTAGACTTCTGTAACACAATCATAAAACGCTCCTTTCATGACCAATGTGAGTTTCAGGAAGAGGAAATAGTCACATGAAGATAATTCAGGTGAATACGGAGGATGCTGAAACACCCAGACTTGTTTTTTCGCCAAATATTCACGAGCAACCACAACGTGATGAAGAAATCGAGCACAGACTTTCCGTTTGTTTAAATCCTCAAAATTTCGTGAATCATGTCTTTGGTCATATTTAATTCCTTTACTATCCAACTCACAGTCAAATTCGCATGGTAAGCGATTATTTCACGCACTTTTTCCACCAACTCATCGTAATTTTTATTTTTTGGCCAACCCGGCTATGGGTCGTCTTCCAAAACACCACGACCGTCATCACCATAAACTATTTTCATCAATTCAAACGTTTCTGAAAAAGTTTTAACGAACTTGATACAAAATCTAATATTAGCTCTCACTTTAAACACTATAACTTGACAATCCGTTGATAGATACTAATAACAGCAGTCTCAGGAGATACAGCTTTCAGATTGTATATTGTTTCAATAGGTGGTGCTCGTGGTTTTCCTTAAATTAAAAAAGTGCCTTTATTTTTCCGACAAACCGTGTAAAATGACTTTAATGCATAATTGGTGATTACTCAGTTCAAAATCCTTGATTTTGATAACATTTTCTTCGATAGTTGAGGTGGACGATCTTCCTGAATTAGTTGCATCTTCAACTGCTTCTCTGTCATAACTAAAATCCTTGTACTGCATGAAAACTTCTTTTAGCGTTACCGCCGTGGCACTTTCTTAACATTTTTGATACATTAGCACAAAAAATTTCGATTTTTAGATAAAATGCCAAGTTCCACAAAAACTTCTATCAGATATCAAGGAAAAACAACTGGTCGTATCGACTTAAAACGCGCGAATTTTTAAACAAACATCGCCTTACTCTATGATCATAGTAGTATACTTTTCCCTTAATAAAGTTAGTAACCCTAAAAGCTCGTTAAAAAATTCCAAACAGCATCAACGTTAAAAATACACATAGCCGAGCCTCTGGCATCTCATCCCACTGATGAATTCATATTAAACAAATTTAATTAGCTTACGGTTTTGTTGGAATGTTGGCCGCATTATTATTAAAAATATACCTAAAAATTGTGCAAAATTCCAAAAGCACATGCGACACCGTAAAGAATACGGTTTTATGTAAAAATATATATATATATATATATATATATATATATATATATATATATATATATATATATATATATATATATATATATGCAGTTTTTTAATTTCTTTGGCTGCGTCCAATGAGGCAACAGTAGTCAGGAGTTATACACCCCCGACCGTTGAGTTCCACAATCTCATGTGGAACGCACAACAACCTGCGTCTCCACAAAAATGAACATTCGTTAGTTGCTTGACCGGGAGGAAACCTCACCCATCTCCTAAGTTAAAGAACACATGTTTCGTCTGTTGGTGGTTAGACTCATCAGGATACCGACATATGCTCTCTCGTCAAGAATAATATAACTCCTGACTACTGTTGCCTCATTGGACGCAGTCCAAAGAAATCAAAAAACTGTAAGCAAAAAAAACTATAAGCCATCCAACGAGAAGTCGGCGAAAATGTGGGTTGTTTGATTGTGGAAAGGGACTCCTTATTCTTGACCAGAGAGCATATGTCGTCTTCCCGTCGCAAAATACCGTTTATTGTGTTTATTAGATGGTATATTTTATGTCATTTATGACGTAATATCGAAAATATAATGACGAAATATCGTTTAAGTGACCACCTCGCCTCTTCTTACACTGGTTGATCCGATTGGCCCAATTTTCGATGACTCGGTGCAGTATATCGGGTGGTTTGGCGACTGTGATTGCTCTTGGATGTTGTGGTTGCTCTTGTGGTTGCTCTTGAGAGTCTTGGGTTTGTTGGTGTAAACCTGTAATTTAGCATAGCCCCAAAGAAAATAGTCTAAATGTGTTAAACCACGACATCTTGGTGGCCAGTTGGAACGGCCATTACGTGAAATTACCGATAGATAAAATCGGATTACATGGCACGATAGCCTCCGCCATTCACAGTGACGGTTCGTCCTTGGGTGTTCTTGAAAAAATACTGCCCGATAATGCCACGGTACCATAATCCACAACAAACAGTGATTTTTTCGAGGTCTAATGGGGCCTGATGAATTGCTTGTGGGTTCGACTCACACCAACAACGATAATTTTACTTATTGACGTAGCCATTTCACCAAAAATGAGCCTCATCGAAAAGTCAACTATATGTCGCTTGCTCCAAAGTAGAAACTCCAAAAACTCTGTACATCTATACACAGAATCAGAAAACCAAAAGTTTATCCACTTGCGTTACGCTAAATGTTAGAATTAATTTGAATTACTTTAAATTGGTTTGATTATATGCCGAATGGAATCGTAAAAAATATTGTTCGTTCACGTGCATTATTAATAAAAAAATGTATATAATTTATCATCAATTTATACTAATAAAAATAATATAATCTTATCAATATGAATAATCATTCGTTTTTCCACAATTTTCCACAACACTGCATAGATTCTACATTACATACAAACCATCAATTTTAGATATATAGAGGTAAATAAATATACACCAGCAGGACAACGTCTGCCGAGTTCTGCTAGTTTCATATAAAATATGTTTTGATCGAAAATCAATTTAATATTCCAGTGACTTTCCATCTTTCTAAGGCCTTCCAAATTGACTTGTTAAACGCTGCAAAATAATCATCTGTTTCAGCGATAATCTCTTCATTGGATGTACATTTTTTCGTACCCAGCCATTTCTTTATGGCTAGAAAGAAAAAGAAGTCAGAAGAGCCAAGTCTGGGGAATAGGGTAGATGCGACATTAATTCGTAGAGCAAATTGATCAATTTCACTGTTGCAATAGCGAGCGAATAGGTATTGTCGTGGAAAAAAGTACTTTTTCTTCGCCAAACACAATCATTTTTTACCATAGTAAATTCATCGGGTAACACCCAGTGTTACTCAGTAAATTACCTATGAACCGTGAAATGCAAAGAAACAGAATTTATGCGGTTTGAGCAATCGTGTTTCCACGCAAAAAGCAGTGTTTAATCAATAAACAAAATTCAGTTTTTTCCATAATAGTAAAAATATCACAACTACGAGCTTTCGAAAAATGTCAGAACCAAATTAAAATTATATAGGTTTGAAATTCATGGACCATTATTACTACATGCGTTAGAAAGGCTGCCTTTCAGAAATGCATTGACCTTTGCGATCGCACCCATCTATCCCAATCTGATTTTTTTCTTTCTTTGCAAATTTAGTATTCTTCAGCAGCTCAGCGAAGATGATTATTACATAAGGATATTCAGTTATGTTTCGGGATGTTCATACGCAGTTTCCCAAAAAATTAACGTTAGGGCTGGAATTCTGGGGAATGAAATAATAGATCCAATCTTTATCAAAGACAATTTAACCATTGAATTGTACTTAAACGTCCTAAACCACTTATAACACAGTCCTTAGAAAACGAAATCGATGAAGAAGAAAACCATTTAACATGACGGCGCACCACCACACTACGCATTACGTGTTCGACAATGGCCGGATCAAAGGTTTCCTGACAAATGCATAAGCAGAAGAGGCGGTGTGAAACGGCCGGCGAGATCTCCAGATATAACGACACTGGATTAAGACAGTTGTATACAAAAAAGACAGTTGTATACAAAACTCCGCTGCAGAATATTAAGGACTTAAGAGATAGAATTTCGCATACATGCAAGTTAACTAATCTTTCAAAACGTTCGAAAAGAATTCGAGAACAGATTATACTATTGTTTAGCTAGCAGTGGTGGACATTTTGAGCATTTGTGTTTTGGTTAAAAAAAATCACTCGCACGTAAAATGCTAGTTGCAGCCATCGATTGTAATATACTAGTATTTTTCCCTCTACTACGAGAAAAAATCAATCGATTTCAGTTTTGTAAACGCAGTTTCGTTAAGATTTCAAGACCTTTAAAATGTTATATTACAACATAGGGGTTGCCCTTGAAAATTTTTAAGTAGAGGTGGCTGAAGGTAAGGAGAGGAAACATTGGTTTTATACTTCCCCCTCGATATCTAAATTAACCTGTTTTTTGTCTGCAGCTAATTTTCATTGCTAAAAGAAATAATGAAAGTGACAACTTTTGAAATGAAAGCACTGTGGATATTGTTAAGCTTTTCTCGTTCTTTCCAACTTTTTCCTAGGCGTTTCTTTTCCTTGATAGGATTACTAGAACAAAAATATACATCAAAATATCCAACAACATCGTCACTAAAAATACAAATCAACAATCCTTAAGGGGGCGAGTATCTCGTCCTGCTAAGGAATTTAAATTAAACAAATTTAATTAGTGTACAGTTTCGTCGGAACGTTGGCTATATCATTCTTAAAAATCTACATAAAAATTATTCAATATTCCTAACAGAAGAGCGATACCGCAAAGAATGCGGCTTTATGTAAATATCTCGCTTACATTACCCTAATAATATCAGATTGGTGTCGCCGGTGTCAAAGAAAGAAAAAAAAACCTTAAAAGTTCTTTTTGAAAAATTTTAATGCGACAGACCTAAAATGAAGTTATCTAAATGTTGGGTCGTACGAGCTAAAAGTTTTTTGTAATCAGATTAATCTTAAAATATTGCGATCTTGTTAACTTTTTGTTTTACTTCGACCTGTCCAGTTATAGGAGTAGTAAAAGATTGGAAAATTTTAGTTTATTGCCTTCAGACATGCTAAGTATCAATTCATACACAACTAATAGCTCGGGTATGAAATTATTCTTTGATAAAATTAATCTAGAAAATAATTTAGCTAATGTTAATGCATCTATAGTATTATATAAAATATTTTTTAAAAAATCATAGAGAAAGCAAATTAAACCTGGCGAACAAGATTATTATTTTGTTACTTCTAGAAATAGAATAATCTCTCCATGTGGATAATAAGCTGACAATTTGAAAAATCACGTGGTTACAAAAGCGCCACGACTGGCTGTCCTGTTGGTGACGTCATTATGTTAAAATGTTTTCACATAAGTACTGTCAACGGCTTTTACCTATGTATATACTGTCTAAATTATTGCAGTTTAGTGTAAAAAAATTTTGTTGGTTACTAATTTAATTCAGTAATGGGTGACAAAGGATTCATAAAAGCTCATTCTGATAATATACCTGGTGTGGATATTTTTATGGTCACAGAATTTCTCAAAAATGATATTCGATTCAATTCAGCTGAAGTTCGAGGTGCTAAAGCATAAATGTTTTTATTTTACAGCATCACTTATAATAAAAATACAGTTAGAAAAATATTACAAATAAACTATAACGAAAGGGTATGGTATTTTTGAAAGCAAATCTTTGAATGAAGTAGCACATTACATGTCTCACATCAAAATTGGACCTTCTTGTGACATTTCCCACATTTAAGTTGATTTTCTTGATATATTATCACATGGTTTATTCCAAAATCACATGTTCATGCGAATTTCGCTTGGATGAACCTCTTTTAAGGTCCCTCTAATTTTATTTCAACATGTTCCCTGCAACAGCTTTTCTGAACTCGAACTGGTTCAAATTCCAGAGTTTCATGCAAATCTTGAGTCCCATGCAAATGCCACGCATTGTAAATGACTACATCCAAGCATTGTGTAAACATGAGAAAGTATTAATTCTTCCCTCTAATGAAGACTTTATATAGACTTATATTTTGGTCTGTCCTATCTGCACCGCCTATGTAGATATTGTAGAATTTTATGTTATTGGATGTTAAATATTTATTGTTTTTCTCCTTTTGAGAATAACCCTTGACATAGCCCAGAGGAAAAACTGGCGTAAAATTAGGTTTAATAATGACGATGCTATTATCGTTCCATCGGCATACAACGAGATCAGTATGATTATCCAGTCGATACTCAAACTGTCCTTTGTTCGATGTCTTCATTTCAGAAGAAGTAGAAAGTGGGCATTTCAACAAACAATTCTTGCGTATAGTTCCTCTTGTATTTAGAGCTCTTGTTTTCAGTTCATGTAATAAATAAATTGAAGTAAAAAATGTATCAAAAATTAGTTGGAAGTTAATATCAGGCCATTTAAAGCTAACATCTGAATATTGGAATATCGTCATCTATCGTATATCATCATCTTATTGATTTGCCTCCAATGGACTTTATGGCACCATCACTTGGTCGATGCTGAGTTGTTGCTCCAAAGGTGCGAAGTTCAAAAACCTTTTATTTAGAAAACTGATTAGAAGACAAACTTGTCCTGTTTGTCAAAATTATCATTATCGCAATCATGTAGTATTTTTATAATATAAGAAAAACTATCTCTTGATATCGCTTGATGTCACTGTTGTTGGTGTAACTACTGTTTGGAACATCTATATATCCGCTCAAAATTAAAATCCCAAAAAAAATTTCATTTATTTAGCGAATACATCACCTTTAACATTTTTCTTCAAAGCATATCTGTTGGAGAAGGTCACTAGCATATCAACTACCTTAATGTCAAAACAAAAATTCGAATAATTGCTAAGGTGTAAACTCTTGAATAGGGCCAATAGGCTTCCCATAAATCAGATTGTGGGGTAATATCTTTAGTAATCCATAACATATTTTTTACCTTTTTTGTTGAAGATTTATGATTGGGTAGCGCAGTTGCCCCAGGATAACCAAGTTTAACCTATGGTATGTCATCATCAGAATGATATTCATGCTCATTGGTTTCAGAATCCCATGGAATTTGCGGATTTCTTAACTCCGCTATTGGGTTGGCTTGAGAAGCCAATATCGCAGTATCGTAACTAGTGTTAGTCTGGTAATGTGCAGATCAGATGTATATAAGCAGATCAGATGTATATTAAGGCTACTTTGCACAATTTTAGAAATCAATTTATTCTAATAATGGTATTAAATATTTGAGTTATAGCCCTCAAACATTTAGTTGATGCTTCTTGTTAGACTTTCCCAATAATTAGGTCAAATTCAAGAGCCTTCGTCGGGTCTGCTAGTTTTATGGTTTTTTGGCGTTATTAATTTTATTCAAGTATTCAGTATTCAAGACTTCTTTAATTTAGTTTTTTTCCTGCTAAAGTAGTGAATGTCCTGCATTTTGGCAGTCTCTCTTTATTCGATGAATCTCTCTCCAGCCATACATTTGTTTATGTTCGGAAAAAGAAAGAAGTCGCAGCAGACGCACCCATATATTTTTATCTTTGCTTCGATTTGATTTGATTTTTTTAATCTATGATATTATCTTCAATTTGCTCTTTGTCTTGCTGGTCAGGTCATTCTGTGATTTTTCTCCAAGTTGTATCTGGGCGGCCTCTGTGCCTTTTCTTTTTCACATAATATTCTAGGCTGTGTATGGTGATGTCAGAATTATTTTTCTTGAGCTGGTTGTCACTTCAATGGATTATGATTTCGTAGTTCTTGTTTGGTGGTTTATCAAAAGTCCCTATTTGATATATTGTTGGGACAATATATTTTCATAATCCTTCCTTAACATTTATTCAAGAAAATTTCTATTCCCAAAACTCTTTTTATTCATCTCCCATGACTCACTGCTATACCAGATAGCAGAACACTCACCCTAAACATTTCTATATATAAGTTGTTTATAAGTTTTTCCTATTTAGTTTCTTCAAGCGATTTCTTGTAACGTATGTGCCGTATTTCAAATGCTCTCTCCATTTAAAAGAAACCTACAAAATTCGCGCCTTGTAAAAAGTTGAACGTGTACATTCTGGACGGCCATAGTACGTTGGCAAGTGTTTATCAAAACCTAGAAAAAGGGTTACGTAAACGCAAAACTACAGTTAAAATACTTTTACATAAAAGTCTCATAAAGTGGCAGTGGCGACCACGTATTAAAAAGTTTGTTTTTCTCTATGTGGCACGTATGCGAGCTCATCTACGACTCGGTCACACTTTTGATACCAAAACTGGCTGATATCATAATTTAAACAGTTGTTTCCCGCCTTTGACTGTATTTTTAAAACGAAATTATATTTGTTTATTTGTGGCATGGGAAAATTACCAGTTGTTTTTAAGTTCAGCTTCCAGGCTCTTTGTTTGAAACTGAAAGTTGAAAATGAGGTTATAATTATAAATCAAGTAAAAGAATTAAAGTTGTAACGAAGGTTGCATGTTTTCTGAAGTTCAGACTATATTTTAGTAAGTCAGGAAAGTATGATAACCCTTTAAAAAATATTCATACCGCTGATGATGGCTGAAAGGCTAGAAGCCGGTCCCGAGAGACACGTGACGTCGCATGGTTGACAGTTCGGCGAAGGCGATCGGTGGCACCACGTAGAGAAAGGGTGAAAGATTTCTGTAATATTTCCCTCCACGGTTCCGTTACGCTACCTTGTGGGCATACCTGGTACTATACCCGAGGTTCCAGGCAGAATGTTACGAGCGGTCCTGACTGCTACGAGCATTCGTCGTATGATGGTGTGAGTTGTGTGCGATCACGACCCATCATTAAAATGGCCAGTTAATCTGGTCTGGCCACGATAGTCTCTCCGAACTGCTTTCCTTGCGTTCGTCTAGAGCTCGGCTGATGACGGCTGAAAGGCTAGAAACCGGTCCCGAGAGACACGTGACGTCGCATGGTTGACAGTTCGGCGAAGGCGATCGGTGGCACCACGTGGAGAAAGGGTGAAAGATGTATATATATATATATATATATATATATATATATATATATATATATATATATATATATATATATATATATATATATATATATATATATATATATATATATATATATATATATATATATATATATATATATATATATATATATATATATATATATATATATATATATATATATATATCTGTGTGTGTGTGTGTACCGATAGTAGATAGTAGAGCGTAAATAATTATGGATGTCAATCTATTCGTTTTGTGAAAGCTCACGTCATTTCACCGGAATATAATTTTCAAAGTTATGGCTGAACCAAGCCATCAATGTCAGGATTCTGCTATTGGAATGTTAGACACATTGTTTTTAAAAATTTACATTAATATTATACAATATTCCGAAGAAAAAACTATACCTTAAAGAACGGTATTTTTTGCAAATCTGTCGCCTACATTAGCGGTGTCACGGAAAGAAAAAAAAGCTGCGAAGTTTTTCATAAAAATTTTAATGCGAACAGACCCGAAACGAAGTTTTCTAAATGCTGGGTCGGATGATCTCGACGTTCCGTGTAATGAGATTAATCTAAAAACGTTGCGATCCTGTTAATTTCCTGCTTTATTTCGTCCTGTCTAGTTTTAGTAGTAGTAAAAGTGTTCACAGTCGCAGTTTATTACCTTCAGACATGAAAGACATCCCCTTATAATGTTAGTATATTGGTTCTATATAGTTATAACATATAGAAAATATATATTCACTAATTTGTATGTCATAGTTTGGTTAATATAAAACTAATTGAAAATAATTCTGAAATAACTGACAAATATGAAAATTAAACAGCAATTTTTATCAATTCTTGTATTGGAACCTTTGATGTGAAACAGTGTGAGATTTACCACAAAACACCAAATAACTTTTTTGAACTTCTTGACGCACGTTTCGCTAACCATGTTAGCATCATCAGGAGATGAGTTAATATAATTCTAAAACTAAACTATGTTCTATTTATATGAAAACCCTACCTAACGAAGCGTGTAATAATCAAGAACCATAAAGTTTACTAAGCCTTACATTAATAATTGAAAAAGTTGACTGAAAGGAATCGGTCCTTTATCTCGATTCATGATTTTCTTACATTTTTCTATTTGAATGCTTTCATATGCATCCAAAGCCCTATTATTATTAACACTTTTAATTAGTCTTAAATTACTAATATCTATACTTTAGTCGTGTTCGATTGCATGTTGGGCAACACAAGATTTTTCATTTCTCCCATATCTAATGTGGGCAATATGTTCTTTATATCTTGTCAATATGGATCTTTCTGTTTGCCCAATATACCTTCGATCACAGTCTTGACAACTAATTTCGTAAATCCCCGACTTTTCATGTTAATCTACTTTATCCTTAGGATTACCCAGAACTTCTCTTAATTTATTATATAGTTTGTACACAACCTTAATGCCCACTTTTTTCACAATTTTGTCTAGCCCTCTTGTTAATTGGGCATCTAATGATATTACCATGAATTTCTTTGTGTTCTGATCCTTTTGAAAAGTCGAAGATCTTTTCTAATTAATTTATCTACAATGTTCTTATTATAACCATTCACTTCAGATACCTGCCTAATTAAATTTAATCCTTTGTTATAATTATCTTTATTTAAAGGAAAATTAATTAATCTATTTACCATAAAATTTAAACTAGCCGTCTTATTTTGGAAGCTATGATTTGAATCGTTAGGAATGTATCTCGAAGTGGTGGTGTTTTTCCTAAAAATATCAAAATCTAGGTTAGCGAAACGTGGTTCAAGTTCATAAAAAGTTATTTTTTTCCAATCAGCCAATCAGCGAAAACACAATGGAAGAAAAGATAACGATTTTGTGAGTAGCGTTACGACTACGGAAATCTTATGACTGTAGTCCTTGACTGTATGTCAGTGATATTTACATTGACAATTAAATTGTCAATATAATTATCATTGACATACACAAAAAATATATTTACTTTCTATCTTTTCATAATTTATCGAAATTAATATACTTTATTTTTAGATGCGTTTTGAAAACGGGACGAGAATACTTCCCGAAACGTTAACGTTGAAAGTTTGTATATTTTTTTAGAACATTTTTTTTGTTTTACCCAGTGATTGTTTATTTTCATAAGAACAGATATTTTTAATATTTTTTGAGTTTTAGATAAAAAAAGGTAAATGTTAAGGTTAGAGGCGCATGAGCAACTAGGCTATGTGCTATGTGTTATGTGCCTACCCATAAGTATATCAGGAAACTTACCGACTGGCGAGTGACCAACGTAGAACACTTCTCAGAAGTCATCCGGCCTTACCCAGCCTTTAACTGCCGTGACTGTGGGGTAATTCGTTGTCGGATTTTACACTCTTGTCTAGAAACAATCACAAACATTTAGGAAGAAAACAGGCAGAAGAAATAAAGAACCATAAAGGAACAACCATCCGAGCGCTGGAATCGAATCAACTACCGCTCTCATGCGGTTTCGACACAGCAACGGCAGGCCGTTGCTCTTACCGTCCGCACCAACGCGACCAGCTGAGTTTCAGATCGTGGCAAAGAACCCAAATAAAGAAAAAAATATATGAACACGCCACAATCATTCAGACATTACTTAAAATATTTTCATGCCTCTGAGAAAAAATCGCGTGCTCTTAATACTAGATAATCATGAGAGTCATGTAAGCATTAATGCGATTTTTCGCCTTTTTCGAACTCTTTCGCCACACTGCAGTAATAAATTATAGCCCCTTGATGTTGCAGTTTATTCCTTCTTTAAATATCGATACAAAAAAGCTATGAACAACTGGATATTATCCAATCTAGGCAAAACAATTACAATTTACAATATTCGTATAATCCAACATATTAAGTGGATTCCAAAAAGCTGGCATTCATCCCTTTAATCCAGAAGTTTTTAATGATGACGATTTTTTGTGTTCTGCTGTCATGAATAGAGATATGCCTCAAGAACAAGCATCAACAAGCCCACCAATACGTTTAGAAAGGCAACTTGTATTCTCCACCGAACTCGAAGAACCGAAAGCTGCAATCGCGACTGTTTCTCTGCAGGAGTGTGAAAATAATCAGAATATTCCCGATTGTAATCACGGTTCTGTTTTACAAAATTATCACGAACGTCCTGGCTATGGTAAATAATGAGATAGATTCCTAAACTGGAATTTCCTAGTATTTGTATTCTGGAATGTCATACGAAATCTCTGCAGAACATTCCAGATACTGCTCATGGAAACTCAAACGCTGCGAAATCAAAATCAATTATTAAAGACGCCAAATTTAATCGTGCTAGTTCAGAGCCATTACAAAACTCCAACAGATATCACGTCTTCATAAGCCCTGGACAGGCCCTCACGAAAGCCCTATACAGACAAACGAGCATCCTCTGTCCCGCCACAAAAAATATATCTCTAAAGTCATTGAATGCTCATGGCCCATCCGATTCAGAATAAACAAGTATTGTTTCATAATCCGCTTCTTCTGCTCTTACGGCACCAAAACAGCAAAATACACTTAACCGGTACAGTTCATCACCAATACAATTTTCTTCAAATGCTAAAACAGTGACTCCATCCAAGAAAGATTACTCGATGAGGCGCCAGCCCGGCAAGACCAAAATATTAACAATGACACCTGGGAAGGAAAATGGCAGCAGTGAATGTCTCACAGAAAGTTCCATGAAAAGAAAGTCCAACCCTAGTAATGACACATGTGATGACGATAAAAGATCAAAAAGGAAGTTTAAGGAAACTCAATCAAATGTTATGAACAATGTTGTGATAAGAAAAAAAAAGATGAATAATATTCAGAAAAGAGTTTTTGAGAAAAGTAATACTAAATCAGAAAATGAAAAGTATACTAATAAAAAAACTAAGAAGACTCGAGGAAAAACTAAAGGGAATTGAAAAATGAAAGTCAAACAAGATCCAAAACAAAAAGACGAATAAAACAAATACCTATGTTCAAAAGAAAACTGAAAAAGAAAAACAAAGGTAGAAATAAGAACGATGACAGTGAGACGGAGTGTGAAGACGAAGATATTTCGTACGCTGATAGTTCCACTGATAATGACTTTGAAGAAAATCCTGACATGAACGATCGATGTTACTGCTTCGTTTGCCAATCAGAAGAAATTATGACTATGCGTCTATATTGTTTATGCCGTAGATATGTCCATGAGATGTGTGTAAGACTTACAAAAGATATCGATGATTTCATTTGTCACGAATGTGAAAAGAATTAGTTGCAATTAGTTGAATTAGCTACCTTGTTGACTTAAAGTAATTAATTATTGAGCCTGATCGATAATGCCAATTTATTAGAATAAGTTATTAGTTTAAATAAAAATGTTAGAAAAGACCAATAAGTCTTGATACAAATGTTTGAAAATTTTGTTAACATTGAAATGTTTAGAAGTATTGTTAACTTTTTACTTTTTTTTACATGGTAGTAACTTCATATTGTTATATTTAAGCTAATAAATTCGTAATTGAAGCTTAAAATGGTTTTTTCCTTTCCCCAAAAAATGATAGTCAACTCTTCCCAGCCCCCCGTTTCTAGTATTACTGATGGTGGGGAGATTTAACTCATACCCCATTTTTTATTAAAATCTCTATATCTTTTTACAGTATTGAAAAATAATGATGCAAAGTTATGCCTCCATAACTAAGCTAACACTTAAAATCGTAGTCAAATCTCTAAACCCTATTTATGAGAAATTATGAGGTTTTAAATATTAAGCTCTAAATATAAGTTCAAGTTTCGCGGACTCCTCCTGCATACTAACATAATAAAATCTCAAATTGCATGAACTGAATGAAAGAACTTATTGTTTTAAAAAATCCTATATAGTTTTAGTCAACTTTTCGGACTATTTATGAAAATAATTCATTAAAGAGAAACATGCTAAAATTTCATCAGACGCTTGCTTCACAATTAAAAAACCGTTTTCAAACCACCGACAAATTCCGAAACCAAAATTTAAAAACAGCAGGATATTTTCATATACCGCAACTAAACAAATTTAACTCCGCGTAAATATACAACCGTACAGGGTAAAGAAAATAAAAAGAATTATATAAATTATAACATCAGACAGTTTTTGTCAGCATCAAAAGCGCGGCACGACTACTGGATGAGCTCGCATGGGCGCCATATAAACCAAAACAAACCGACATTTATTACGCGGTCACCACTGACACTCCTTTTTTAATAAAAATATTTTAATTGTACCTTTGTGCTTTTGCATTTGTGTATTTCTAAAGCTTTGCTGTCGAAAGAAAAAGCCGAACAGCAAAATCTTGTTCCCGCGAGCGTCAACGTTCCGATTTGCTTTATGAAGAGCAGCGAAAATTGTAATTTTATGTTAATTGAAGAGGGTTTATTGTTTTTCTATACGGAGTTAAACTTTAATAAAATGTTTCTTTTTCTTCCATAATCAGTTTAATTTGGTTTTTATCACGTTTAAAAAATAGCAGTTGTGACAACGAGACTGTTGCTAATCTAAAAGCTATATATACTAAAACAAATACTCCAATGGACATGGAAACAGAATAAAGAAACACACGCTATTTTCATAAACTACAAAAGTACTATTTGGTATAACCGAAATGATTTGAAAGAACTAAAAATATTAAAAACATGTAAAATAAAACTACAAAGTTTAAAATAACACAAAGACGAAAATGTAGGCCTCATTGTCAACAACATTGTTTAACTTAGGGCTGGAAGACAATGAAAGAAACCAGATTGGACAAAAATATATCATGGGCAATCAGATACAGACACCCAACAGTAGAAGAAACATGAGAAGATCTACGATATATCTGAATCAAGAGACACAAAAATATTTCCTCCTTATACAATCCTTCCTATAATATACTATCCTTAATTATATTCAAATATAGGAAAGACGAAATATATACGCAAGCGAGACACTTACACTCTACACAAAAGGCGGCGTAGAAAACATACTAAAAGTAGAATACAAAATTATGAGGAAAATATTCGGTCCAAAACTAACAGAGGAAGGATACAGATTACATTCCAAAACAACCACAGAGAAAATATCCAACGTAGCGACAGACATAAGAAAAAAAAGGTTCAAATTCTATGGATATATCAGCAAACTCCCAACGGCAATACTCACCAACAGAATTCTTACATACATACAAGGAGTCAAGTGAATAATAACACCATGGATTGCATAAGTCAGCAACGATCTGGGAAAGGCACAAATAGATCGAACAGAGATTGAGGAAGAAAACGTACAGAAACAACATACATAGATGGATCGTCGCGTCAAAGAGCGAAATTTCAGGAAGATCGGGGACAAGGTAGACGTAGGAGAGAAAGAGTATCCACTCAAGGAACACTCACACGAAATTATTCAGAATGCTTTGCATAATTCAACCAAATCTATACGCAACATATATATGTTACATCTAATATTTTCACGGATGGTAGATAATGCTGTGAAGAGTCACGACGTTTCGCCAAAATCGCATTTGGCATTTTCAAGTGTTGTCAGCTTCGACTGAAGAGTTCAACTGACTCTTCACAGCATCAACGGATTGACACCCGCAATGATTTAGTAACCATTCAGCCATTCATACCATTCAGCAACTCAAAAGAATTGATTATAAATACTAAAAAAAAATACAGTGCAAATTTTTATTTTCAATGTAGAAAGCATTTAAAAAAACAAATTAATTCCAAACAAGAAACTCAGTCCTAATTAACAGGACGCTAATAAGCACTTCAACAAATTTGACATGTTAGGTAATTTTTTTTTATTTATTATTGCAAGTAACTTTTTCTATGCTTTGATCAAGAAGTAACGTGACTTTTGTTTTAAAAATTCGCGTGTTTTAAGTAATTGGACTGATACAACCATTTGTTTTTTAAATTCGTATGGTCGTCCTTGACATCTGATAGATTTCATATCATCAAGTTTCATATTATTTTACATATTCAGTTAGAAATTAATGCTTCTTTTGTAATTGTTAAACAACCATTTGTTAAAACAAACTGAATGCTTTGCGTAATTCAACCAAGTCTATACGCAACATACATATGTTACATCTAATATTTTCACGGATGGTAGATTATGTTTCTAAATCATTCCGGGTATCGATCCGTCGGCATTTTCAAGTGTTGTCAGCTTCGACTGAAAAATCCAACTGACTCTTCACAGCATCAACGGATCGACACCCGGAATGATTTAGAAATATATATATATATATATATATATATATATATATATATATATATATATATATATATATATATATATATATATACCATTCAGCAACTCAAAAGAATTCATTTTAAATACTAAAAACAAATACAGTGGGAAAAGGAATTTGAAGAGAAAACCAAATAAAAGGAAGGGATAGAACACTATTAAGGAGAAAACAGTAAACAAGAAAACAAAAATAACAATATATAAAACCTTGATAAAGTCATTCATTAAATATGCGATAAAAACTGTGTAAATAAACAGAAAATATGAAGTAAAATAATGGAAATAAAAATAATATAAACAATATCTAAACCAAATAGATCAGAGGAAAAGTGAACTGAGACTGAAAGGATACAAAGAGATTGAAGAACTTGGAGGGTAGAACGGAAGGATAAAATGAATCGGGCATATCTGGAGAATGAACGTGCTGCGAAGAAATTATTTGGCACAAACAATAAGGCAATGGTTCAAGAAGAAGACTAAGGCTAAGATGGCGAGATGATGTGGTCACGGATCTTAAGGAAATTAATGTACGAAACTGGACCGGAAATTGCAGGAAACCGAAAGGGTTAAAAGGCAATTGTAAGGAATGCCAAACCTCTCCATGGATGTGTGTTTATGTGTAAGCAAAACATTTTGAAAAAATAGGTGAACCTTAGAAGAATAGAAGAGCAAAGTGTGCAGATCCAATATTAGAGCAAATTCCATATTATACATTTGTTGCCTTGTGAGTTTTAAAAACATATCAGTTCCAGTAATGCTAATCAATGTTTTTCCTACATTCTGAAATCATTCATTTTCATTCATTTGTCTGAAAATGTAAGAACAAAAACAGTCATTTCAATAACAGTCGTTTCAATCTTTTCGCCGACATAAAAACTGGGGGACCTGTTGAAATTAAAGCTGATGCCAAATAACAGCACTTAAAACATGGTTCACGTACACATAACACCACATAAGTCATGGTCCGCAATACAATGGTGTTTTAAACAACTGAAAAGTGAGCAAAAGAAAGAAACATGTATGATATCAACAGTACCATATCAACTTTCAGTTGAAAACAAAATTCAACGTATAAGCATTGCAGTGCATTTTCGTCTAGGTTAAACGGAGATCCTTTTCTTTCAACAATAGTTAACACCAGAACAACTACCATGCCCATTACAAAACCGGGTCTCCACCCTGAAAATCAATTACTGTCAGAATCGTGGGATTTTGCAGGAATTATTCACAATGGGATTCTAAATTCTAATGAAACTATAAGTCCTAAATATTATTCTGCTGTAAATGGTCGCAGCAGTCAGACTGTGCGAAACGGTTCGTAACCCGTCTAACCTCGCGTAAGTACCAGGTATAATCGAAAAATTGTGAACTGGGCCCGTGGAGAAAAGTATTAAAAAGCTAAGGAAGGTCACCCGTGCTCCACGTCGTGCTTTGCCATTCCTCCATCCGCCATCCAAAGTAGTTTTTTAATACTTTTCTCCACGGGCCCAGCTCACAATTTTTCGATCATACCTGGTACTTACCCGAGGTTAGACGGGTCACGAACGGTTTCGCAGTCTGACTGCTGCGACCGTTTACCGCAGGATGGCGTGGCCGTGGAGAAAAGTATTAAAAACTACTGTGGATGGCGGATAGAGGAATGGTAAAGCACGGGTGAACTTCCAAAGCACGGGTGACGTGGAGCACGGGTAAACTTCCATAGCTTTTTAATATATATATATATATATATGTATATATATATATATATATATATATATATATATATATATATATATATATATATATATATATATATATATATATATATATCCACATCAATACAGTGCAATTTTTATACTGAGAAATATAATAGGTTGTCGAGCTTTGACTGCATCATTTGAAGTTGAAATGGTTGGATTAAGAATCCAGCGAGAAATATTTGTAATCTAAATCATGGAGTTCTATAGGAATAACCCAAAACGTACACACAGGTGCTTCTTTCTCTCCGACCAAATGTGATCGTTTAGCCAAAATAGAACCCTTGAATTGGTCCCAAAAATTGGAAAAATCCAAAATTGTTAGGAAAAAAATAAAAAATCTAAAGGTAAAAAATTTATAAAATATCAAAGTCAAAAATATTCAATAAATATTCAACAAGATATATAAATTTATACTGCTTATAAAAATAATATATATATATATATATATATATATATATATATATATATATATATATATATATATATATATATATATATATGTGAAGTGAAACCTGGACACTCACATCGCAATCAATTCAAAAACTTCGGGTGGCACAGAGGGGAATGGAAAGATGTATGCTTGGCATTACAAGACGAGACAGAAAGTCCTGCCCATGGATCAGGGAACAAACAAAAGTCTGTGACATCATTGGAAGAGTAAAACAGTTGAAATGGAGATGGGCAGGCCATATAGCGAGGCGATGGGACGACAGATGGACCAAGGCAATCCTGGAGTGGATACCGCTTGATCGCAAACGTCCGCGAAGAAGACCGAAAGCACGATGGATTGATGACATCGTTAAGTATATTGGACCCGAGTGGCAGAGGAAAGCCCAGGACCGTGAAGGTTGGAAGCATGCTGAAGAGGCCTTCGTCCTGCAGTGGATCGATGCGGGCTGATGATGAAATGAAAAAAAACAAAAAAAAAATATAATACTAATTCTGCTATAAAATTTACAAATTATATAAAAAATCTAAAATACACGGCCTGTAAGAGAAAATGGCTAAGATGAATGAAAGATGAAAGATTTTGAATATATTTTTTTATATTTTTCAGCAAAAAAAATGTTATCAGTCAAATTTTTACCTATTTATTATGAATAGCTGAATATATTCAATAATTTCATTCAGCTTTCAACTTACACTGATTCGCAAGAACTTTGCATGGAACGGGTTAGCTTATCCACCATATTTGCCTGATTTGATGTCATCAGAATATCATAAATTATTACCGCAGTGAAATATAAATGTCTGGATAAATTCAATAATATCACTATTGTCACTCCCTGAGTTGTGTCGCTTTATCAATCATGTTTCTTGATTTAATATTATCAGATTATTAATGGTTTCGACCATTTTATCAAAATAAAATTACGTTTGCATGAAGAAAGTAAAAAATTTCACTATTATACTATTAGATTACATAATTAATTAGATATATAATTCTATTAGATTCTATCCCGAGCCTCGAAATGTTATAATCTAAAAAAATTATTTTTATCCACGATTTGTAAAACAAAAAAAAAATATATTATTTCCTGAAGTTTCATTATGCGCTTTGTTCGAGATTAAAATCCCATTGCCGTACACAGAGAAAACCTGAAAACAAAAATTAAAAACAACTGGTAATGTTCCCATACCGCGAATGAACAAATATAATTCCGCGTAAATATACAGCAGTACGGTGCAAAGAAAGAAAAAAAACTATGAATTATGACATCAACCGGTGTCGGTCGGCATCAGAGATACGGCTCGATTCGTGGATGGGCTCGCATGCGCTCCACATAACTCAAAACGTCCTTACTGACTTTCGTTTTTCAGTGAAATTGTTTTAGTTGGACTTTATCCTAAACTGATTCTCTGAATCTTTGGTGTTGAAAGAAATAGCTGAAGCTAAGTTCTATGTGGAAGTGAAACTGAAAACTGTTACTATAGTCCAGCTTCTTTCCAGAAATAGGAAGAACTCCTACGAGGAACCAACTATGGACGCTACTTATGCGATCTTGAGAGTTTATGAGTTTTTGAAAACAGAAGTGACAATATTAGAAGCACTTTCCAAGTAGAAAATATTGTTGGCTTGTTATAGTACGAGGACTGCTGTTTATATATCCGGACTAATAAATAAAAACAAATATTTTTCATTGAAAGTGGTTTTATTCTTTTTCAAAATATTCTCCGCGATGACCGATATGCTTTTATATACGTTTGAATCAATTTTCAAAGCACTTTTTCCATTCGGATTGAGGACTACTTCTTCTGGCATCGAAAATCGTTGACCACATAGTTTATTCTTCACGGACGGAAACAAAAACAAACCATTGGGTGTTAAATCAGGACTGTACGGCGGATGACCCATCAATTCGATGTTTTGACCGTTGAAATATTGAGTTCTTTTTTTTTTGGTTTTGTTTTGTTTGGTCTGAAGTGTGAGAGCTCGCATTGCTATTGTGAAGAATGATCCAGCGTTGCTGGTTGTTTATTCTTATTTCTTTAAAGACTTCTGACAAACAAATGGTTATGTACCATTCAGAATAGATCATTCTATGATTCTCTAGTGACACTGTAGCCACATGTCCATTTATCACAAAAACCAGGCGATCATTTGCTTCGAAGTGCTTCTTGCGCGCACCCTTAGACCCGTACAGTCGCCCGCTGTTTACTTTCGGGCTCATACGCATACATACAAGATTCATCATCTATGTAGATGGCACACGGCTTTTGACGTACTGCGATTGTATTTTTTGAACAATTTCTTGTACCAATTCGACAGGAGCGTTTTTTGAGCGATTATCAATCTCGCACAAATCTTTTTCATGGCTAAATGTTTATGTAAAATCTTGTGTATGTTTGTCATACTAATACCCAGGAATGCCTCAATCTCACGGTATGTCACCTGACGAGCTTGCTTTATCAGTTCGCACACGGTATTGATGATTTCTGGCACAACAACCGATTTTGGACGACCTTCTTAAATCCGTCCGTGAGAGAGCGATGACCACGACTGAATTGACTAAACCAGTGATACTACAGTGCTTTTAGATAGTGCTTCATCGCCAAAAGTCGTAGTGATTTGATCGAAGCACTGTTGTTAAAATAATTCACGTCAAAAGTCGTAGTAAATCATCGTATGAAAATTTCACGAGTAATTCCATTTTTTGACTGAGATGAAATTTTCCACTAAACAACACAAATAGCGTCCGTATGACAAAACGTTCTGGGTACATATACAGTCAATAATGTCAAACTTTACGATGTATTGTTAGATGATGCCTAGCAACACGATTGTTACCAAATCCTGATACATAAATAGCAACTCTCGTATAGGAAAAATTAATGGCAACGAAAGCCATATTTTAACAAATAAAAAATAAAAATACGAAAGTTGAAATTTGGTGAAAAGGTTTATCATGCCTTTCTAATGAGCCTGTTAAAAGTCCTGAACAATCGAAGTTCTGGAATCGCCGCCGTCTTGGAGAGTGTTTTTTTTATGGGTTTTGTCGTATAACTCGATAATTATCGACTTTATTTAAAAAATAGTTATTACTAAAATTATTTTTATTCTCTTCGAAAAAGGTGCAGTTAATATTTTTTGTATAACTAATATTCCTTGAGCAAATGGACGATGAACGGGATTGAAGTGGTTAAGGATTTTATATTGCTGGGCGCAAAAGTATCAAACACAGGTAGCTGAGTGTCTGAAATAACAAGAAGAATCGCCATGGTAAAAACGGCTATTTCCAAATTTCCAAAAACACCAAAATGAGGCTGGTGAGTACACTCATATTCCCCAATCGTAACATATGCCGTCGAGTTTTGATGCCTTCGAAACGTTTACAAGGAGGCGTATGCTCAAGATCCCGTGGACCGAGAAATTTAATAATGAATCCATTTTGGCCAAACTCAACATCACTGAAAGACTCAGCAAAAAAATTACAAAATTCATATTGAAGTATTTCGGCAACATAATGGGAAAAGAGAATGATTCACCTAAAAAGCTGGTTGTGCAGGGAGAGAGACAAAAAGGCCTCGAGGAAGAACACCCACATGTTTCGTTGACCACATATTAGGGCTGACAAAGTGCATACGAAAGGCTGGGAGCTGAGAAGAATGGCGAGACAGGAATCAGCATGTGTGATCATATACATATTGCACTGTTACAAGGCTCGGAGGCGAGCAGTACGATTAAAAAGAAGAAGAAGAAGAATATGAATCTGTTAGAGTATGTTGTGTATTGTCGTATAATTTTGTGAAGTACATAACGCGTAGCTCAAGCATACAAACTGCTTGACGATAATATATCTACTAAGAAAGGGTTTTGACTGTACTATAGCTTTCGTAGTAGTACTAAAACTTCTAGACAATTATTTAAAAAACACGAAATCGGTGACAAAAAAAACTTGACATTGCCTCGCTACCACCAACAAAAGTAGCATCCAGACAGCATTCTTTTCGCATGTACAATCAAATGCAAAAATGGCAGGGCAATAAATTATCCTTTGAATTATGGGGTTGAAAACAAGTCCAAAAACACTTTAATCCAATTACAACAATAAGCTCCATTCCACCGAGGTTTTATTGAATCTGATTTTTTGCAAATGTTCTACTGGGTGTGCATGTTTATGAAGACGTAGAAAAGCAGGGATTGACTGCACAACCGTTTGCAATAATTGTCACGGAGACTGCTTCAGTGGGACGAAACTAGTCGACGATGAGAATGATGATGGAGACGAAGGGGACGAAGAAAGGGCATCAATAAGCTCAAGACGATTCTCCTATTCAGGAAATTTCGGTTCATCGGACTATCCTGATGTAAATGAATGTTACAATACGGTGAGTAAAAGATCTACCAATAAAAATGATGGAATTTCAAAATTAAATAAAACACATTTTTTGCCCAAAATCGGTTCCGATTACTTTATTTAAGAGATACGGATACGCATTTCATGACTTGAACAAGATTTCAGCCAAATGGCCACCACGGCTCTTTTTGCTGACACGAATCCGCTCTCACCAATTTTCAATGACTCTGGCGCACATTTCGGGCTATATGGCGACTATGGCTTGACGAATGTTAGTTTCCAAGTCGCCAATCGTCGCGTGTTTATTGCTATAAACATGTGTTTTATCCAGAGAAAATAATCTAAAAGAGTTAAATCGCATGATCTCAGCGGCCAAGCGAGAGGAGCCATTTCGTGAAATTAGCGAGTTGCTTAACTTGGCTTGCAATAAGTCCATGTTTACTCAAAGATCATCCGCATCGATTCCATTAAATTCCAGGAAAAAAATCATCCGGCATTGCCTTGTAGTGCTCGATATTAATGGTAACGCTGGCTCCTTCCTCATTTTTAAAGGAATAAGGACCGATGGCTCGTCCATGCCAAAACCCTTTGCGAATGCTCTTTATATAATAATTTGTGAGAAAAATCAAACAAAACTTTATAAGAATAAAATTTCCACAGTGAACGATATAAGTACTATACGCTTTTGAACGCTAATTTCGCCGCACACAGCGGTGTGTGTGGAAATATTATTTTACGAAAAAAATGAATTCAACCTTTTCTACAGTTATTACTTTTTTAATAAAGTCGATAATTAACCTACCAAACCAAACCAAACAAGATATGCGACAAAAGCCATAAAAAAAGCACTTTTTTCGAAGATGGGGGTAATTGCAGACCTTCGATTGTTCAAGACTTTTAAAACAACTTTAACACGACTTTTAACACAACGTTAGGAAGCCATAATAAACATTTTCGCCAAGTTTCAAAACTTTCGTATTTATTATTTTAATTTTTGCTTTATTGCCTGGGCTAAGAACGGAAGACACGAAGAAGACTGAAGTTAGGCTGCAGTAGCCGAGGATACTCCCAAAAATGATAGAATAACATCACCTTACAGAAAGCATGATGACGAAAAAATAACTGAAGATTTGTTTAAACAAAAGTAGGAAGAAAATATAAATAACTATTCAATTTTCTTCAAGTTTTCTAAAAATTATAATTATTATAAAAGAAATACTGAAGAAAAATTAAAAGAAAATATAAGAATAAATAAGAATATCAAAAAAAGAAATATCAATGGAAACAGAAATCTAGAAACATATTTTATAAGTATCTTCTGACGTAGATCTCCAAAGTCCCCTATCGCATCACCCACCTTGATGAATCAAACATGAGCTCTAACGTGCCGTCAGGAACACGAAGATTCACCGAGTCCCGATGCCATTACCCAAACGGCAAAGACCCCTCAAATTCAGACCCCGATATACCGTCGATGTTCCTTTTTAAGGGATTGTTTTGGATGGGAAAAAAATTGGGTCATATTTTATTCGTCCAAGAGCGCCACCTGTTTGAATGACTAAACGCCTTACAATCAAACTAAAAGGCTGCCCGTTTTCAATTTCCGATAAATAATAAGCGATCTTTGACCGTTTCCTCTGTAGTTTTATTAATATTACGAGCAAAGTAATCACAGCGTTTACATAAATGATATTTCCTTAAATTAGAAGGTTATTGATAAATATGTCATATTTATTCGACTTGTCACAATAGCTACTTTAAGACTTACAATAAATTAAAAATATTTTAGACCTGGGAAGTCTTCCTAAGTGTAGAGGAGATCTGGAGTCGAAAATTCGTAGCCGAATTAGCTGTGCTTCTAGAGCGTTTTGGAAACTTTGCCATATAGTTTTCGGAAACCATGACCTTGAGGGGTGTGAATCATGGGTGATCCTACAGGAAACACCTGACGGTTCTCGAAAAAACTCACCAACTGAGACTGATAATGGGAATCAAATAGGAGAGATCCTCGTGAAGAGAGGGCGTCTACGTTAGGCGGTGGATTTGGCCAGGTTGGACGACCATACAAAAGTGTATATTGACTGTGAGCTGACTTCATGTGAACGTGGGCAAGGAGGTCAGAAACTTCGTTACAAGGATGCTCTTCATGAAAGAGCGTTAATGGGCGCTGACTGTGTCCAACAGAACCCAATGGCGACAATTAGTTCATCAGAATCAAGGATCAACGCCTAGAAAAAGATTCATCCCGCCTTCTGGTGAGGTCGAATGTCCGGACTGTGATCGCATCATCTCATCTAGAATAGATTTCTTCAGTCAAAGAAGAGCATACGCACGCTAATTTTGGATATTGTAAGAATTAACTCAGAGCTAAATCTTTTCGTAAAATAGGACATATTGTGGATTCACTTAGTCCAAATTGTTGTCGACCAATAAAAACTTTTGGGTCTTCAACAAGATTTTCACCAACCAAATTAATATGATCTTGTAAACGACCGCTGCGAATATATACTGCTCTTCTTTTATTTTCAACCGGACCAGTTTCGTCAAATTTTTGAACAATTCGATTGATAGTACTTTCAGATGGATTCAGACGTAATTTTCTAAAAACATTTTTCATTGGATACCCATCTTCATTAAATAATTCAACAATTTTAACGCGTTGTTGTATTGTGTACCACTCCATTTTTATAAACGTTATACATTACACTTCTGAAATGAGTCTAAACGTATCTGTGTTTTATTCAAGACCACTCAATTTGAAACCCCCGTTATATTCTGATAAACCTATCGACCGCTTTTAGAAACAAAATAATGTTTAGTATGAAAAACTAAAAGACGATGAGAATGATGGACGTATATTTGAATTTTTACATGTAGCTCTTCTGATGCAGGAGCCCTAAGTTTCCTTCGGTGTCACCCTTATGAATCTAACATGAGCTCTAACACGCCTTAAGTCACTCGAAGATACATTGAGACCTAGACCCATTACCTAAAGAGTAAAAGCCACACCGGTCAAGCCTCGGTACACCGTTCCAGATCAATGTTTCTTTTTCTGGTATTGTGTTGGATAAGAAAAATTGAGTGATCTTTTATCGGAACAACGCCACTTTCTTTGATGACTAGGTATGCTACAATAAAATAAAAATTCCCGTTTACAATTTCAGATTTATAATAGATAAGGTACGACGATTTCTTTTAAAGGTATATTAAAATTGTAACCAATGGCAATCCATTACTTAATTTTAACAAAGTGTTTGTCATATATATCTGGCTCGTTTTGATCTAATTTTGCTTTAAACAGGCAAGCTCAATAAAATTCATCTTTAAAAACAAGTTATTTGTTACAATGTGGGTAGTTTTCGTAAATTAGTTTTCCATTTTCGCATATACATACAATTGTATAAAAGAGTGTTTGTGGAAAAGCCCGAAAATAATATAAATTTGATGATATCCATCAATGTCAAAAGAATGCCTTAATCATGCAAAAATAATGTAACATTTTGTGTTTCCAATAAAAAAAAAGAATATATCAAGAATATCAATATTCAATATTCACGCGCTTTATATATTAATTCAACCTTTTGTTTTAGTATACGTTGATAGTGACCCTTCGTCTTAGAAGTTTCATATCATTTCGCCTGTTAAGGTAGTTCACTTGTAAATTCAGTTTCTTACGATTTTGAAATTGAAATATGATATTAAGCCAAGTATCCTTTATTTCATCAATCAAATTTTTTGGCCCATGCTGAAACGAGATATGGCCAGAGATGCGTAAAACACACGTTTCGTGAATATCTTGAGAATTATTCTAATGTTTTTTTTTTTGAAAAACCAATACACATAACGAAAAATTAGAAAACTCTTGGAATGAACATGAATTTTTATTTGTGCATTAGTTGATTTTTTTTAAACAATAAACACGTAGTGGAAGGATTGGGAGGTATAGATCTTAATAACACAGTGTGTAGTCATGCTTTAGGCACCAAGATCTGAATGTTTAACCTAATTCTTCCAGCTTAACCAAGTCAACCAATAGAGAAAATAAAGTATCTTATACTGAATAATTAAATATTAAAAAAAAATAAAATTTAACGAGGTAGGTAAATATTGTGTGGTTTTTTTTTCAAAATAGATTTCAAAAAATGGTTAAAAGATGTTTCGGTATCTTTTGTTAATATCAAATTAAAAAAACAATATCAAAATTATATATTTTTTTTAAATTAAAACATTATTTACAAAAGGTGTTCAAAGTGTCCACCATTATCTTCCTGGCTGTACTGGATACGTCCGACGAAACTTTGAATTACGTTTTCCCACCAAATAAGTGGTATATAGACAATTTCTTGTCGAATTTGTAATTTGAGATCTTCGAGATGTTCTGACCTATTAACGTAAACCCATTTAAATAGCCCAATAAAAAAGAAACGGGTGTTGCTAGGTCTGGTGATCTTGCCGGCCATTCGGTAGCTCCTTGTCGACCGATCCATCGGTTTGGGAAAGTAGTATTAAGAAAATGTATAACGTTAATGATATAGTGTGCTGGTGCACCATCTTGCTGTAACCATATTTCGTGGTTCTGGTTAACTAAATTTGGAAACATTTTGGAAACAGAACGCAAAAATTGAGGGATGATATTTTCTTCCAATAGGTCTAAATACTTATCTTCTGCCAAGTTGATACCAATGAAAAAAGGTCCTATAGTATCCTCGCCATTATTGGATGGAATTTATTTCCATCCGAACATTTAACTTTTGAGAATAATGTGTATGAATATGCTCCATTCAGGATTAACCAAACCAGTATCTACAGTTGTGTCTGTTAACATAAACATTTAAACAGAATGTTTCCTCATCCATGAAAATAATATTTCAAACCAAATTTGAATTGGTATCTATTTTTTCCATCATAACTTCGCAACTCAACTCTTCGATCAAAATGATCTTCACTTTATTATTGTAGTAATGGTATTTGGTAAGGATAAAAATCATTTTCATATTTTCATATTTTTATATTTTCATCAATGTTACGTCAAAAAAATTTAAATTTGTTGACCTGTGTAATTAATTAATATTAACAGTTAATAATTAACTAATATTAATAATTAAAATTATTTAATATTAATAGTTAATAATTAATTAATATTAATAGTTAAAATTAATTAATATTAATAGTTGATACTTAGTTAATATTAATAGTTAAGAAACCAATTAAAATATTTCAACGATAAGGAAAATAAAGAATTAAAATATTTTACAAAAACGACAGAATTATAATTGAATTTCTTCTAACACAGATCTCCGAAGTCTCTTTTTGCATCCCCTTGATAAATCAAACATGAGCTTTAACGTGCCACTAGTCACACGAAAATATAGTGAATCCTGGACCGTTACCCAAACGGCAAAAACAACACCGCTCACGCACCGTTCGGGGTCGATGTTCCTTTTTGGAAGATTGTTTTGGATGGGGAAAAATTGGGACATCTTTTATGCGTCTAACAACGCCACTTGTTTGAATGACTGGACGTGTTACAATCAGACTAAAAGGCTGCCCGCTTTCAATTTCGTATTAATAATGGAGAATGTTTGACCATTTCCATGATAGTTTTTATTTTCAATATTGCGGCCAATGTAAATACTTTCTTTTACGTGAATAAAACCTTATTTAATAAATAAAAAAGGTTTTCGATCAATATAATCCTACAGATGCTTGGTATAAACCCCAGATGTATATTAAAATTGATTAAGCAAACGGGCCGTGCGAAATTATTAAATTAAAGAGACCAACATTTATTTTAAAAGAAGTATGAAAAACCCTAAAATTAGTGTACCTGATTTTTGTACAGATCACGCGTGAGTCACGTCAAGCCGTCATTGTAGTTTGACTCACACCGGAACAGCGACTACAAATTGTAAAACTGTATTACGAAAATCAGCGCTCTATGAGGCAAGTTTTTCATACACTTAAAGCTACTTATGGGCGGAAAAATCGACCCATCGAACGCACTATTACTAATAGCATCAGAAAATTGCAAACCCAATTTTTATTATTGGATGGATTATGGAACTCGACTGGATTTTGATAGGGAGTATGTTTTGATGCCTGAAATTATTGGAACGGCGTTATTTTCTGTAATGAGTGAAAATTCAACAGTTTTGTCTCAGGCGTCAAATGATGTGGCGAAGGATTAATGAAGAGCTCAACACAGAGCCTCCTTGCTCAACTGGTAAACACAGTGGGAGATTGGTAAATCTTTGGGGGTATATACTCTCAGGGGGGGTGGTAACTTGGTGTTTATTTACGGTATAATAGACAAAAACATTTATTTAAATGTTTTAAGGCAAAATCTGAGACTAAGTGCGGAGAACAAGAACATGACAAACTCATATAAATTTTGCCAGGACAATGATCCTAAACATGGTGCGCGTATAGTTCGCACACAGTTATACAATTGCCCAAAAGTGATTAAAACGTCGTCTCAATCAATTGAAGATTGAAATATATATATATATATATATATATATATATATATATATATATATATATATATATATATATATATATATATATATATATATAATATATATATAGATAGATAAAGAAACGTGAAATTACGAATAAAGAGCCTTAAAGGAATAAGTTATTAGAGGAATGCAATAAAATCGACGAAATACAAAATATTTTAAAAAAATTGGTGGTATTCATGCCAAAACGTTTAGAAAATATGATTTAGAGAACATGATATAAAGGTAGTCAAACCAAATACTAATTATAAGAAAAGTTTTTTATACAGTAATTTTTTTTGTTGGCACAAAATTAATGTTCGAACATTTTTGTGACTGTAAATTTTACAATTGATCTTTTTTATTGTAAATTATTTATTTTTATCGTATTTATAACTATTTAATACTTAAATTATGGTTGTCCTAAAACTGTTTAATAATTTCCCTAATAAATTATTTTTTATTACTTTTTGTTATTTTCATAACCACACTTATAGCAATATACTTATCCAAATATTTTTGGAATCCACTGTACATACACTTAATGCTAATTTAAAATTTTTAGTGCTTATTGACGCGATAACAATAAGATACAAAGTTTAGATAGATAGAAAAAATATTTATTCATAAAAACAGTACATATTTTCAAAGTATTTTATTATATTAACTTCTTATTGGAATATTTTATACTACACTACTTACCACAAAAAAAAAAGAAATGTATATAATATAAGTGACTTGATGCTTTTCTGTAGGTAAATATATTTTGTGTAAGTAAACAAGTGATAAAGGAAAAATTGTTTTCATTTTTTTTTTTCAGAGAAGTGTAAGTTTTCTTGTAGAGTTTTTCTCATATCTTCTCGGAAAAACATTCATACGTATGATCTATCAGCCAAGATTCTAGTAGAAATGATAATCGCGAGCGAATAAATGTCAGTGCAAAGGGATCTTGTATAAACAATACGTTATATGAAACAGTGTCAAGCTAGCGAACCCAACAGGCGAAATATCATTATAAAACATAATAAAAATGTCCTTTTCAACTGAGAAGACGTGAATATTTGATAAAAATCGAGCGATGCTCCGTCGACTGTCTCAAAAGGTCATAAATACCATAAATAATAGATATATACGATAGTCCTGGGTGTTATTACGTCCAAAAAAAAGGTGGAATATAGATAAAGGAACGGTATAAAAAATACAACAACCAATACCATAAGTAAAATACAGAAAAGTCCTCCCGACTTCACTCAGACATAAAATATCTTCAAAATTAATATATTTTTGTTTTGTAAAGTCCTAAATGTTATTGAAATATTTCAACAATCCGTTTTGATTTAATTCAATGTCGCTAATTCAAAAAAATTATATTAAAGAGAAAGTCTTTCTGGCGGAAAATCATAACTCAAAATTAAGTGGATATAATAATCAAAAATTAAAATAAAAATGTGGCAAAACAGAATCAACCCAAAATAGTCATATTTACACCTAGAGATTCAAACTTTCATTCTAAATTTTAAAAATTAATTTAGGAAATGTTGTAACGGAAAAATTAAAGGAGCTCTTAAACTATTGTTAAAACCCGATCGAATTCGTCCCATATGGTTAATACGATGTTTTTTAAAAACGACTCTATATGTGAAGTGAAGCGACAACACTTGAAAATGCCAAATGAGATTTTGGCGAAACGTCGTGATTCTTCACAGAATGAACGGATCCGGAATCATTTAGAATCATTATCTATCATCCGTGAAAATATAAGATATATATTATTATTATTAGGTGCGAATAGACCCGGTTGGATCACGCAAAGCATTCCGACTCATTTTTGAGTATTCTTTCTGATCTTCCACACCTCTCTCATCCTCCCTCCGCGGATCCTCTTTCTCTCCTCCGTCCACCTTGTACCCGATCTCCTTGAAACTTCGCTCTCTGATGCGACGTTCCACATATGTATTTTGTTTCTGTACTTGTTGTGTCCTCAATCTCTGTCAGATCCATTTGTGCCCTTCCCAGATCAGTTCTGACTGGTGCAATCCATGGTACTGTTGACTTGACCCCGTGTATGTATGTAAAAATTTTGTTGGTGAGTCTTGGTAGTCTACTGATATGTCCATAGAATTTCAACCTTCTTTTTCTTATGTTCGCCGCTACGTTGGACATTCTCTCTGTGGTCTTCCTGGAATATGGTCTGTGTGGATATGCATTTCTTATTGTATATATTGTGTGTCTTGCCTTATGCCCTCTTCATCTGCTGTAATCGAGTCTTCTGTGTTATCTTCTCCCTTCCAGTGGCTTCGAGGAATTTGCCCAGGTATTTGAAATGAGTGACCCTTTTTATTTTGCCGTATTTGGCGTTCAAATTTTGGACATATAATTTTGACCAAAATAATTCGGTTTTTTGAAAGGAGACTTGCAGGCCAAATTTCTCAGCACATTCCTTCCATCTGTTTAGTTACCCTTGTTTCATTGACTGCGAGTATGGCTAAGTCGTCCGCGAAGACTAGGCATGAGATTTCTATATTGTTGGTTCGTCCGAGTCGTATTGGTTTCCAGTGTCCTTGATTTTTCATTTCCTTTTCTCATTCCCTTATGGCTTTATCCAGAACCAGGTTGAAGAGGAGTGGGGATAACCCATCTCCTTGGCGTACTCAGGTTTTATTCAGGAAAGGTTTGGAAATTTCTCCCATAAATTTCACTTTAGAGACTGTGTCGGTCAGTGTCTGCTGCTTGATCAATCGTAGTGTTTTGGGGTCGAGTCGTTGTTCCTCTAGGATGTTGAACAAAGATTTTCGGTCGATGCTTGAATGAAGTCCACGGACGGACAGATGATTAGGATGTTCCTGATAGCTTTGTATTTCAGTATTGTTTTTAAGTTAAAGATTTGTTGAGTGCATGAGCGACCAGTGCCATATATATATATATATATATATATATATATATATATATATATATATATATTTTTTTTTTTATTTTGATTGAAACAAAAGGAAAGTGTTATATTATTTCAAATATCTTTTGTAAAAAAAAAACAAAGGTAGAGACGAAAACAGAAGGGCTTGCAGGAAAAAAAAGCAATAAAAGAAAATATTTAGGGCCTCGCCAGTAAAATGAATCAGAGCAGCCGCCGTGGGCAAACTACAATTCGTCATTTACATTCGAAATACCTCGGGAGAGATGATGGACGGAAAAAAAGGGGAGGCGAACGGCATGGCTACGGCAACCAGAACGTTCTTTAAACTGTAGTGAATCGAGGGAGATTTTATTATTCATAGTCAATTTTCGAATAAAGTTTTCCTCAGGATCGTTTATCGTTCGGGGCAATTCACCCGACCATTGTTGAAATGCCAAGGGAATAAGTAAAAGTTATATTTTCCATAGAATATTTATATCAAACAATGGTAACAAAGAGTAGTCAAAGGAGCAGAAACTTACTAAAAGGCGCATCTTATCACAAACCGAAACTACTTACATGTACAAAAATGATCTTCTATATATATATATATATATATATATATATATATATATATATATATATATATATATATATATATATATATATATATATATATATATATATATATATATATATATATATATTATTATTATTATTCACGTATGGGCCCTGGTGGACCACGCGAAGTACAATTAGAGGCGTTTGTTGTTGTTAGCCTTCCTTTGTGCCCATACTAATTTCATTCTTTCGCTATGAGCTTTTTTCCTTTCGTCAGACCAAGTTGTTCCAGTCTTCCTACATTTTTCTCTCTGGCCAACCTTCCAAACGTTAACCTTGTGTCTGAAACAGCCTCTATCCTGAATTTCACTTTGTGTAATATTTACTGATCTTAGGTCCTCTTTAATTGCAGCAATCCATTTAATTATTTCTACTTTAGCTTTACTCCTATTTTCATAAAATTCGACTATTTGTCTAGTTAACCTACTCGGATTCATCCGTTTTATGTGTCCGTAAAACTTAAGTCTTCTTTTTCTCATATCGCTATATATATCTGTGTATTGTTTGATTTCTTGGTTTTCTCGAAGTCGGTATGCTGTGCTATTTATTTGTTTGGGCCCTAGGATTTTTCTTATGATTTTTCTTTCCTTCTTTTCAATGTCCTCGATGTCCCTCTTTCTATTCAAAATGAGCGTTTCCGCAGCATATAGACATTCTGGCTTAATAACTGTGTTGTAATGTCTCAGTTTTGTGTTTTTAGATAGGCATTTTTTGTTGTAAATATTTTGTGTAAGTCTCAATGCCGTTTCCATTTTTTGACATCTACCCTTATTGGCCGTTTTTTCCAACCCATTTTCCATGATTATTTCACCCAAATATTTGAATTGAGAGACTCGTCTGATGTTACCATATTTTGTTTTTAGAAATGGCGTTCTTAGTCTGTTGCAGGTCATGTATTGTGTATTTTCAAAGGAAATTTGCAGTCCTACATTTTCTGCTGTTTCTTTTAGGATTTCAATCTGTTTCTGTGCTGTTAATACATCTTGAGCTAAAATTGCTAGATCATCAGCAAATGCCAGACAATAAATTTGGATGTTGGTTCTCCCCAGTTTAATGGGCTGGTCAATATTCAGGGCCGACTTTTTTTCACGCCACTCCTGTATTACTTTTTCTAGAACACAGTTAAATAAAAGTGGCGAGAGTCCATCCCCTTATCTCACTCCAGTTTTATTTTCAAACGGCTCTGAGATCTCACCCATGAATTTAACTTTTGACCTTGTGTTAGTTAACGTTGCTGTAATAATTGCCAGTGTTTTCAGATCTACTCCTTGTTCTTTCAATATTCGGAATAAAGATTCGCGGTCAATAGAATCATATGCTTTTTTGAAATCCACAAATGTACAGACGAGATTTTTATTGCACAGTTTTTGATGTCTTAGAATCAACTTCAGATTCAGGATCTGTTCAGGGCAGGATCTGCCCGGTCGAAAACCTGCTTGATATTCACCAATGTTAGATTCTAACTGTCCCTGTGCTCTGTCTAGTAGACATTGAGATAGAATCTTGTAACAAACTGGGAGAGGAGATATCCCTCTATAGTTGTTTACATCCGTTCTATCTCCTTTCTTATGTAGAGGATGGATTAGAGCATCTTTCCAATCTTCCGGAATCCGTTCGGTTCGCCAAACTTCTTGTAGAATTTTGGTTATTTCCCTGATTGTACCTGGACCAGCGGATTTCAAAAGTTCCGCAGTGATTCCATCTTCACCAGAAGCTTTGTTATTTTTAAGCCGCTTGATTTGCCTAATTATTTCATCTTCATTCGGTGGTAATGAATCTGGGATTGTTTGTTTAGGTTTTAGTGTTGCTAATTTGTTTAAGGGCTCAGGACAGTTTAGTATTTGTTCAAAATATTTCGCAAGTTCTTTGCAATTGTCTTGGTTATTTAGAGCTAATTGTCCGTTTTCCTTTTGGAAGCAAAGACTTTGCGGTTGATAACCTGTTAATTTAGTTTTAAATGTTTTGTAAAAGTTTCGAGTGTTATTTTTTTGGAAATCTTTTTCTATTTCATTGAGTTGATTGTTTTCATATTTTCTTTTAGTTTGTCTAATTAGCTTCGATGTTTCTTTTCTTACTTCCAAAAATATGTTATAGTTTATTGCTGTTTTTTGACTGTTCCAATCTTTGAATGCTTTACTTCGGGTTAATACTGCTTGCTCGCAAACTTCATCCCACCACGGATGTTTTCTACGTTTTTGTAAAGGGACCAACTTTAAGGCTGTTTTAATAATTTTTTGTTTCAATTCTTGCCAGTTCTGTGCTGGTTGTTTATCAAGTTCTTCTATTAGGGCTGGTTTTATTTTCGTTGGGTCAAACTTTGGTATTAGCAGCCGCTTTTGAATAAGTTTTCGAGGTTTTAAGCTAAGTTTGATTCTAGTCAAGTAGTGATCCGTGTCTATATTTACTCCTTTCCTGACTTGAACATTCAAAATCTCTTTATAATTGGGGTACGAAATGGCAACATGGTCAATTTGAAATTCACCCATGTACGTGTTTGGGCACCTCTAGGTCTTCTGTTTTGTTATTTTCTTCTTAAAATGGATTAATAGATTAAACTGCGAACATGTTCAACCAATCTTCTTTCTCTAGTGAGGTCTGCGCTAGTGAGGTGTAGCGCCATTCTGTTGGAACCTCATATTTTCCCATTCAATATTATTTAGTTTAGCCCACAAAAATCCACTTATGATCTCATGATATCGAACACCGTTCAGATTTACAGCTTCACCAGCAACATTTTGAAAGAAGTACGGCCCAATTAAACTTCCTGACCATAATGCACACCAAAAACTGACTGATTTAGAATGCAATAGTTCCTCACCCCAAATATGGCAATTTTGTTTATTAACATAGCCACCAATTTCAAAATGTGTTTCATCTGAAAAGATGATTTTTTTTAAGAAAATCGATCAATTTTGAGGAAATCAGTCAAAAAAAAAAGAAAAAAAATCTCATTCGTTATTTCCAAGATCTTATGTAAATAATATAACTCAGGACTACCTAAAATATCCATTATTTGTTGTATTTATGACTTTTTGAGGCAGTCGACGGAGCAACACTCAATTTTTATCAAATATTCAAACCACCTCAGTTGAAAAGGACATTTTTATTATCTCTTATAACAATATATTTCCGGTCGGGTTCGCAAACGTGACACTGCTTATATGATGTATTGTTCTCATATAATGTATAAGTTCTCTTTGCACTGTTATGTATTCACGCAGGATTATCATTTTTACTAGAATCTTGGCTGGTAGGTCATCCCTATGAATGTTTTTACGGAATCTCTACTGGAAAACAAATATGTATATTTACCTGAAAAACATAGGAAAACCATTTTTCCTTTAAGTCTTGTTTGCTTAAACTTGAAGAAATTTACAACTAAACAAATTTTTTTGAACTTCTAGACGCGCATTTCGCTAGCCATGATAGCATCATCAGGAGATAATTCAATATTTGATTGAATAATGTATCGTCAGAAGATTGAATCATCTCCTGATATTACTAACATGGTTACCAAAACGCGCGCAGATAAGTTTAAAAAAAGTTATTGACCGTTTATTGGTAAATATCTTTGAATTTAGTGTTAAACCGTCCATTTCTTTAAGTTCACATAGTGTTTCCTTTAACATAAATCTTATGAAATATTGCCCAGATTTATAAAATGTTAAATTAAGTATCAACTTTAAAAGCCGGTATTCTATTATATTTAAAACGATTAAAAAGTAAGTTTAAATTTTTTAAGAATAGGAAATATCATTAATTGTAATAAAAAGTTCAAGAAAATTAATAGAAGCACTGATAAAATTAAGAATAATGATAAAAAACTAATACGAATGTTAAATTGATAAAATTATAATTGTTTGGAACCTGAAAATTCTTTGCATCAAGAAATTAGTATTTTATTGTTAGCACAAAGTTTATCAAAGTTTACCTGATTATGTATACAATCTTATACTAAAAAATACACTTGAGCAACATACACTTCAACAGCATTGAAATAGAATAATATTAATATTTTAAACGAGGACATTATCATAATAAAAGCTAAGAGTTGGTAGTTTACCATAGTAAGAAAGTGCTTGCAGATAGTACTTGTACTTAAACGTTCAAAAAAATTCAAAGCACCACTATCAAGAATACTCAATTTTGTTTTTAATAAGATTTACTTAAAAGTTAAACACTATCTTAGTATTCCATTCCATTTACGATTATAAAGAATATCTCTAGCAATTTCCATTTTAGAAACTGCTTTTTGAAATTAATAAATATCTCAATATGTGAGATATACAGATTAAAATAATAATACTTTTTAGTACAGGGGTCGCCAAGCTTTTCAATTTGTTGAGCTACTTTAATGATTTTCAAACAGTTAGAGCTATTTAAATTTCAATTCTTCTATTGGAACCTTTGGTGTGAAATACTAAACTTAAAGAGATTTACCACTAAACACCAAATCACTTTTTTTAAACTGCTCGACGCACGTTTCGCTAACGATGTTAGCATCATCAGGAGATTATTACCATTTCTGGATGTTTTAGTCAGTAGAAACAATAAAAATAGATTAGATTTTGATATTTTAAAATATAAGATGGATAGTTTAAATTTTATGGTAAATAGATTAATTAATTTTTCGTTAAATAAAGATTATTATAACAAATAATTAAAATTAATTAGGGAGGTATCTGAAGTGAATGGTTATAATAAGAACATTGTAGATAAATTAATGAAAAAACATCAATTAAAAAAACAAACAAGTTCAGAAAATTATTGAAAGAATTTTCGACTTTTCAAAAGGATCAGAACACAAAGGAATTCATGGTAATACCATTTGATGCCCAATTAACAAGAGGGTTAAACAAAATTTTTTAAAAAATTTCACAACCATATAATAAATTAAGAGAAGTTCTGAAGATTTACGAAATTAGTTGTCAAGACTGTGATCGAAGGTATATTGGGCAAACAAAATGATCTATATTGACAAGATATAAAGAACATATTGCCCCCATTAGATATGAAAAATCTTGTGTTGCCCAATATCCAATCGAACACGACTACAGTATAGATATTAGTAATTTAAGACTAATTAAAAGTGTTATTAATAATAGGGCTTTGGATACACATGAAAGCATTCAAATAGAAAAATGTAAGAAAATCATGAACCGAGATAAAGGGCCTATCCCGTTCAGTCAACTTTTTCAATTAATAATGTAAGGCTTAGTAAACTTCATGGTTCTTGATTTAGGTAGGGTTCGTTAGGTAGGGTTTTTCATATAAATAATACATAGTTTAGTTTAATATAGTAAATCATCTCCTGATGATGCTAACATGGTTAGCGAAACGTGCGTCGAGCAGTTTAAAAAAAGTGATCTGGTGTTTAGTGGTAAATCTCTTCAAGTTTACTATCTAAACTTGTTTAATGCAATAATAGAAACGCATTTTCAACGTACAAGATTTATTTTACTATAACAATAATATATATTATACATTACATATGATGTACAGAAAATATATAAATCGTATATGTCTGAACAATAATCACAATTTTGAAGCAACGGCATATCATAACGGCATGAAGCAACGGCATATCATTTTTAAAAATTAAAGTCGCATGACCCATGTAAATAACAAAACAGTAACGTCTTACTTCAAAATTTAAATAAAAGCAACTGTAGATCAAAATAACATTTTAATGAGAAGGCTGACACACAGACTTCTCAACAATTTTTTAAATATTGGCCATATAGATCGTTACAGCCATTCTGTAACTCGGTTGCGGTATTTCCTCTTAATTACTTTCATACTCTAGAAAGAAGATTCATACAAATAGCTCGAACTGAATAACGCTTTCACTTTAAGATAAAACTAACTAAAACCGGATATTTGTCTTTACTTACTAAAGGCCAGATACATTCTGATTTAACTTCAAGGATTTTAAGGTTAAATCATTTTGAAGCATAATATCTTTCATTTCTATTGTAGCCCTATCTTCGCCAAAATGCTGCATAACACAAATGGCAAATTACTCAATATAAATTTCCATGAAGGGGAGTCAACAAATTACACCAGTGGTGCAATGACGTGCACCAGTGGTGCAATGTCCATGAGAAATCGAATATCTTCAAGCCAGGTTAAGTGTTCCACTTCAGGAATGGATTTATCGCGTTGTTCAAAAATTCAACTAGAGGTAGGAGATCATTAAAACGTTTGAGTTATTTTCCTCTACTCAACCATCGAGTTTCAAAGTGAAGCAGAATTGACAGTCGATTTAATCGGTCAGTCGATTTGAACGCCGTTTAGTTTCAAAAACTTTCCACATAATGCCTGTGAGTAGATTATGCAGTGACAAGGCAGGAATTAAGGAAAAGTATCATCCTTTCGACATATGCCAGAAGACTCTTTTCGGAACCCACCATAGGGTTCCCTGGAACTGGAGCTCCATCCGTTGTCAAATAAATCATCGTCATTTTAAATATTGGAATTTTCTCAGACGAAAAAACATTTTTCAAATAAGAAAACAGACCCTGTCCAGTAATATGCCACTTTAGTGGAATATATGTCTTAACTTTTTTACTGCTGCTTGCCATACTTGTAATTGTTACGTAACTGAACACTGAACGCGGAGCTGTCGCACAGGTCTATCTATATATCTCGTTAAAAGCAGCAGAGATCCTTCCTGAATGATTGAATGATCCCTGCTCGCTACGTGTTTCTCAGCGGCTTCGCGGATTCTAGAATGGTGACGTCAGCGGCTGATCTTCGGCGCCTACGATGCGCTAATCAAGCCGTAATCCGCAACAGTATTATAATTTCGATAATTTCGTTTATCATTTTTTTAATTATGACTTCGACGTCTGACGATTGCTTATAGCCGAAATTGTCCCCGCGAGGTACCGGTATCTCACGATCGACGCGACGGTTTGGCGATCTGCTTTAGTACAATAATTAATAAAAACTCAACCAAAAAGTAGTCGATTTTTTTATTTCTTTTCATTATTTCCAAACAGTAAAATTTGGTTATTCCCCGATTATACTCTGAACAGATGTAAAATAACAGATGGAGCAAGTGACACTACCGTGCGCTCTGTGCTCTGTATCGCACAAGTCTGAAGAAAGACTTGATAGCCCGTCGTTGCTCGAAATTGTTGTCACTCATTTCCAGAACAGGCTAGAAAAATGCAGATAAAAAGAAATGCTATGAAGCCCTAAGTGACAAACTAATCTGAAGACGCATCAGATTTTAAACTTTCTCCCCTTCAAGTAAAAGCCAACCGTATTTACACATTTCATATATCTTAAACAATAAGAAGTGACAGACGAAGAGTTATTTTAAGCTAAAACCCATGAGAAAAATGATTAATATTTGTTTTAGTCTGTTATGACAACTAAGGCACATGTTTATAAAAAAAAGAAAGAAAAAAACGAAAATGTCACCAAACTAAGTCCCCATAAATGAAATGGCACATTCCCAAAAGCGAAACCAATGCTTCATCGGTCGAAATTGGAAGTGTCCCTTTGTTTTCTATAATACGATAGAACAGACGGATATCAGTAGCGGCGTTGGCGGCAGAGGATCATCCTCGGTTAGTATTCGATAAGCGCTCCCTCATAAATAAATACAGAAATAATAACGGAAATGAAACAGAGCACAGCACCATCACGCCCATCTTTATCTTCGCCGATATTGGAACGTATTAAAGAGGACCGTCAGATGCTCGTAGCATCCCTAAAAGCTTATAACTCACTTATATTTTTTTCAGTCGTCTTTTCTTTTATTGGTATATAATGCCCCGACCATACTCCAAAGAAAGATTTTTTTCTAAAAAAACGTCTTTTCGTGTACCGTTTCTTAATGCGAAGGGCACATAACAACTGAAAATAAAACATCTCTGGATGAAAGGAGATATATCCACTTAAAAACTTAGTTTAAAAAAAGTTCGTCCCATTTTTTTTTAAGTCTTGCACGGAAGAAATTTTTTATAATCTAAATTGTTTTGAAACGATCCAAATAAATGGTAGTCAAAGGGCGCAAGGTCAGGACGGTATCCATCCATATCACGTCCCATTTTTAAGTGCCTGCTTCTCCTTTATATTATGGGTCTATTGAAATTATTTGTACCTGACTTTGGACTGGACTATTATAGGAATTGCCACAAGATCGTAGAGGGGGTATTTCCAGAGTACTCTACGAACCTTTAAGCAGGCAGTTTAATTGTTTCTATAGTTTAGTTTTTGTCTCTTATAATGCAGTCAAGTGTTTAAGTCGATTTTGTAAAAAATGTGCAAGTTCTAGTCGTTGATATACAAAAATCCAGCGTATAAGTTTTGTTATGTATGCGGACAATTTATTTTAAAGTCACAATCTAGATCTATATCCGAGAATAAAGGCTCAAAAAGTCTATCTTTTATATTTTAAGTGCTAAATTCGATATCAAGATAGAAGTTAGAGTCGTGTGAATTTTCAATAAAAACTTAATGCAGTGAATGCATGACTAAAAATTATATGTCCTTTATTGTTTCTATGGTATGGAAAAAACCTACTGACCATGTAAGTGATTGCTACTTGCAAAAGATGCAAAAATAAAAGAAGGCATATTGGATCTCAAATAAGAAAGCTTCTAGATTTGATTTCCGTTTCCGTTCTTCTTTGATTTCCGTTTTCAAGAGAATTTAAATGAAAAGGAATTGGCAGCTTGGAAATGTTTTGTAAGTGTAGTGAAATAATTTCTAGGTAACAAGAAAGATGTAAATTATAAAAAGCACATGATAAACTGTTTAAAACCTAGGATGTCGCATGTCCTTAAAAATGCATTTTTTACACTCCCATTTCGATATTTTCGGAAAAATTTGGGGGCAGTAAATGACGAACAAGGAGAGAGATTTTACCAGGACATCAGGACGATAGAAGCCAGGGACCAGGGACGCTGGAACTCATCTATGTTGGGCGACTAATGCTGGTTTTTTAAAAGAAATGATGCTACAGAACACAAGTGGAAAAAGTGAAAGTTTTTGTCGCTGTATGACATGTCATGTAATATGTTTTTTATTCACATAATCCCCAGTAATGTCTTGGTATAGATTTAACACGTCTTACATGTTTATACTAAATAAATATTAGATTGTAAAAATAAGTCATTTCCTTTTTTTCCCACCACCGACCCCTGTAACAAAAAAACTGTACGTGTTATTTTTATGAGTGTTAGCTCAAAAATGTTTAAATTTGTTGACGTTTGTTATTATACACAATATATTTTCTATCACCTGGTACCATCCTCTTTAAAACTGAATCGATTTCATCGCGCCCCAATAAAGAATCTCAAGCAAAGATTCGGTATATCAATTTTTTCTCCATTAACTCATTCAGCACCCATAGATCGTCCTTGTTAACTATTCCTAAAATCGTTATTGGTACTCCCACCCTACACAGTACATATCTTTTTTATACATACAAAGCATTATTGCCTTTTTGGAAATAAAAAAAACCTTTGTCGAAAACGCTTCGTATTATTTTTTATTTATTTTTCTGCCAATTTTAGTTCTACACAACCAAATAACACAATTTTCTGCACCAAGTACTCGCTTAAATTCCTTCTATCAAACAAAGTCAAAACTATGCACGTGTGAAGTAGATAACACTTCGATTATATAAACGATGTTAATAAAGGTTTCCCAATAAGAGCGGTAGAATTTTAGTTTGAAATAAAACACTGAAAATTCGGCCGATAATGGTACTCATTGGTTTAATTTTATGGTATATTTTATGCCATTTATGATTTAAATAAAATATCGTTCAAGTAACCACCTCGACTCTTACACTTGTTGATCCGATCGGCCAAATTTTCGATGACTGAGTGGAGCATATCGGGTGGTATGGCGACTATGGTTGCTCGAATGTTGGCTCGAGGTCACACTGGAGGACCTCCTCTACGCGAAATAGGAAGAAATTTTAGAAATTATCGAAAACAAGCTAACAACGAGCACTTGATCTATGATAGGTCAAGTTGAAATTGGTCATAGTAAAGTGTGGAAGACTAGACGACAGGAACACTTTTATCCCTACCATTATCAGCGGGTACAAGCGTTACAACCCAAAGATTATCCTAGAAGAGTTGAATTTTGTCGGTGGCTTTTACATCAGTACAACAGTAATGAAAATGTTATAGTAGAAAATCCGTATGCTGGGAAAAGAACCCATTTTCAACTTTCTTTGTTGCAAGTCGATTAACAATCTGCCACAATTGTTAGAAGATGTTCCTTTAATGTCAGACAGAATTTGTACTGGATAGGGCGCAATGGACCCATTCCTTGGTCTGCACGCTCTCCAGATTTAATGCCCGGTGATTTTTTTCTGTGGGGCTATTTAAAAATGTTAGTTTATCACGATGGAGAAGTAAATACTGTGGAAGAACCACAACAGCGCATCGAAAACGATTGTGATGTTATTCCTGGCCACTAGAATTTTATTTTTAACGCGTGTAGTGATGCATGGGTACGCCGAGCATTGATTTGTGCTAATCGAACAAATGGTGACAATTTTGAATAATTCTTGTAAATTGTAACATTTTTGTTTTACTTATTTTGCAACTTTAATATAAATGATTTTTGGTAAAATTACTTCTTTTTATGAATTCTACAACCTATTAAAATAAATGACTAACTTTGAATACACTCTGTGTATATATATATATATATATATATATATATATATATATATATATATATATATATATATATATATATATATACTTGCGATCAGTATACAAGTACTGTGTTATATTTATTAAAAGTAATGCCGTTTTTTCTGTAACTTTACTTTCAGTATAGACAATCACTTTCAACGACATTAATTTATTGGTTTACTTCTTTTTCCTTTTTAATTTTGTTTGATTTTTTATTATAGTATGTTTAATATTGTAGAGATTAGTGTAGTTATTATTATATTTTGTAAATGATTACATTAGATATTAGTAATTAGCTTATTATTATTAATAATAAAGCAATATTAAGAGTAAGACCATTATGGTTATTATAACATTCTGTGACCATTCGAGATATAGATTGAATAAGATGAATTATTTCTTTATCTCTTTTTTTTATATCAAAGAAGGTGCGGCGTATTCGTGTTTCAAACCTGATAATTTTTCAGCCTAGCACAGAAACAAGTTCTTTTTGTCAAATTCGGTTTTATTTTTTAACACAGTCTTTCTCTAATTCTATAGACTTTTTCCAGTGATGCCCCCGGCCCTTTAATCCCACCAAATAGTAGTTGATATCTTGTTCTGCAAAATAGTCGTTTACGAAGGAGATGGTCTCTTCATTCCATGAAAATCCATATTCTCCGAGCGAAATTTTGAGCCTAGGAAAGAGAAAAAAGTCACTGTGGGCCAAATCTGTCAAATACGGTAGGTAGTCAATCAATTCGAATCCCAATTCGTACATATTTGACGTGGCGTTTTTAGTCCTGAGTGAGCAAACCCGACACCCAAGGCACGGTTAGCTTTTTCGTGTCCAAATCTTGTGTCAATATATGACAAACAGGTTCTTTCGAGATGTCCATAGCCTCTGTCATCTCTCCAGCCTTAATTCGACGGTTGTCTGGCACCATTTGGTAAACTTTTTCAATATTATCTGTAGTGGTTGCAGTTTTTAGGTTGCAGTTGCAGGTTTGCAGTTTATTGGCAATCAAGCTTCAACGCCCACGTTTAAATTCAGCTGCCTAAAAGTTTACGGTGGCAAATAATGAGACAGATTCCCCTTAAAGTTCAACTACCCGCGTAGATACTGTTATAATGCGAAAGTTAAGTTCTACTACAACTCATTTAATTTTAATTTTACTTCAATACGGTGCACCGTAAAAGTTGCTGAGTCCCCTATGAACCCATTGCTGAGAATAAAAGAAGACACTTAGATGTTGTGTCATTACTCTCCTGCAAAATCAAATATCGATTTGCTGTGTCTATAGTTGAATCAGCTGGGTGTGGTGATTTTATCGCACTAGGCGTATTCTCCAGACTTGGTCCCTTTTTCGGATTTTCGTCTCCTTCTATCTCTGCAATATCACTTGTTTAACGGCCGCTTTACAACTCTTGAGAAAGTCGAAAAAGCCTCAATATCTTTATCTCATCTAAACCATCAAGTTCTATTCGATCTGGAATTTGACAGTTGCCAGTAAAGTGGAGAAACTGTCTTGAAAGTTACGAAGATTACTTCAAGTATTAAGTTTCTGTTATAGTGCGTTTCAAGATATATCGTTGACCGATTTGGCTACAATAATCCCTTAACAACCACTGCCGTAACGAAACCCGGCAAAGTTGCAAAAAACGTAAACAGGACTGGGCCTAATAAAATAACAGGTAAACAAAATAAAATTAATTTTATACCTGGTTTAGTAGTTTAGAAATATTTTAGTTTAGTTGGCATTATTTTCTTAAACTGTGCAGTTCTATAATTTCGATCTTATTTATTGTTATTCCAAACGTACTAATTAAAACAAAAACATTTATCAGTTGATGCTAAGCAAATTGTTAAAAATGGGTATGTTTCTTTATTGAATAGGGGGCTTAATGTAAATGTAACCGCAGCAAAAACGTCTTCATTAAAGAAAACTGTGCATGCAATGCATTCATTGCAACGGTGACTACGGAGAGATATCATACAAGTGAAGCAATTAATTAATTATCAATGCCAAATGATTTAATAAAATAAGAATTTTTTATTCAAAATTGCTTTAAAGCGAAAATATATACCTAACATCTGAAATACAATAACCGAAACATACTGGCGACGTTGTGAAAGAGTGGGTAATAATTTTGACAAAAAACATGTGGTATGTTAAAAGATCCGAGGCAGCCATTTAGACGATAACGGCCGTTTATTCCGCGAGAAATAATTACCCAGAAGATAAAGTCATCGAAAATAATAGATCCCATCTAAAAAACCCCGAACAGAAAAAAATCGAGAAGGAAATAAATAAATTAAACTGACTCGTCCTGAGAGAGAACTTCTAGTCAGAGGATCACGGTCCGGAAATTCGTGCCCCAAAGAGCGATTATTAAAAAATTTCTCTGTTTGTCGCCGGATATTGTATCGTAACTGGAACGTTTGCGGTACGGAGGATACGCCCGGGGGGTTAACCGCGCCCCCGAACAGACGCAAATAGAATTATAATCGGGGTCGAGGAGGGTGATGGTGTATGCGAAGAACGCCCCGCCGGATACTGCGTATCGGAACTGATAATTTGTTTTTCGATTATATCGGCCAGATAGAAACTGTCCGAGATGTAGACTTGTTTTCTTTTTGTAAAAAAATAATAATACTGTAAAATGAAACAATGATTCTTTGTTTTCCGGCAAAGTTGCGATATTAAATGAAATGGATTACATCTTGGTTGTAGATGATAAAATGTTTGTTTTACTTTAGCCGCTTGGTTTTTTATTCGATTTTTTATATGTTCTCAGAGTGGATTTTAAACCTAGTTTCCGAATTCAATCTATTACCAGGTGTGCAGTTAATAATTCTTAATTTTTGAAGTGAAAACTTCTTTAGCCGCATTGAGCGATTTTCAGTAGGGGCAAAACTTATGGATTCGCGTCACCAACGTGTTAGTAACATATTGCGCTAGACTGGTGATGCCAATTGTATTTTAAATATATTTTAATGTTTTAAATTAAATTGTGTTTTAGATAATCATTTATTTTAATTGTTTAATTGTAGAATCACTGTATAGTATAAGAGTGAGTACTTAATATGCTAATATTTTTATTATTTATTATTTATTATTATTATTTATTAAAATCAAAGCAATTATTTTCGAATATTTTTAATATTCATACCATAATTAATTTAAAAATCCATCCAAAATAAAAAAAAAATAGTTATTCCAAAGTTTCAAATTTTCAATTCTGTCGTCACTCCCTATGACTGCCTACCTTTTTTTGTTAATACATGGCACTGGAAATAAGGGTCAGTTTACATTCGAATCTCTTATATCATTTTTTTGCTACGACAGTACCTTTGATGTTTAAACGATTTCGAGTTATCGTCATTTATTTCCGTGTGGTAAACATGTCGAGTTTCGAGCCAAATCAAATAGAGTGACAATGTCTTAATACTGATGCTTGTGGGCGTTAGTTTAGACGATTCAAAAGTAATGATTTCGACTTGAAAAATAAAGAACGCCCAGGTCAACCGAAAATATTTGAAGACGCCAAATTGCAAGCATTGTTGGAAGAAGACGATATGCAAACTCAACAACAAATGGCAGAGAGATTAAACGTTGGTCGCCGAGCCATTTGTAATCATCTGCGTGCCATAGGAAATATCCAGAAAGCAGAAAAATAGGTATCAGCTAAACAACAAACAGATGGAAAAGCGAAAAACGGTGTGTGAAGTTTTCTCAGCATAAAAGAAAGACTTTTTTGAATTGGATCATGATTGAGGACCAAAAATGGATATATTTCGAGAACGCAAAATACAGAAAATCATGAGTCGATCCAGGACTTCCATCAACATCGACCGCAAGACCGAATCAGAAGGGTGTGGTGTACCATGAGCTTCTGATATAGTTAATACTATTTTCTATCGTCAGCAAATGATCAATTTGAACCATGCATTGATCAAAAGCGACCAGAATGGGCTACAATACTTGGAAAAGTAATTTTGCAGCACAAAAACTACAAACCGCCCACCACTCTTCGCCCACCCGCCATACTCACCAGACTTAGTCTATTCCGACTACCATTGTTTTCATCTATATATCTCGCACTTTCCATGAAACACTTCAACAATTACGAAGACGTCGAAAAATGGCCTGACGATTGAGATATGGGGAAAATGTGAGGTAAGCAATGGCGCATACTTTGAATACATAATTTTTTACCTTTCTCCCAAATTAAAAGTACCTGGTAAATTAAATACTACAAAGAATGAACCGAATTATATACATCTATGATCTAAAAGTAAGATGACGTTTGTTTTGCGTATCGATACAACCATTTGTTTCTTAAGTTGATATAACTCACCTCAAGGATACCTCAACTTTAGAACAATGCTATAAGAATACCAATTCGTAAAAAAGGCGACAAAATTATGTGCGAAAACTATGGAGTAATTGCTTGACTGAACGTAATATATAAATCTGAATCTGGCAATCTAGGAAAGGAAGATTCTTCGAAAAACATATAAAGACAGAAAAAAGTTGATGACATATGGGAGAGACGACCAAGTAAAGAACTGATGAAACTATAACAATCCTAACTCCCCCCATAATATCAGTGGTAAGAGCTCAAATAGTAATATAGCTGGATTAATTTAAAAAGTTATCAGACAATCGAGTAAAATAAAAATTTCTAAACGACCAAAGAGAAAGTGGATAGATGCAGTAAGGAAAGGTCAGAAAGATTAGAAACTAGAACACAAAATGTTGAAATTATAAAGTACATAAACAAAACAGAAAACACTCAGTACGTTGGTCCCTACGTGTATCCTCCTGAAGAAGAAAACTTTGACGAAATATATTGGATTATTAAGATATTGGATTGGTTTATTAAGAAATGAAATTTTAGTTTAATTCATACAGTTTAGTTAACAAACCGCATACACGAGATTTCGATCCTTCATTGTTTACAGGTTCAAGAAGAAACAGATGTTTATATATATTATATAAACGCGCCAAGGTCTGACCCACAAAGAAGATATATATATATATATATATATATATATATATATATATATATATATATATATATATATATATACTTTACCTTGGCGCGGTAAAGAGGCTTCCGTAAGTCAATGAAGCTTTGAGCTATGCTGTTTGGAGCATATGTTCCTGAGGTGTCATGTCCTAGAGCTCAGACTAACATGATTCAAAATCTGCCAACCCGCACTGAACCAGCGTGGCAGATTCAGGTCCAACCCGTCAACATGGCTTTACAATTTCAAGCACGGCCCTCATTCCCCCGAACGCCAAGGGACAACTACCTACGAAAGCGGGAAGACCTGCCCCAAGGCAGAGGGTGCTAAGAATCAGCGTGTTAGAACAGACTACCACTGGACTTTGTACATCGCAAGTCTAAATATTCGGACAATGAAAACGAATGAACGACTGCAAGAAGTGTTGATCGAGTTTGACAACATACATTGAGATATCATAGGGCTATACTGTATCCGAAAAAAGGCGAAGAGCTAATCAAACTGGAAACAACTGGTCACGTAACACATAGGCTGAAAAGTCCCGGGCCTAACACATAGATGGCGCTAGTTTTATTGCAGTCACCTTTTTTTCAGTTAATACTAACCATCAAAAGACAGCTGTTAAAATTTCATGATATTCATTAGTTTGTGAGTTATTGTGCTAAGAGTGACGCTACTTTTGTTATTTTCAAAACAATGGATCAAAAACAATTTCGTGTTTTAATTTTACACTGCTTCTTGATGGGAAAAAATACCGTTCAAGCGAAGAAATGGCTTCAAAAATGTTATGGGGACTCCTCTCCATCAGAAACAACAATAAAACGTTGGTTTGCTGACTTTAAACGTGGTCGTAGAGACACCGATGATGCAGAACGCAGTGGACGTAACACCAGAACGCGGTAACACCAGAAAACAAAAAAAATATCCACAAAATCGTTTTGAATAATCGAAAAGTGAAGTTGCGTGAGTTAGCTGACATCGTAAAGATATTAAAAGAACGTGTTGGCTTTATATCGCATAAGCATTTGACTATGAGAAAGCTCTGTTCAAAGTGGGTGCCGCGTTTGCTCACTGTTGACCAAAAACGAGAACGTGTTGATGATTCTGAGCAGTGTTTGGCCATGTTTAAACGTACCAAACCGGAATTTTTGCGTCGATATGTGACAATGGATGAAACATGGATCCATCACTTCACTCCGGAATCAAAACGATCGTCATCTGAGTGGACAGCAACTGGTGAACCTCGTCCAAAGCGCCCGAAAGCACAACAATCGGCTGGAAAGGTTATGGCCTCGGTATTTTGGGATGTGCGTGGTGTAATATTCATCGACTATCTTGAGAAAGGAAATACCATTAACAGTGAATATTATATAGCGTTATTGGAGCGTTTGAAGGCCGAAATTGCAAAGAAACGACCGCATATGGCAAAGAAAAAATTTTGTTTCATCAAGACAACGCACCGTGTCACAAGTCAATCAAAACAATGGCAAAACTACATGAATTGAACTTCGAATTGCTCCCACATTCACCGTATTCGCCAGATTTGGCTCCCAGCGGCTGTTGTGGCTGTTGGCAGACCTGGAACTGGCTGTTCGCAGACCTGTAAAAAATGCTCGCCGGTAAGAAATTTCGCACGAATGAAGAGGTTATCGCTGAAACTGAGGCCTATTCTGAGGCAAAAGATAAATCATTCTACAAAAGTGGTATTGAAATGTTAGAGCGGCGCTGGAATGATTGCGTTGCTCTTGGTGGAGATTACGTTGATGAATAAAGCTAATTTTGAACCAAAAAAACTGTGTTTTCTTTGTTAGGCCCGGGACTTTTCAGCCCATGTGTTACTCTACACGGGAGGAGAATTTTAAAGTATATCTGACCGACTAGCCCAATGCGTCATTCAGCTGAGTAAAAAGTTTAAGCTTCTAATCGGCCAAGCTTATGCACCAACTATAATCTATGGTGATGAGGAAATTGAGGTATTTTATGATGATGTGGCCCAATTTCTAGAAAAGGAGAAATGCAAGTACAAAATTCTGATGGGTGACTTTAATGCTAGAACTGGAAAAGCAAGAAATGGTAAAACTGCAACTGCCCCATATGGAAGTGGTCAGCGGAACAACAGAGGTGATAGACTGGTTGATTTTGCTAAAGGACAAGAGCTGTACATTATGAACTCGTTTTATCAGAAAAAAAATCAGCAGAAAATGGACATGAAAAAGTCCATCTGGTCTCACAAGTGAAATTGATACATCATGTCAAATGCTAAAACAATATTTTGTAAATATACTGCCCTTAACTGTTTTAATGTTGGAATGACCATAGAATAATACGAGCAAAGGTTAGGAGAAACTATTAAAGAAAACATACAAGAATAGCAAGATCAAAGAAGGTCAAAGTGAGTTCTGCAGAGGGGCAACGATTTTCAGATTGCTTTGTCGAACCATTTTGCTGTGTTGCAAGACCCAGAAGAGATGAAAATATCAGATCAATATAAAAAAATCATCGACAATATGTTTGAAATGGCTGTTGCAATAGAATCAGTAGAAAAAAATTTGAAACGATAAAAAATATCTGATGGCACCATTGATTTAATGAAGAAACGGCGGACAATGAGGAATGCAGGACGTCTTTTTGGCCTGAGCTTAGCAAAACTATAAGAAGACGTGTTCGAGAGGGAACGCGTCAGTTCAACATGCAGCTAGTACAAAAAACAGTAGAAGAAAACAAAGGAATAAACAAAGCTAAACTCAAGCTGGGAAATAAAAGGACACAAATGTTTGCGTCTGGACACAATTTCTTCGACGTCAGAATTCAAAAACTTGTTGAGCGGTATGACAAATATCTGAACAAAAATGAAAATAATGTAGAAAAGTAGATAAATGTATGTAGAATATGGAAGATATTTATAGTATTTTTCTTCTTACTAAAAATGGACTTTATTTAAAAAATATACCTGGTCTGTTTCACCAAGAGCCAACCGCGCAATCAATCCAAACTATTTTTGATAATAGTAGTATATAAATATATCCAATTTTTATAATATTCTTGTGAATGTTTCTAGGTAAGAGTGTAAAATTTGACGAGGAATCACCTCTCAGTTACGCCAGTTCGAGGCTGGGTAAGGCCGGATGCCTTCTGAGAGGTTTTCTACGTTGGTCACTCGCCAGTCGGTAGGCTTCTCGAGATACTTTCGGTTAAGCACAAAACCAAGGGTTGATAGCCCGAAGGGGGTGCTGACTGGGGTTTTCGGTAGCTGATGACCGTGGTTCGGAACCCACGTTAAGCTGTAGGCCCAGTCGCTAAATAGCCTTCTCAGTTGCTGATGCGCCTCTAACCCCAAAACTTTACTTTTATTTTTATTATTATTTTTCACGTATGGGCCCTGGTGGACCACGCGAACTACAGTTAGAGGCGTTTGTTGTTGTTAGCCTTCCTTTGCGCCCATACTGATTTCATTCTATCGCTATGAGCTTTTTTCGTTTCGCCAGACCAAGTTATTCCACTCTTCCTACATTTTTCTCTCTGGTCAACCTCCCAAACGTTGACCTTATGTCTGAAACAGCCTCTATCCTGAATATCACTTTGTGTAATATTTGCTGATCTTAGACCCTCTTTAATTGCAGCAATCCATTTAATTATTTCTACTTTAGCTCTACTCCTATTTTCATAAAATTCGACTATTTGTCTAGTTAGCCTACTCAGATTCATCCATTTTATGTGTCCATAAAACTTAAGTCTTCTTTTTATGATATCACTCTGTATATATGTGTATTGTTTGATTTCTTAGTTTTCTCGAAGTCGGTATGTTGTGCTATTTATTTGTTCGGGGTCTAAGATTTTTCTTATGATTTTTTTTCCTTCTTTTCAATCTCCTCGATGTCTCTCTTTCTATTCAAATGAGCGTTTCTGCCCCATTTAGACAGTCTGGCTTAATAACTGTGTTAAAATGTCTCAGTTTTTTGTTTTTAGATATGCATTTTTTTGTTGTAAATATTTTGTATTCAAATTTCAATGCAGTTTCCATTTTTTGACATCTACCCTTATTGGCCGCTTTTTTCAACCCGTTTTCCATGATTATTTCACCCAAATATTTGAATTGAGAAACTTGTCTGATGTTACCATATTTTGTTTTTAGAAGTGATGTTCTTAGCCTGTTGTAGGTCATGTATTGTGTCTTTTCAAAGGAAATTTGGAGTCCTACCTTTTCTGCTGTTTCTTTTAGGATTTCAATCTGTTTTTGCGCCGTTAATATATCTAGAGCCAAAATTGCTAGATCATCAGCAAACGCCAAACAATCAATTTTGATGTTGGTTCTCCCCAGTTTAAGGGGCTGGTCAATATTCAGTACCGATTTTTTTTTCACGCCACTCCTGTATTACTTTCTCTAGAACACACTTAAATAAGAGTGGCGAGAGTCCATCCCCTTGTCTCACTCCAATTTTAATTTCGAATGGTTTTGAGATGTCACCCATAAATTTAACTTTTGACCTTGTGTTAGTTAGTGTGGCTGTAATAATTGCCAGCGCTTTCAGATCTAGTCCTTGTTCTTTCAAAATTTGGAATAAAGATTCGCGGTCAATAGAATTATATGAATAGAAATTTTTATTGTACACTTTTTGATGTCTTAGGATCAACTTTAGATTCAGCATCTGTTCAGGGCAGGATCTGCCTGGTCGAAAACCTGTTTGATATTCACAAATTTTAGGTTCTAACTGTCCCTGTGCTCTGTCTAGTAGACATTGAGATAGAATCTTGTAACAAACTGGGAGAAGAGGTATCCATCTGTAGTTGTTTACATCCGTTCTATCTCATTTCTTATGTAGTGGATGGATTAGAGCATCTTTCCAATCTTCCGGAATCCGTTCGGTTCGTCAAACTTCTTGTAGAATTTTGGTTATTTCCTTGATTGTACCTGGACCAGCGGATTTCAAAAGTTCAACAGTGATTCCATCTTCACCAGAAGCTTTGTTATTTTTAAGTCGCTTGATTTGACTAATTATATCATATTCATTCGGTGGTAATGAATCTGGGTTTATTTGTCCAGGGTTTAGTGTTGGTAATCTGTTTAAGGGCTCAGGACAGTTTAGTTGTTCAAAATATTTCGCAAGTTCTTTGCAATTGTCTTAGTTATTTAGAGCTAATTGTCCGTTTTCCTTTTGTAAGCAAAAACTTTGGGGTAAATATGTCCAACATTATAAATTAATCACAATCACCTATATAAATTGATACCTGATTCTGAGGATTAATTTAATACCCTACAAACGTATTAAATTTTATTGTTTTCTTTTTTGCAGGCCTTTTTTTAGATTATGTTGTGATTCGTGAAAAAATCCTTCTTCAATTGTATTTAGAGTTATTTATAAAATAGAATTTATATTTATCACAATAGAAACGAAAATACGTACAAAGAAAAAGATCAATATAGAAATAAGCGACAAAAGTCAGTTCGTATTAAATTTTTCTCAATTTTTCATCTGAATTTATTGTTTTTCGATCTCGAAATACCCGTCTATTAAAAAATATCATTTTGTTCGTTCGATTGACTCATTTTAAAATTGATGCTTCAGAAACGGCGAAAATATTTTATAAACAAGACCTTTGTTCGTGTATTCGAAAGCGACGGGAGGCGCTTCACTGTTGTCAGCGAGAAGATCCCAATAACGGAAAAACTTTTCTGGAATTATTCAATCGGATCGAAGTAGTCTTGCAAATATTTTTAGAAAGTACGTGACTTTTAGGATTTGTCGTGGGTTATGAATAGTTAGAATAAAGAAATCTAAGAGCAAATACATTTATATTAATGATCAATCTAGACTTTGAAGACTATTGAAATAAAATAAAGGGTCGAGTTGTTTGAAAATATCGTTAATATTTTCCATTAGGTGTTATTTTGCTTATAAACAAAAAGATGTGCTTGATTAGTAGAGGAAAGTGACCAATTATAGAATATCATTTTATTTTTGTGGCATAAAAAAAACACTGTCAGGAATTGAAGGCTTTCAATTATAATCATAGTCAGTCAGATATTTTGGCCTATCTTAGTGACAATCTTGTTTTTTTAATATTAATTATCATATTTTTTAAATAAATAAGTAAAAATTACTATCTAAAATTTCCACTATATATAAAATTATGTGAATAGCAATTGTTTCGATACACAATACCTTTTTCAAATACAAACTATACTAAACTTATAATGAGAAAAACAATTACAACCAAGTGTTCATCGACCTAATAATACCATAAAACATGATAGTGGGGAAATCCATTTTTTGTCAACGTCTAGGAGGACAATATAAGTTTAATAACGGTGAACTATTCAAGTCTAGCTGGTAATTTAGCAAAATATATATATATATTTTTTCTTTTATTCATTTCTAGGCTTTATAATATTGAAAATATCTGTTCTTATGTAAATAAAGAATCACTGGGTAAAAAACAAAAAACTAAACGGAGACAAATTTCTCAGTGATTCTTTTCTGTAATAAATTTGCCGAACAAAATTTTAAAAATATAAAATGTTCTAAAATAAACACAAACTTTTAACGTTCTCGTTTCGGGAGGTCTTCTCCCCCCGTTTTCACAATGAATCCAAAAAATAATTTATATTATTTTCTATATATAATGTAAATATACGAAGTAAATATATGTTTGTGTATGTCAACGATACTTACATTGCCAAGTATTCATGTCAATAAATAATTATAATAAAGAATTGAATGTCATCAAACAGATCGTAGTAAATAACAGATACGACCCAAACATTATAAATAAAATAATTAATAACAATTTCTTTTCTTTTTCTATTTTTTCTTACTTTTGTCGATGAGATCATTTTTATGAAGTAATTACAACTGCTCCAGTAGCTTTCCTTCCTCGATTAGATAAGTTCCTCTTTTTTGTTAGAACTGGACTTATGTCATAAGGAAACACCAAATCAAGACTGCTACGATCAAGTCTAGAAGTTAAAGGTAGAGGTTCACGAAGAATTGTTACCCTGTAAACTAGGAATAATACTGGATGGTCCTTCTTCCCTCAAGGAGTTGATATTTATTGTACGACCATCTTTTACAACATCTTGTTGCGCAGTAATAAAGTCAACATCGCTAAATATGTCTTTATTTAATGCCCACAGTCCTGAAACCTGGAACCCATTTGCTGCAGTCGCGCTTTTTTGTACTGTCAAATAAGTATTGCCAAAATAGTTCTACAATGTCAAAAGGACCTAATGGTCTGTTACTGTTTCTAATCCAGATTCGGCATTCTTGACTGTAATAGACCTTTCACGGTCCCATAAAAGTTCGACACAACGACACAATTTCTACGTTATTTTCTCTAGCAAGGCCTATTACGTCGATGTTGCGGGTGAGGCTGAAGTGAGCGTCTAATATGAGTAGAACTTTAGATTCTGGAGTTGGGTTACCAATCGGTAAAAATATGCATTTGAATCCATCCTAATCGATGAACTCCTACAAATCCTGAAGGACAACCTTTCATGATATTTTTTCTAGGAAAAATAATGAAAGGTGACACAAAATGACCGGTTGCATTCATAGATATAATTACCTATTTGTTGTTTTCCTTTGTGACCAACAACTTGGGATATCTTTCTTTGCACAATTGTAAGGCCAGATTCATCTGCGTTACAAATGCGATTTAGTGGGTAATTACTCTTATCGTACACCTCTTCCAAAAGGTTAAAAAAGGTTTTCAATTTCTCCTTATTAAATCCAAAAGTTCTTGCAAAAGATGTACTGATGGGTCTTCTTATCGAGAGTTTTGCTTTATTACGATTCAAAAAGAATTTGAACCATTTTTACCCGGCTATGCGTGATTCGCCGCTGGATTTTGCAATCTGTTACGTTTTGCCAACATGTATGTCATTCTGCGTATATCTGCTCTTGTCAAACCATGGAATTTGCTTTCCATTGTCAAAATATATTCCACTAAAAGGCTTTCAAGATATACGCCTAATATTGTTTTCGGTGGTTTTCGGTGGCCTACTTCGGTGGCTGCTGCTTCATCTATAGACCATTCATTTTTCTGACATAGGCGAAACAATGTAGTTTTAGGTACTACAAAATTCTTTGCCGCTTTTAAATAACCCATTTTCTTTTCTCGAGCCATTTTTATAGCTTCAGCCATCTTGTCTTCGTTCCAATCTTTTCGTTTTTCTTTTGAGTGTGCAGACTGCATTGTAAAAAAATAAATATAACACTTTATACAGACATATATTCGACCACCAAATTATGAGACCAATGACTGTTCATGTTAGGAATTTTAGACAGGCTCAAACTTGTTGTCGGGTTTTACAAACAACAATAGGTACCCAATAAAACGTATCAAAACTATCAAAACAAACATCAGTACAACACGATAAATCAATTCTTCTATTGGAACCTTTGGTGCGCAACACTAAACTTGAAGAGATTTACCACTAAACACCAAATAACTTTTTTGAACTGTTCGACGCACGTTTCGCTAACGTGGTTAGCATCATCAGGACATGATTTATAGATTAAATCATCTCCTGAAAATATCTTCAAGTTTAACAGGATAAATGTATAATATGGGCATTTTTACAAACTTACTTATTTAACTTATTTTCTACATACCTTGAAAAGCTTTAAGCACCGACAAAACAAAACACTCCTGCCATCTGTACAGAAGATGGAGATAGAAGATGGTCGCCTAATTCGTCTTGAATTGATTGTTTACGAAAAACAGTGGTATTCCATATTATGGATACTATTCCATATTTGGTTACTTTCCTCTAATGTTTATTATAGATTTTTACAAGTTGCTTCAAACTGAAAATTCGATCGATAAAATGCATTATGCCTTTTATAGGGGCAAGAACGCTGTACAAATAAGATACAAGATTTATGCCGTTTATGGAGAGGGTTCTGATGGGAAGACCACAGCGTACAAGTGGTTTGGTCGGGTCAAAGACGGAGAGTTTAACCTGGAAGACTGGTCGTCCATCAAGAACTAATGTCGAGGGAATTAAACCCACAATAGCCGAAAATCCACGCACCATAGTCCTTGAGATGACAGATAAGTTAAGCATTGGCAAATTGGACGTTTTTGGCCATCTAAAATAAAATGGGTCGTCTGCCGATACGATGTGTGGGCCCTCGCGAACTTAGTGAGCAAAATTAACTAGACCGAATCTCTTCATGTGATCTTTGGCTGAAAAAAAAATTAGGCAGCATTTCTGAAATGAATAGTAACTGGTGATGAAATGAGAATTGTGTACAATATGCTTTCTGTCAAAAAAGTACCGGGAATTAATTATTTGAAAAGCCCCCTTAAAGAAATTGTCAAAATTCTTTTTATCGCTAAGTTCTCCTCTATACTAACGCGGAGTTTGAACGTCATCTGTCATTTACTTTGTTTACACAGTGCTAGATTTTGTCAGTTCATCTCAAGGGTGTTTTACGATTTTTTAAATGGATAAAAACATCGAAACAAAGAATGTGTCTTAAATTTTGCATTGCATATGGAATTTCGTATGCCGAATCGCGGAAAATGTTGCACAAGATGTACGATGAGTCAACTTTATCAAAAACGCGTGCATATGAGTAGTACAATGCATTCAAAAGCGGTAGAAATGTGGTGAAATCAACGTTTTCAACTGAAGTTAACATCGCTAAAGTGAAGGAAATGGTGACTGAAAATCGTCATTTAAGTTTGAGACAGATAATCGCTGATCTTTCTGTGTCTCACGAATTAATTCGCACCATTTTAAGCGATTATTTGGGCATGAAACGCTCGACCAGTGCCGAAACACCAGGATTTTCTTCAGAAACTCAATCGCGTAAAGGTCGTTGATGACATGCTAGAATGAGTCAATTCCGACACGCATTCATAAAATGCATAGTAACTGGTAATGAGACAGTGGTATACGAGTTTGATTTGCAAACCAGTCAACAAGACTTCGGAATGGCGCCTTTCATCTAAGCCGAAACCGAAAAAAGCACGTCAAAGTCGATCAAAAGTTAAGGTGATGTTGACTGTTTTCTTTGATTATCGCGGTGTTGTGCACTTGGAATTCTTATCAGAAGGTCGACAGTAAATAAAGAATTTTATCTGAGCGTTATCCGGCGTTTGAGAGAACAAATTCGTCGAAACAGGCCAGATTTCTGAAAAAAACTCTTGGATTTTGCATCACGACAAAGCACCATCTCACAAGGCTATCATTGTGAACGAATTTCTGGTCAAAAACTCAAAAACACCATCGAACAATCACCGTACTCACCTAATATGGCTCCGGGCGATTTCTATATTTTTCTAAAACTCCACTTCGAGCCTCTTCGAGAAGTCGATTCCGGAAAATGGGTTTAAACATTTTTTGTGACAATTGGATTATTCGTTGGCCTATGTGTATTATTTCGGAAGAGGCCTACTTTGAAGGAGATACAATAAATTTGGATAAATAATAAACATTTTGTATTTTATTGACCAATTCCCGGTACTTTTTTGACAGAATGTACAACGAAAAAAATTATGGCGGTTGCCTGGGTAAATGGTTTTAAGCACAGTAAAAGACGGCCTTCATCTGAAGAAAATTATGCTTTACAATTGATGGGATTGAAAGGAACCCATACACTTTGAGCTTTTTCCACGCAAGCAACCACCAACACCGACCTCTATTATTTAATTGCAAAAAATTGAAGACAAACGGGCGAATTAGCAAACAGGGAAGGCGTCGTGTTTCATAATGACAATATAGCGCCACATGTTTCAGTCACGGCACGACACAGCAAATTGTTTAGCTTCAATTGGGATGTTATACTCCATCCACCTTACTCATCAGACATCACACCTTCGGACCACCATCTATTTGGCTCCCTCTAAAATTGTCTAAATGAGAAATCTTATAAAAAGAAGAGGCCAAAAACAACCAGTTGACTTTATTCGGCAATAAATAAACTGATTTTTGGCAAATATTGTAAATAATAATGATAATTGCGTTATAGAATAAATAAATATTTACATAAACTGAGAACTGCGTTTCTCTTTCTCTTAAAAAAATATGAATTTTCGAACTTTGCGAACTTTCGAACTGTCTACATAACCCGATATATTATCAACGAGTCGAAAAAACTCTTTGATACAATTATTGCTACGTAATATAAAAAAAACTGTTGGTTTTCTTTATATTTTTTTTCAAAACCACATTTATACAGGGTGATGCTGAAGAAGTTGGGCTATTTTCAATTAAAATATTTTATTTTTATTTCAGCATTCGATTTAATTCGAAATATGCGGAGCGATATTTACTTACAGGATGAATACAAATTCTTAGAATTGACTTTGAAAATGGAAGAAGCTTTATTTCAACAATATGCTCCTTCCAAACAGTCAATAAGTAAATGAATAGACAAATTTTGAGTGAAAGAAAGAAGATAAGACAAATCGCGAAAACCAAGATCAGCTAAAAACATCCATCGTATAAGGGAAATTGTTCGAAAAGCTCCAGGAACATCAACGTTTTGCCCAGCTGGGACAAAAACCAATGGCCCTTACAGCGCATTTAAAACAAAATCTCCATTTGAATCATAATCTTACATGTATCCATGCAAAATCCAGCTAATATAGGATGATTTTTTAGTGTGTCCGAACTTTAAAATCAAATAAAACAACAACCAAATTAGATATCTTGGAACTATTTATTTTATGTGAAATAATATTCAATGCAAGCGCATTTTGTCAATCTAATTTCCGACCACTTTTTCAGGCAATTGGGGTCTTAACTGACCCAGTTATGTTGACTTCCAAGGCGTCAATTGTTGGAGGTTTATTGGCATGGATCAAAGGTTCAACATAACCCCAAAGAAAATAATCTAAATGCATTAAATCAATATAATAAATTAACGAATTGATATATTTGGATATTCAAAAACACTGCCCGAAATGGCGGCAATATTTTCTTCAGAGCGCACAGTTTTTATCTTGTTTTTGTTTTAATATCGAGCAGAGTAAAATGTGTTTTTACTCTGTATTTCTGTGTTTAAATATGTTTTGTTGTAATTTTTTTCGATAATTCGGCGAATACATCGCTCAGTGACGCAATTATGCCCACCATAAAGTTCATAAAGTGCTCTATAAGTTTAGCGCACATAACAATGATTTTGATAATATATTCCGACAATTTGCAAGCGTTGCTCTGATGTTAAACGTTCCATGATGATTTGTCAGACAACCATGATGATTAAAAAAAAATGGTACATGTCAAAAATTTGGCAACCGCTATTATAGGCTTAAAATGGATATTTATCTCTATCGTGACAAGTTTATCCAATCTGACGCTGAGTTCAAAGGAATACTTCATTCATTTTCAAAGTAAATTGTAACAATTTATGTTACGAATCAACGCTGTGTTTCGGACCAAAAATTCTAATAGAAGAATTGAGTAACAATTTGTGTTCATTTGGTAAGTAAAACCGTTCCATTATCAAAACTCCTGAGTTTTTGGTACAATCTGAAATAAAAAGGGGAAAAAAATATGTTAAACTAAAAACAAGATATTTTAATGTAAAATGAAGATTTTACAGATTATCGGCCGCTACAGGTAAGATTGTTTTGAGCGAATCTTATTTGAGAGGGAGCGCACCGGTATTCTACGGAACGAAGGCCGAGAGAGTCTAACATCACATCTCGAGCTGAACAGACGTCTTCACGCCAAACCTTTCCATTAGAGGTATGTAGATTAGCTGGCCATGCCCTACTCAGCCCGGTGGTTGTAGAACCCAGTCATTTTAGGGCCCGGTCATTATGGAATTCAGACATTTTAGAGCCCGGTAATTACAGAATCCGGTCAACTTAGGATCCAGTCGTTATAAAACTAGTCATATTAGAACCGATTCGTTACCGAATCCGGTAATTTTGAGGCCCACTTATTGCAGTACCTGGTCAAGGTAGACTGCAGACCTTTTGGGACTCCCGCGTCCTGAACACAGAATTGCCCAGTGACCTAACTTATTAGTAACCGGATAGTTCAGAGGATGGATAAAGTGGAGCAGCGTGACAAAAGGAGATAAGGCCAGATAATAATATAATATTTTGTGCTATTTTATGAGTATTTCTATGAATCTTTTACGTCATTTGTTTAATAATCTCACTACCACCAGGTAATAACATCATACCATTTGATCTGATTTGCTTTAACTTGGTTTAATTTATCTTAATTGACCAACATTCTTATATTTGATTCAGTTTTATTTAGTTATATATATGGAGTTATATATATTTTAGTTATATATATGGAACCCACCGACCAATGGGTTCCACAATCTCATGTGGAACGCACAACAACCTGCGTCTCGGCCATAATGAATAATGGTTAATTGCTTGACTGGGAGGAAGACCCACCCATCCTTCACATTGGAGGGCACATGTTTTGTCTGTTGGGTAGTTAGACTCTTCAGGGTACCAACATATGCTTTCTCGCCAAGAATAGGGCGATATATAACTCCTGACTACTGTTGTCTCGTTGGACGGAATCCAAACAAGTAAAAAAAAACTCCATTTATAAACCATCCGACGAGAAGTCGGCGAAAATATGGGTTGTTTGATTTGGACAGGGACTCCCTATTCTTGGCGAGAGAGCATATGTCGTAAACTATATATATATATATATATATATATATATATATATATATATATATATATATATATATATATATATATATATATATATATATATATATATATATATATATATATATATATATATATATATATATATATATATATATATATAATGATACCGCTAATGGTGACCGTAATGATACCGCTACAGGTTGCACAGAAACTTCAACTAGTCATCTGTTTCTTTTGGTAAACTATCCATAGGAAAAATAACAAAAATCAAAATGTATTATAATAAACCTTCACAACGTAAAATATGTAATACAGCCACGTCCCACCACGTGTCAGGATTCAATAAGTTGTTCCATAAAGGTTATCGTCACCTATCGCGTCGGCCGCAATACCATCCAATTCTCAACCTTTTGCATAAAAATGAAATAAATTTAATAAAACCGGGCAACCTGAGGCTGTCCATATTCTTTAGATGATAATGAGGTTTCTTCACTCACCACATCGACAATAAAGATGGAAAGAGGTGACTATTTTGTATAGACTATCTAAAAGAACATTTTTTTATAGAAATTGTTATAGTTCCTGTAGATATAATTGGTTTTTCAACAACTAATAATACGATAATTTATATTTTATCTTGAAGAGTAAATAATGACTTATAATTATATATATATATATATATATATATATATATATATATATATATATATATATATATATATATATATATATATATATATATATATATATATATATTCACTAAAAATCACAACTACTTCACTACACTTTTCATAGGCAATTTTTCACTTATTATCTTAAGTTTTGCGAGATTTGGCGTTACAAAATACTTATTTAACTTGACTTGACGGAATCCACGGGGAATCGACTCTAACGTGTAATTTTAACTCTCAACTACGACTATTTACGTGCAACGACTCAACTCGTACTCTTCCTTTGTACTCACAACATGAAACTACTAACGTGTAACTTTCACTCTCTTCTAGAGATTTACCTCGAACTATTCACATGCAACGGGTTAACCTGAACTGTCTCCTTCAACCTTTCAGTTCAAACTCTCGATTCGAACTGTTTTCGGACTTCTTCCTCGAATTTCTACCTATCCCTGTCCACGCGATACACTATAAAAAAACAAATGTTTCTGTTATTTCTTGGATTTTACTTAAGTGCCTCATTTGGCCCCTTTACCCGCTACAGGACTTTTGACTATCACGTTCCTCTGTTTTTCTGGTGCCAAGTGCCATTACCATCAATATCCACTTTAGAGTACTTGTAAATTTTATTTTTATAACGAGTCCCTTTTTTATTATTCTCCAAAATGCCTGTGTTTATTTGTCTCTGATGTCTTTTTCAATTTAAGCATGGGTCTAGACTTTTATTAATTGTGTATACATCTACAGGGAGTTATAATCACCCTATATAATAAATTGCATCAATGATAAAAGCATATCCTGTAAAACTGCAATATTAGCTTTCTTAAAAGTTCATCAGCATTTTATTTTTATAAATACTTTTGAATGTAAATCAAAGACAGCAGTTGTTGTTATTAGTGCAGTACGCACGTCACCAAGTTCCAATAAATACGTTTAAAGCGGCTTTTGTGTTTTTTAAAAAGAAAATTTCCAAAGGCGAGAACAAAACTGGCGCAGTTGGTAGGATAGTGTCAACGGATTCGATAGTGTATCGCACATTAAAAGAATTCGGTTCGTTTCAACGATTTGTGGCATAAAATCGAACAACTTGGTGAAGCAACACGGCTCAAGGCTAGGGAACAAGGTACAAGCATCGACCTACAGTCCTATTGGCACAAGTTCAAGGAACAAGCATCGTCCGAGAAACTCATACATAAGACAACCTAGAGAAGAGACAGGCATCGCTCATCTTATTGGGAAAACTAGATTTAAGGAATGGTCCACTACATCTTATTGCTGTAAGTGCATCCTAATTTTCATTTCCTAAATTTTTGCCCATTTTATATTGATTACTTTTTGTTTCCTAAACTGGAAGACATTTATAGTTTACTTAATAATATTAGTTTAAAAGATAAGGAACAAAATACAATAATGATTACTCCAAAATATGCTCTTATCCGTTATCAAGCCGAAAATATTCCAAATTTTGACAGTAACTCTAAACAAATTACACGATTTATTAATGCATGTGAAAATTTTTTGAATAACCACAGAGACAGAACGAATGCAAACGCACCCATCAACGTGTGTCTATTTGACACAATATTAAGTAAATTAGTAGGTAGGGCAGCTGATTTAATTGCCTCACGAGTGGAACTACATAGTTGGGAACTTGTTAAATCATCAATAATAAGTACATTTTCCGATCGCAGATCTATTGATTGCATTGTCCAAGATATAATAACATTAGAACCAGAAAAAAACGAAACACCTCAATTATTCGGCTTAAAATTGCAAGATGCAAGAAGTCTTTTATTTTCTAAAATAAATATGAGTGAAGATAGTAGAGAAATAAAACTTTAAAAAATCTCGGAGTATGAAAACATAGTTCTTAAAACTTTCATAAATAGCCTTGATTATAACATGCAGTTAGTAGTCCGGTTGAAAAATCCAAAATCACTAGAAGAAGCGATGAGTTTTGCAGAGGAAGAAGAAATTTTCTTGTATTATAAAAACCGCGGAAACATTAATAAAATAAATATAAATTTAGCACCTCCAATGCAAACTCCAAGAGTTTATAATACACCCACGCGTTATACTGCGAACGCACCCGGCCCTGTACGTCATTCTTACAATACACCGATACAACCACAAAGGCCCAGCTTCAACAATCAGCAATTCTTAGGATTCGGATAATGGGGTCCAAGAAACCCAAATTTTAACCAAAATATACCAAAATTCATCCCAAGAGAGAATAATGTTAATAACTTTAGACCGCAATATAATAATCAAAATAATTTTCGCGGAGTAAAAAGACAAACCACTTCGTCGGTCATTCGAACAAACAAACCCGAACCGATGGATACATCCAGCGGAAATGCCAGATTCCATGTCAGTCGACCACAACATTTAGGTCAAAATCAACAAAAATATGTGGTTTAACCAAACAATTGAGCCTTCCAACAATAATGGAGAAATTGCAGGAAACCAAACATTGCCAAGTAACGATTATTTCCTGAATCGGCATGAACCGAGCGATCATACGAACAATCAGTACGAGGATTATGAATATTATGATACAGAAAACAACGAAAATTGGCATAATCAATATCCTATTGGTGATATTGATAATAATTGCCCTGACGATTTCTGCTATCAGCCAGAATATGACAATTTTCAAGACGCCCCGAATATAAATCAAACGAGTTGATATATTTAAACACATATACTAGTGCCGATTTACCAGTAATCTTCTTACCCGAAATAATTGCAAAATTTTTAATTGACACCGGTAGCGGTAGAAGTTTTTTTAAGCCACAAATAGCGTATCAATTATTTCCTAACTTCATTGAACGAGAAACCTTTATTGTAAAAACAGCACACGCCACATCTACTCATGGAGAAGTCATGAATATACCGATATTTTCTTCTTTCAATCATCCTGGAAATCATAAATTTTATCTCTTCGATTTTTCTCCTAAATTTGACGGACTTTTAGGTATTGATTTTTTGACGCACATAGACGCTAACATTAATTTAAAAGACTTCTGTTTGCAATCACAAAAGGCTACTATACCTTTGTATTATCAATGTAATAAAAATTCGAAAAATGTCTTTAAAGGAGTTGGATTCACCGTACCTCCCCGTAGTTCTCAAGTCATAAAAATACCTGTAAATAAATCGAACGGAATCGGTATTCTAAGTTGTACGAACTTTGGCCAGGCAGAAATTCCCGAATCTTTAGTTACCATAAAAAATTTCAGCGCAAATACAATAATAACGAACTCAAGAGAAAATCCAATCGAAATTAAAATTTTCGAACCTTTACCTGTCGAAATTATAGAAGAAACAGAAGTCCATTTTGTCGAAAAAATGGAAACTAACATCGAATACGACCAACGCATGGACAATTTAGCAAAGCAAAATCTCAAAAATATCCGGCTAAAGCATTGCAATGATGAAGAATATAAAACTCTTAGGAAACTTTGTTACGAATATCGTGACATTTTTTATTGCGAAAACACACCCTTAACGTTCACAAACCAAATAAAGCACCAAATAAAATTAACCGATGAAACACCGATTTTTACTAAAACTTATAGATACCCCCATGTTCATAAACAAGAGGTAGATTCGCAAATATCCAAAATGTTAAAAAACGGCATAATACAAGATTCAAATTCACCCTGGAGCAGTCCTATTTGGATTGTACCAAAAAAATTAGATGCGTCTGGGAAACGAAAATGGAGGATCGTTATCGATTACCGGAAATTAAATGAAAAAACTATCGATCAAAAATTTCCACTTCCCCAAATAACAGACATTTTAGACAGACTGGGAAAAGCTCAATACTTTACCACTTTAGATCTAACAAACGGTTTTCATCAAGTCGAAATGGATCCAGCCGATATTCAGAAAACAGCCTTCTCTACTGACACCGGACATTACGAATTTCGTCGCATGCCTTTTGGGTTAAAAAACGCACCGGCGACATTCTAAAAGATAATGAACAATGTATTGCGTGGGCTTCAAAACGAAATTTGTTTAGTCTATCTAGATGACATTATTATATTCTCGACATCTTTGCAAGAGCACATCGATAGACTAAGAAAAGTTTTTAACCGTCTCAGGCAATCAAACCTTAAGATCCAATTAGATAAGAGTGAGTTTCTTCATAAAGAAGTTACTTATCTAGGCCATAAAGTTACCAGCGAAGGCGTTATGCCAAACCCGGACAAATTAGACGCGATAAAGAGATTTCCTATACCTAATACCAGGAAAGAAATTAAATCTTTCTTAGGACTGATTGGTTATTACCGTCGTTTTATTAAAGATTTTGCAAAAATTGCCAAACCTCTTACCCTTTGTTTAAAAAAAGATGCAAAAATAATTCATTCACCTGCTTTCATAAAATCTTTCAATCACCTTAAAAATCTTCTAATGAATGCTGCAATCCTAAATTATCCAGACTTTTCCAAACCATTTGTATTAACAACCGACGCATCGAATATAGCCCTAGGAGCTGTACTTTCACAAGGCAACCCCCCTCATGATCTCCCAGTCGCTTTTGCATCCAGGACGCTGAACGAGACTGAACAACGTTATTCAACAATAGAAAGAGAACTTTTGGGAATTGTATGGTCATGCAAATATTTCAGACCATACTTATATGGAAGAAAATTTAAGATATACACAGACCACCGACCTCTAGTATGGCTTTTTAACTTAAAAGAGCCTAACAGCAAGTTAGTTCGCTGGCGGTTAAAGTTAGAGGAATATGATTACGAAATCATATACAAAAAGGGCAGTCAAAACACTAACGCGGATGCTCTTTCACGGATCCAACTAAACGCAATTGACGGTGACTCGACATATAACTGTCCAGGTGATATCGATAAAGATATCGAAGAATTTCTAAAAATCATCGAATCGAGCCCTGCAAACCAAGACGATATCGATCGAATAAATCATACCACACATTCATATCACACATTCATACCACAAATTCCGATCAAAACTATACGGCAATGTCCTTATTAGATGAAATCATTAACAACAAAGCAAATCAAATTATAATAAAGAAATCTCCTTATGATCCGTATATAAAAATTGAACGCAAAAACTTCAACGGACACAAAATTATTTATGCAACTTTACCGACAAACCCTCAACGGATAACAAACTTCTTAAAGGAAAATTTGACTGAAAAACCAACTTATATTTATTTTCAATCAAAAGAACTTAGACCTTTTCTTCATCGTAGCATGGTTGAAAACTTTCGAAATTATAAACTGACAGAATGTACTAAATTAGTCAATAATGTTGAAGAAGACGAAAGAGTACTTTTAATACAGCATAAACATGAAGGAAAAACAAATCACCGAGGAATAGACAAAACAGTAAAATTTTTAAAGGCTAGTTACTATTGGAAAACCTTCAAAACCGACGTAACAAATTATATAAATGCGTGTGAAATTTGCCAAAGAAGCAAGTACAATCGAAAGCCACACAACCAACCATTAGTCTTAACAGAAACGCCTAGTAAACCTTTTGAACTAGTACACATCGATACGTTAGTAGTAGAAAAAAATAAATTCTTAACATTTTTAGATAAGTTTTCAAAATTTGGCCAAGCTCTCCCTTATCATGGAAACGCTATTTCATGTTGCGAACAATTAATAATTTACTTTTCATTCGTAGGAGTTCCGAAATGCATTGTTTCAGATAACGGTACCGAATTTCGAAACGAAGTAGTAAAAAAAATTTTCTTAAATCACACAACATAGACATACATTTCACAACGCCTTATCATCACGAATCGAACTCTCCCGTTGAACGCTTACATTCAACACTAATAGAACATTTAAGGATTTTAAGAGAGTCTGACACACATTCTGATGTTACAAATTTAATGCGTTAGGCTGTTATTGCTTACAATAACACCATCCATTCTAGTACCAATTTCACGCCTCACGAACTTGTATTAGGACATACTAATGCAAGAGATCCGATGAATCTTGTTCCTTCGCACGTATATTCTGAATACGTTCATAACCATAAGAATAACACAAAAATTTTATACGATAAAATCGCAGAAGAAACCCAACAACATAAACAAAAAATAATCGACAAAATCAATCAAAAGAAAAAGAACATACATCCACAGTTAGGCTCTCAAGTTTACAAAAAACCAGATCCACGAGCAGGAAAACTGAAAAAGAAATATCTAGGTCCTTTTATCTTAACAAAAATCTTAGATAATCATAAAATTGAAATCGAACACCCGAAAACAAAAAATAAGGAAGTTTTGCACATCAATGAAACTAAAATAACACCGATTGTTGCAGATGGACCTGCACCGTCCTAACAGCAGAGGTAAAATTCCACAATCTTAACAACTATCCAGGAATGCTACCCTTCAAGAAAGGAATCGCAAAAATTACATCAAATCATTGGACTTTTATCCAAAATTTTGATATGAAACCAATAGAATGAATTCCATTCTCTAAAAGCTCAATCACAAACTCTTCTAGCAGCCTTAGCAAATAATAACGACTATCAGCAAGAATATTACAATTCGTATATTTCGTTAAGTTCGACAGAAAAACAAATAGAAACCCTAATAAATCAAATAGTGCCACATGAAAAAACGTATCGAAATAAAAGAGAATTATTCAACCCTTTAGGTTCATTCATTAAATGTATCACAGGGAATCTTGATCAAAGGGACGCAGAAATAATCGAAGCTAAATTTAAAAATCTACAAAGCAATCAAAATAAATTAGGAATTGATGAAGTAAACCGCATCACTTTATTAACGAAAGCTCTTAATAATATTAAATATATGATGTCTAATATTACGCATAATCAACAGCAGTTGCAAATAAGAATATCACAAATTGAACAAACAATCAAAGAAGTATCTATACATGAAACCAATGATCATCAATATTTACAAATTTATACCCATATTAATCAGATAACTATGTTGTATCACTCGATATATAATTTACTTGATAAAGTTGAAACAGCAATTACCTTCTCAAAAATTAATATTTTGCATAATTAAATTATTGATCCTAATGAACTTTTGTCAGAAATAAGAAAACTCAAAAATTATTTAGATCTAAAAATACTACCCTTGACAACAAAAGTTCAAAATGTTTTAAAATTTAAAAAATTAATCGAAATAAAATGTTATTCTAAAGGTTATGAAATTACGTTTTTATTAGAGCTTCCATTAGTGGAAACAGGAAGATATCAATATTACCATCTTTACCCTCTACCTGTTCCGAGTAACCATACTTTCATAGTCAACATACCTTCTGAACCATACCTAGCACTTAGTGATAAATCTTATTCATACCAAAATAAAGAATGTCTAGAAACATCCTTGAATGAATATATCTGCAGACATGCTTCTAGCAAACCACTTGGAGATAACAACCCCTGTGCAGTGAGCCTGTTAAAATATATGTCACATAGTACCTTATGCCACTCGTTTAACATTGAGCTACGAGAAGTCCAAGTTACACACCAATGGAAATCCTTGCCCATTCGATGTGCCATAAATCAGAAGAAACCATCCCTCTTTTCGGCTCTTACCTTATAGAGTCATCAGCAGGATGTAAAGTTCAAATAGGCTGTAACAATCTCGAGAGCTATACTTCAAGTAACATACCATTCCAAGGTATGATTTTGCCCAAGTTAAACTGGTCAATCATCCAAAGGAAAGAAGCCAAATTCAATCCACCATCCCTGGATTTCAAATTCATCAACCTCAAGGCTAACGATGAGATCCATTACAGCCTCAATCGTCAAAAAGAAGACCTTCAACAGATGTTATCCGTTATCTATACAAATAGAACAAGTGTTTGGACAATTTTGATTTATGTGTTTATTCTTATAACAATTATGTTTCTATTATATAAATATTATTCTAAAAGAAAGGTTTCAAAAAATGTTACAAATAATGACGAGTCTATTGAAAATATAGAATTTTAACTTTGAAATTCCAACCAAAAGGTTGTACTTTCATCTTAGGCAGGAGGAGTTATAATCACCCTATATAATAAATTGCATCAATGATAAAAGCATATCCTGTAAAACTGCAATATTAGTTTTTTTAAAAGTTCATCAGCATTTTATTTTTATAAATACTTTTGAATGTAAATCAAAGACAGCAGTTGTTGTTATTAGTGCAGTACGCACGTCACCAAGTTCCAATAAATACGTTTAAAGCCGCTTTTGTGTTTTTTTAAAAAGAAAATTTCCAAAGGCGAGAACAAAACTAGGGTGATTTTTTTTCAGTTGTGAATGTTTTCACAACAGTGGAGAAGCTAAAAAAAACACCTTTTTGGTTAACAAGGGGAACATATTTTATGTTTGAAGTATCAAGTTCAACAGAAGTTCTATGAGGTCAATGTTGCTTACTGTAATGTTCTTTTGTTGCCATACTGTCCTACTGTCGTAGAATACTGTGGAAATACCCCCTCTACGGTCATGTGGTAATTTATACTTTGTCCAATCCAAGGCGAGGTACAAATTATTTCAATGAGCCCATGATATAAAGAGAAGCAGATACTTTAAAATGGGACGTGCTAGGCCATTTCTGTGAAAAGGTGTTTTAATAACTAGTAAAATGAAACGCAAAAAGAGCATACTAGCTCTACATAGAGCTAAACTTTATACTTACTTTATTATTATATTTAATAGACTGTATTATTTAAAAATATCTTTATTTCTTTACATAGTCTCCGCTTAGCTCGATGCATTTTTGTCATCGATGTTCAATAGCTTCGATTGCCTCTTTATAGTGAGAATCGTCGAGCTCCTCAAAATAGCCATCAATCGCAGGCTGAACCTCTGTTAAGCCCTGTTTTCAAGTTTGGAAACAGAAAATAAACAGAGGGGACTAAATCTGGCAAATAGGGTGCGTGAGAAAGGATTTCGAACTTTAACTTATTAAGTTTGGCCATCGTGATAGCGGATTTGTGAACTGGTGCATTGTCTTGATGAAACAAAATTTTCTTTTTCGCCAAATGCAGCCATTATTTATTGATTTCATCAATCAAATGCTGCAATAAGTTCGCATAATGCTTGCCGTTGATTGTTTTTCCTTTCTGAAGACAATCAATAAAAATTATTCCATGCGCATCCCTACGTCATGACCTTGCCTACAGACCGAACTGTCTTCGCCTTCTTTGGAGCTGATTCTCCCCTTTCAGTACATTGTTTTGTCTGTTCCTTTATCAGGCGTGAAGTAATGAATCGGTGTTACATCCATGGTTGTAAATCAATGCAAAAAATCAGTTTTATTCCTGTGAAACTTCTCCAAACACTCGATTGAAATATCCTCACGACGCTGTTTTTGTTCAATTATGAGTAATCTCGGAATCCAACTTTTTCACGTCCAAATTTTCAGTCAATATGCGATGTACAGCACTTTTAGGAATGCCTACCATGTCTGCTAGCTCGGGCACTTTCAGTCCACAGTCAACCAATACTATGTTCTGGATTTTCTTCTTTGGATTGTCGATTTCTGGCGTGATCACCTCATTTGGTCGACCACTGCAATGTTCGTCTTGGCAACTCATATGGCCCGCCCAATATTTTACTGTTGCAAACGAAGGAGCAGACTCTCCACAGTAGAATTTAGCTTCGCTTTGATATCGGTTGGACTGAGACCTTTCAAATGAAAGTATTGTATTATATAATGATGACCAATTTTTTCCTTGTTTACAAATAGTAGCGTCGGCAAACTACAGACTTAAGCTTTGTAAAGTTGGAGCTTTCTACCATAGTCATTATTTTCAAACAATAACTGCCATCTAAACATCAGGTCGGGTACTTCTTGTACTACTCTCGTAAATAAATTAGAACTGCATAAATTAAGTATTTTTTTAAATAAAAGTTAAGTAATTGTTTTAGTTAAATAATGAAATTGTTTAGCTGCGTGTAATATACTTACTTTTCCAGAAACAATAGAACCGTCAAACCGCACTGCAGAACAACCTGCACAATGCAACACGCCAAATCGAACAGTATCTAGTTCGGGAACTTATTCGGTGCCATATTAACCCGAAGCGACTTTCTTTCTGGGAGAGTTAATTTCGACAGCAGTAAATTCGACTTAAGTGCCGACGTCGATGGCTCGAGAAGCTGTAAAAATTTTAATATCGGCCGGTATTGCAGTGGATCTGCATGCGCGAGCAGGGCGCCAAAGTGAAACAGCCGTACGCATTGGCGAGGGTTCGAGGTCGTAACTTGACTTTTATGTGCGATTGAAGTACTTCATTCAGATATTGAGAAATTGGTTTCGGAAATGGAGAGACGGTTTCATTCAATTCATGAAATTTATTCGTCTCCATTTTTTAATTTCGGCTATAAAATTGAGTACACAAATCACTTTACTTTACTTAATTAATAATAAGACCCACAAACACAGTATCCATAACAATGTTTAAATGTTTATTGGTATAATTTGATATACTGGAAACAAATCTGTAAACACAATTTTTCTATCACCCATAGATCTTTGGAAACACGCGATATTCTATTTTGGAACATGCACTATTTTCATCAATTATTACCTATATATCTGCAGTGCAGTCCATTTCATGCAATGCAAGCTATGCCTAAACACCTGAACTGTCGAGGAGCTCATGAAGGTTACCCCAAACGCGTAAGGCGTGACTAGCTTCTAGTTTAAGACTTATTGGTACTCGTGTTTTGTGTTGCTTTGTATGTTATGTTTTGCAGTTTTATTTTTTCAAATTTTAACTACGGCTTGTGTGTGTATATATATATATATATATATATATATATATATATATATATATATATATATATATATATATATATATATAATTATGTTTATATACACCAAAAATCACTTTTAAAAAACAGTTATTTATTTATGTAGCAAGAATCAAGCTTTGATCAGTGTTACTACAATAATGATCGATAATTAAAAAATTGGTTCCTCCTTAAGTGTCTTCTTGTCCTCAAGAAGGTTCTCGAGTTTAATTTTTTGTCCAAATAGTAGCTGGGCTATCCTCTTCCTTTTTCTAAGAAGGATGTAAAATAAAACTAAAATCAAAAGAATAATTAAGGTTGTACTAGAGATGGAGGGGCTGGTTTGCGTTAGAGGTTCCATTTGAAAAGATTCAATTGGGTCTATTAGGTGGTCTTCCAGTAAGTCCTCCCGGTTTGGAGATAGGTAATTTTCATCAACGGAATAGAATGACTTCCTGTGGAACAATGGATGGAATTGGTTCTTGAGTCTTCGTTACAGGTGCGTATGTTTTTCCCAGAATATGTAGCGTATCATTCGAGAATATTAGGCAGCTTTTGTCAACAGTTTCTTTGTACACTTTCACCGGGGTAGTCGTGCTGATGATTAAGGACTTGTCAGTTTGATAGACAATGGATTTATCCAGTTGAGCGGCCTGACACATCTTTACGATTGGTAGGCGGCAGTTGTGGACCACGGGCTTTGAGCAAATGTATTTGTTTTCACTCTTGTAGCAAGATTTAAACCATTTTTCTTTGCCATAATATTTTGTTGGTGGTAGTATAATGATCCCATCTATATTTTGAATAGAGTAGATGTGGGATAATTCGAGGGTAACGGATATAAAATAGGAATTTTTATTATTATGAGCATCTCGCTGTCTGTTACAGACATCCTTAGTGTAGCGATTTCGCAATAAATCTTCTAATTCGTATATATCCCTTAAGGATAATAGTTCTAAATTAGTCAAAGAATTTTGGGCTAAAGCGAGACTTCGTAACATCATTAAGATTATTTTATTGGTTCGTTCTAGGTTCGTTGTGTAATATCATATAGTTTGCGAAGTTATTATATTTAGTTGTTAAGTTTTGTGTTACTTCTTGTAATAGTTTTATGTCTTCGGTGAGGTGTTCATTCTTGTCTTTTCCATAGGATAGTTGCTTATTGGATCGAGTAATTAGTTCTGATTGTTTATTTTCGATTAGGGTAATGTGTTTTTTTTTTTTGAGCAGTTCAAAGTCATCGTTGTCTGGGTTGCCTGTAATATATTTAATTGTGGTACCTAATATATTTAAGATGCCTCGTCTTGTGCGCGTCCTTGTGATTTTTTCGAGATTTTTATATGTTTCGTTATATAAGGCTTGGAATTGTGTTTTCAGGCCCATTACTTCAGGGCTAGATTGTAGGTATACCTCATTAATGAATATTTGTGTAAGGGCCAGTTGTGTAATATTGACTCGTATGATATGTTTATGCTAATGTGAAAATTCTTTATAGGGTCCTATCTTTTCTTCGTAATATCCGTTTGTTTCAATCGGTACGATGTGAACGGCTTGGATGAGGCTCATCAGAGTCCTACAACAAGGGAGTCTTTATTATTCGCCTGATCCGTTCTATATTAGCAGGGAATGTTTTTAATTCTTTTCTTGTATGAGGATCAGTTATTTTGATTCTATGAAGTGGTGCTATCTTTGGTTGTCTCTGGGTCGAACGTAGGTATACGTCTTGTTGTTCCTTCATCGGAGGTAGATCTTCCCGTTCTTTGTTAACTTTCTCTAGCTGTTTCGTTCTAAAGGTCGTTTCAAATAATTCATATAAGCGACCTGTTGTCTGTAATTATCGTGTGCGATGCATTTCTGGTATGCATCTTCAAGAGAATTTAATGTAAAATGTGACAAATGTTCGCCAGATGGGTTATTTATCTCTGTGCTAAATGTCTGTAGGGCTAGATTCTGAAAATAGAGGTTTCTAAATGCCATTGTCGCGGCATCAACGTGTAAATTTACGTGTTGCAATAAGTGGTTTGGTGCTGTATTAATTCTTTGATAATATTCCTGATAAGTCTCTGTTTTCTTTTGAGCTGTTAACTGAGTTATAAAGATAGACTCTGATCGAGTGTCACCGTATTTTTTTAATAGGTTGAGTTTTACTTCGTCCCAAGTAAACTTGTTTTCGTAGTTTAAGTAGTCCCGAGGTTCTCCCTCGATCTTCGAGATTATATTAGCGGCTAATATAAATTGTTGAGTATCTAACAGAGTTCTAGAACTCAGAAAGTGCAGTAAAGTTTCTACGCTATTTATAAACGTAGAAAGATTCTTTCCTACTGAGAACTTTGGCAGAGTATTACAAAGGTTTTTTAAGTCAGCATCTGCAATAGTTGCCATTTTTACTTCACTATGGCTATACTATTGTATCTCGTCTTGAAGTAGAATATGGTTTTTTACAGGTTTTCTCTTTTGCAGAGGTTTTTCCTGGTAAGCCTTCTTCTGTTACGAAGGTTTCATAAACCCGGTAATCGGCTAGTTGATTTTCGATTATTGTAGACAAGCTTGCAGGGGTATTTCTTTACAATTTCTCATAAATAATAATAATAAAAAAAAGGATAATAGGTTAAGTACTTACAGGAAGAGGAAAGTCTTCATTAAAGATGATTTCTTAGGATCTGCTGGTTAACAACTGAACTTGACCGATTTTTCACAGACAGAACAGGATCCTGTTCGCAGCGCCAATTATGTTTGTATTCACCAAAAATCACTTTTTAAAAACAGTTATTTATTTATGCAGAGAGAATATACAATCAAGCTTTGATCAGTGTTACTACAATAATGATCGATAATTAAAAAAATTGGTTCTTATAAGCCATGGTTGCTTAATGGTATCCGACACGTACGCCAGCATGAACACCATCGTCAGCAAGATGTAAGGGTCATTGATTGGTTTTTATAGGCCAAGGGTTGCTTAATGGTATCCGGTACGTACGCCAGCATATACACCATCGTCAGCAAGATGTAGGGGTCATTGCCTGGTCTATTTTAGATATAATTTATATATATATATATATATATATATATATATATATATATATATATATATATATATATATATATTCTTCCAAACGTTAACCTTGTGTCTGAAACAGCCTCTATCCTGAATTTCACTTTGTGTAATATTTGCTGATCTTAGGTCCTCTTTAATTGCCGCAATCAATTTAATTATTTCTACTTTAGCTCTACTCCTACTTTCCTAAAATTCGACTATTTGTCTAGTTAACCTACTCGGATTCATCCGTTTGATGTGTCCGTAAAACTTAAGTCTTCTTTTTCTCATATCGCTATGTATATCTGTGTATTGTTTGATTTCTTGGTTTTCTCGAAGTCGGTATGTTGTGCTATTTATTTGTTTGGGGCCTAAGATTTTTCTTATGATTTTTCCTTCCTTCTTTTCAATGTCCTCGATGTCCCTCTTTCTATTCAAAATGAGCGTTTCCGCAGCATATAGACATTCTGGCTTAATAACCGTGTTGTAATGTTTCAGTTTTGTATTTTTAGATAGCATTTTTTGTTGTAAATATTTTGTGTAAGTTTCAACGCCGTTTCCATTTTTTGACATCTACCCTTATTGCCCGCTTTTTCCAACCCATTTTCCATGATTATTTCACCCAAATATTTGAATTGAGAGACTCGTCTGATGTTACCATATTTTGTTTTTAGAAATGGTGTCCTTAGTCTGTTGCAGGTCATGTATTGTGTCTTTTCAAAGGAAATTTGGAGTCCTACCTTTTCTGCTGTTTCTTTTAGGATTTCAATCTGTTTCTGGGCCGTTAATACATCTTGAGCTAAAATTGCTAGATCATCAGCAAATGCCAGACAATCAATTTTGATGTTGGTTCTCCCCAGTTTAATGGGCTGGTCAATATTCAGTGCCGACTTTTTTTCACGCCACTCCTGTATTACTTTTTCTAGAACACAGTTAAATAAGAGTGGCGAGAGTCCATCCCCTTGTCTCACACCAGTTGTAATTTCGAAGGACTCTGAGATGTCACCCATGAATTTAACTTTTGACCTCGTGTTAGTTAACGTTGCTTTAATAATTGCCAGCGTTTTCAGATCTAGTCCTTGTTCTTTCAAGATTCGGAATAAAGATTCGCGGTCAATAGAATCATATGCTTTTTTGAAATCCACAAATGTACAGACGAGATTTTTATTGTACAGTTTTTGATGTCTTAGAATCAACTTTAGATTCAGGATATGTTCAGGGCAGGATCTGCTCGGTCGAAAATCTGCTTGATATTCACCAATGTTCGGTTCTAACTGTCCCTGTGCTCTGTCTAGTAGACATTGAGATAGAATCTTGTAACAAACTGGGAGAAGAGATATTCTTCTATAGTTGTTTACATCCGTTCTATCTCCTTTCTTATGTAGTGGATGGATTAGAGCATCTTTCCAGTCTTCCGTTCGGTTCGCCAAACTTCTTGTAGAATTTTGTTTATTTCCTTGATTGTACCTGGACCAGCGGATTTCAAAAGTTCAGCAGTGATTCCATCTTCACCAGAAGTTTTGTTATTTTTAAGCCGCTTGATTTGTCTAATTATTTCCTCTTCATTCGGTGGGTGAATCTGGGTTTGTTTGTTTAGGGTTTAGTGTTGGTAATTTGTTTAAGGGCTCAGGACAGTTTAGTATTTGTTCAAAATATTTCGCAAGTTCTTTGCAATTGTCTTGGTTATTTAGAGCTAATTGTCCGTTTTCCTTTTGAAAGCATAGGCTCTGCGGTTGATAGCCTGTTAATTTAGTTTTAAATATTTTGTAAAAGTTTCGGGTGTTATTTTTTTGGAAATCTTTTTCTATTTCATTAAGTTGATTGTTTTCATATTTTCTTTTAGTTTGGCTAATTAGCTATATATATATATATATATATATATATATATATATATATATATATATATATATATATATATATATATATATATATATATATATGTCGAATGGTGGCTGCAATCACATGCAGCTATACCAGCCTTCGGTAAACGGCCGCAACAGCCAGACTGTGTGAGGCGGTTCGTGGCCCGTCTAACCTTGGACAAGTACCAGGTATGTTCAAAAAATAGTGAAGTACACTCGTGGAGAAAGGTATTAGAAAGCAAATAAACTTCACCCACATAGACCACGGGAGAAATTTCTTTTCTTTTTAATACTTTTCTCTACCAGCCCACTTCACTATTTTTCGAACATACCTGGTTGAGGAGATCGGGTACAAAAATAACGACCGATTTTTAATGTTTTTTTTCTGTGTTAGAACAGAATGTCACGACAGCGAATTAGAATAACAGAGAGAGGGATTACTGATACAGCAATCTATAAAAAAGCAGTAGATAAACATTTCAAGGACAATGCGAAAATAAGGACATTGGCAAAAAAATACATTGTGTGCCATATCACATTATACAGATTCATACGAAAACTTAAAGCAGGCAAAACTGATGCAAAAGTTGACTACCGTTGCGTCAAGCATGTCTTTACTGTCGACGAAGAAAAAAATTTAACAGGACTATATAATTCAATCCTCTGAGGTTTACTTCGGATTGACTCCGATTGATGTGCGAAGATTGGCATATGAATTAGCGGTTAAATATAAAAAAAAAATCCCAGAGAAGTGGAATGAAACTCAAATTGCGGGAAAGGAATGGTTAATCGGATTTTTAAAACAACACATTATCCTATCTCTGAGAAGCTCACAGGCAACGAGTCTATCTCACGCCTCCAAGCTTTAACCAGTATAACGTTAATATGTTTTTGATAATATATCAGAAGTTATAGATAGGTATAAATTTCAGCCAAGAGATATATGGAGTATGGAGAAGACGGGAGTAACCACAGTTCAAAGACCAAACAAAATAGTATCTCAGAGAGGAATTAAATAGGTGGGTGGAGTAACCTCTGCTAAGCATGGGAGATTAGTAACTGTTGCTGATGATGTTAATGCTCAAGACGAACACATACCACCATTTTTCGTATTTCCGTTGAAGAGATATCAAGACCAAATTATACATGAAGGTCCTATTGGGTCTACTGGTGCTAGAAATGCTAGCGACTGGATAAAAGAACCAGAGTTTTTGCTGTTTTTGCAATACTTCAAAAACCAAACCACACACAAACTTCAACCCCTGGATAGAGCCATTTTCGTACCATTCAAGAAAATGATAAACTCTATCACAGATAACTGGATGCAAAATCATCCCGGTCCATCAATTACTATACATTACATTCCTGGGATTGTCAAAGAAGCGTTTTGCTATTGCTGGTTTTACATGCACTAATGAAAGTCCATTTAATAGGAATATCTTTACCGTGGTTGACTTCGCACCTTCTTCGGTAACGGATCGTTCCTTGCAAGATAATAACGAAATACGAGCATCAGCCTTCGAAGTTGAAACGCATGATTAAAACAGATGATCACTCAAAATTAGGACTGAGTAACTAAGTTAATGATCATTCGATTAGATCTAACAATCCCGGATCACCAACTCTTATCATCAAGCTCGCCACAACCAGGACCAAAAGGTCCAAAATATAAGACCTCTGCCGCGAGCTGGTTCAAGATCCGAAGTAAAAAGAGGTGGTAATAAACGTAAAAATGCGATAATCACAGACAATTCGGAAAAAATGTTATTGAAGAAGAATATAATCAAAGACACAAAGCTTAGAAGCTTAGAAATATTATATATAATAATATTAGTTAGAAATATTAATAACCTAAAAGGCAAGAGAAAATTACCATCATGACCACCACCGGAAATAGAAGAGAAAAGAAAACGAGCAACCCTCTTGGAAGCAAAGGAAAGGAGAACCAGTCAACAACAAATAGTAGTAGTTCTGCTGAAGAAGATTAGTTTTGCCTCGTTTGTTTAGAGTTATTCTCAATAGCTTACCAAACGAGAAGTGGGTGCACCAAAAATGATTTATACTACGTGTACCAAAATATCTTTACGTACCATTAATATCTTTACTAAAGCTGATTTAATTATTTTAATTAAACAATTTTTTCATATAAGAAGTTATTATATTTTTTGGTTATTCGTGAGAAATAATATTTCATGTTCCGTATTAGTTTAGTAACTAATGTAATTTAATCTTCAATTCTTCTTTTGGAACCTTTGGTGTGAAACACTAAACTTGAAGAGATTTACCACTAAACACCAAATTATTCTCGATGCACGTTTCGCTAACCATGTTAGCATCATCAGGAGATGATTTAATCTATTAATAGGAGATAGGATTAATTCTCTCCTGATGATGCTAACATGGTTAGCGAAACGTGTGTCGAGAAGTTCAAAAAAGTGATTTGGTGTTTAGTGGTAAATCTCTTCAAGTTTAATTTAATCTTGTTTTTTTTTTATTATATACATAATTTTTACACATTTTTTTGCAGCTCTGAAAATATTAGAAACGAAGATATATTAAATAAAATTGTAAAGCACATTTGTAGAGTATAAACGAAAGTTTCATAAGGCTAATTTCATTTTATCGAAAACATAATTAATAGCCAGAAGTAAAAGTACAAAGCGTTATTTTTGTATCCGATCTCCCCTACTGAAACTTAAAACAAACAAGTTGATTGGAAAACATATTTATTATTACTTATTTGAAAACTAGTGCTGCATTATTTATTTAACTGGGGATTTTACTATCTTCATATTATAGATTGTGGTTGTTGTTATTACAATATTATGAATAAAATTATTACAAATAGGGTATATAACATCCCTGCTACATCACCTGATTAATAGACGATTCAATGACCAAAAAAGGCTCAATGACTTTATCACATAAAAGCAACTCATTTACTTCGATCTATGATTCGCCAGTTGTTTGAATAGTAGTCGAAAGTGTATAAGAAGCGAGGGCAATTAGTCCGAAGATTAAGTTTATATTACCACTCTAAATGTTTCCTACAAAGGGGGCTAAGGGGAATGAAAATATTTTGGTACAAATGTGTTGCAGTGAAAAAAGAAATAAAACATTGACACAACAATGACACCTCAATAAAATAGCAGAGTAAGACCCAATAAGTTCCAATATATAAGACTTTGTGCAACTCTGCCAACACATTAATAACTTCGAAGCTATATTATCAAACAGTCAACAGAACTTCCCATATATTCTCGTAAATAAATTCTCTTCTCCCCATACTTTAACCAACGCCAAAACAAACTTGGCAATTAAAACGACTTAGTGCAGAGACAACTTCACCCACTAATAACCGATAGATCGGCATAATCTCCCGTAAAGTTTCAGAAAAGTTATCTCACCTTTACGTTCGCTTTCAGCCTCCGGTTTCCGATGTTCCTTGTGCACAACAAGCTCAGACTTACGATAACATTAGAACTAATTACCCGAAGAATTTATGCTGGAAGACGAAATTACCACTAACTAGCTCAGGGGATGTCTTTGTATCAAAACAAGACGAATCTTAGCTAATTTAATGGGTTTTTGATACAATAAACATAACGAGGAACGAGTGGAAGACGATCTTGAGTTAGCGGGTGGCGCGGCAGTTGAGGGATCGGACGGGTGGAAATTGGGGATTATTACATCTTACTTACTTGGAATGTTGTGTATACGAACGTGGTTGATGAAATCCACCCCATACGTATGTGGATTTAGATTTAAACTAACATACCTGAAACAGAAAATATTATTACTTATAGGAAAAACAAATATATACAGAAGTCAAAAAAGTTTTGCAACCGTAATATTTCTTACTTTATTATCTATTTATATATATGTATTCATGTATGGGCCCTGGTGGACCACGAGAAGTACAGTTAGAGGCGTTTGTTGTTGTTAGCCTTCTTTTGCGCCCATTCTAATTTCATTCTTTCGCTATGAGTTTTTTTCCTTTCGTCAGACCAAGTTGTTCCAGTCTTCCAACATTTTTCTCTCTGGCCAACCTTCGAAACGTTAACCCAGTGTCTGAAACAGCCTCTATCCTGAATTTCACTTTGTGTAATATTTGCTGATCTTAGGTCCTCTTAATATTGCAGCAATCCATTTAATTATCTCTACTTTAGCTCTACTCCTATTTTCATAAAATTCGACTATTTGTCAAGTGAGCCTACTCGGAGTCATCCGTTTCATGTGTCCATAAAATCTGTATCTCGATGTCTCTCTTTATATTCAAAATGAGCGTTTCTGCCCCATATAGACATTCTGGCTTAATAACTGTGTTGTAATATACCAGTTTTGAGTATTTAGATGTGCATTTTTTGTTCTAAATATTTTGTGTAAGTCTCAATGCCGTTTCCATTTTTTGACATCGACCCTCATTCGTCGCTTTTTCCAACCAATTGTCCATGATTATTTACCCAAATATTTGAATTGAGAGACTCGTCTGATGTTTAAGAAATGGTGTTCTTAGTTTGTAGCAGGTCATGTATTGTGTCTTTTCAAAGGAAATTTGGAGTCCTACCTATTCTGCTGTTTCTTTTAGGATTTCAATCTGTTTTTGTGTGGTTAATATATCTTGAGCCAAACTTGCTAGATCATCAGCAAATGCCATGCCTGTATTACTTTTTCTAGAACACAGTTAAATAAGAGTGGCGAGAGTCCATTCCCTTGTCTCACTCCAGTTTTAATTTCGAAGGGTTCTGAGATGTCACCCATAAATTTAACTTTTGACCTTGTGTTAATTAATGTTGCTTTAATAATTGCCAGCGTTTTCAGATCTAGTCCTTGTTCTTTCAAGATTCGGAATAAAGATTCGCGGTCAATAGAATCATATGCCTTTTTTAAATCCACAAATGTACAGACAAGATTTCTATTGTACAGTTGTTGATGTCTTAGGATCTACTTTAGATTCTGATAGTATCTGTTCAGGACAGGATCTGCCCGGTTGAAAACCTGCTTGATATCCACCAATTTTAGGTTCTAACTGTCCCTGTTCTCTGTCTAGTAGACATTGAGATAGAATCTTGTAACAAACTGGGAGAAGAGATATCCCTCTGTAGTTGTTTACATCCGTTCTATCTCCTTTCTTGTGTAGTGGATGGAGTAGAGCATATTTCCAATCTTCCGGAATCCGCTCGGTTCGCCAAACTTCTTGTAGAATTTTGGTTATTTCATTGATTGTTCCTGGACCAGCGAATATCAAAAGTTCAGGTGTGATTCCATCTTCACCAGAAGCTTTGTTAGTTTTAAGTCGCTTGATTTGCCTAATTATTTCATCTTCATTCGGTGGTAATGAATCTTGGTTTGTTTGTTTAAGGTTTAGTGATGGTAATTTGTTTACGAGCGCAGGACAGTTTAGTAGTTGTTCAAAATATTTTGCAAGTTCTTTGCAATTGTCCTGACTATTTAGAAATAATTGTCCGTTTTTCTTTTGGAAGCAAAGACTTTGGGGTTGATAGCCTGTTAATTTAGTTTTAAATGTTTTGTAAAAGTTTCGGGTGTTATTTTTTAGGAAATCTCTTTCTATTTCATTAAGTTGCTTGTTTTCATATTTTCTTGTAGTTTGTCTAATTAGCTTCGATGTTTCTTTTTTTACTTCCAAAAAGATGTTATAATTTATTGCTGTTTTTTGACTGTTCCGATCTTTGAATGCTTTACTTCGGCTTAATACTGCTTGCTCGCAAACTTCATTCCACTACGGATGTTTTCTACGTTTTTGTAAAGGTACCAACTTTAAGGCTGTTTTAATAATTTTTTGTTTGAATTGTTGCCAGTTCTGTGCTGGTTCTTTATCAAGCTCTACTGTTAAGGTTGGTATTATTTTCGTAAGGTCGAACTTTGGTATTTGCAGTCTCTTTTGTATAAGTTTTCGGGATTTTAAGCTAAGTTTGATTCTAGTCAAGTAGTGATCCGTGTCTATGTTAGGTCCTTTCCTGACTTGAACATTCAAAATATCTTTATAATTGAGGTACGAAATGGCAACATGGTCAATTTGAAATTCACCCATGTACGTGTTTGGGCACCTCTAGGTCTTCTGTTTTGTTATTTTCTTCTTAAAATGGATTGACATTCTTTTTAGATTAAACTGCGAACATGTTCAACCAATCTTCTACCATTATGGTTAGTCCATTTATGAGCGGGAAAACTGCCGACTGTTTTCCTGAACTTTCTGTCTTTCCGTAGTTGGGCGTTGAAATCACCCAATAGGATTTTTACATAGTTAGAAGGAATTTTAGAGATAGTCTTTTCCAGAATTTCTTTTTCAGTATTAGATTTATTTTTTTCGGTAACTAGGAGATGTGCATTGATTAATGTATAGTTTTTGTTAGTACACTTGAAGGATAGTGTCATAAGTCGATTATTTACTGGCTGGACATTAGTTATAGAACCCAGAATGTTTCTTGACTTGAACCCAGAATGTTTCTTGAGGATAGTGTCATAAGTCGATTATTTACTGGCTGGACATTAGTTATAGAACCCAGAATGTTTCTTTCTTGATAGCAAAAGGAACACCAAGATGTGGTGTATTTTTAAGTATTCTTTTGTCCGTTTTAGTTTTAAAAAGTCTGTAGTTGCCGAATTCCAAGGTGTTATCATCTGTCAATCTGGTTTCTTGCAAAACTAAAATTTGAATTTTTTGCTGGCCAGAGGTCTCCGCCTCCCTCTGAAAAATTTGCGTTTAAGCCCGGACGCCCCAGAATCCGAAAGTCCGGTTGTACCAGCAAAGCTGGCAGAAGGTTGTCTACTTCTTGGGGTAATTTTGTAATTACTAAAACGCTTCATCTTGTACTTTGAATTAAAGGTTTGAATCATGACTGTTCAGTTCAGCAGTAAAACAAAGTGTTTATTCGTCTCAATATTTCGTAATTTTTATGGTGACTTCATCAACAGACACTAAAATTTTAATAACATAATAGAAATGATATAGGACACAAACATGTTAAAATATAAAATCACAGAACAATAAATATATATACTTACAAATAATGTCTATGGTTTAAAACGTGTGCATATAAATAATATTTTTGGACCATAAAGGCCCCAAACGGTAATTAAAAATAATTTTTAAACACTAAGGTGTTGCACCTGTAACCATCGGGATTGAAAACGTTCAAGGATACGATTGTCCGCTAGCCCGAAACCAACCAACGTACTATAATTTACCCCAAATAATTATAATTTACACGGTCATTCATACATATATATTAATCTATTTATATATATATATATATATATATATATATATATATATATATATATATATATATATATATATACAGAGTGGCTATTATATATGGAAACGGTCAAATGTATCGAGAACGCTTGAGATTTCTTGATGAAATTTTGTACACAAACATCAAGAAATGTTTACCACTTTTTGGGCATATTTTAATTTTTTTTTCTTGTAACATATTTGAAATCCAAGGTTAACTTATTTTTTTTTGACAGCAGTATTTGAATTTGGCACTATTGGAAAGAGCATTTTTTCTGAATTCAACGAGGTAAATACTGTCTTTTTTTTTAAATAGATTTTAAAAACTGGCTAAATGTGTATTTAAAAAAAATATATCAAAATTTTATTTTTTTTATTAAGGAATTATTTACAAAAGGTGCTCAACGTGTCCACCATTAACGTCCTGGTAGTAATGGATACGTCATACGAAGCCTTGAATTGCGTTTCCCACCAGATAAGAAATATATAGGTAACTTCTTGTCGAATTCGTAATTTGAGAACTTCGAGATTTTCTGGCCTATTAACATAAACACCCCGCATAAATAGCCCCACAAAAATATCGGGTGGTTCTTGACTGGTGACCTTGCTGGTCATTCAATACCTTATTTTCTACCGATCCATCGGTTTGGGAAAGTAGTGTTAAGAAAATGTCTAACATTAATGCCATAGTGTGCTGGTGCACCATCTTGCTGTAAATATATTCGCTGGTTTTGGTTAATTAAATTTGGAAACAGACGCAAAAGTTGAGACATGATATTTTCTTCCAATAAATCTAAATACTTATCTGCTGTCAAGTTGTCATTAATGAAAAAGGTCTTATAGTCTTACACTCTACATTAAATCACATCCAAACATTTAACTTTTAAGGATACTGTGTATGAACCTGCTCCATCCTGTGCGGATTAGTACCAGCCCAGTATCTACAGTTGTGGCTGTTAACAGGAAACAAAATGTGCATTGTAATTTATTTTTTCGAACATTTCGAACAAACATTTTGTAAAATTATTTTCGGTCTCTAAAATGTTTACTTCATTGTGTTTCTGTGTATGTGTTTGATGAATATGGATAGCCAATGCGCATGATTTTTTTCCCAACTGAGTACCGCTTTTATATTCTGTTAACCGCTGTTTTAAACTTTGTGAACGGACACGGAATCCCGTATATTACATTGCATTAGTTTAACAGTAAAATTATATACTTTGTTTTTGAAAACAAATCGCCATTTTTTTTATACGTGAACTTGAATAGTTTAATATTGGTTATTCCCTTAAATTGCTTCAACACTTTATTTGTGGTGATAAAGTGGCAAGATAAGGTTGTAAAGAACTAAGATAGGGTAATGTTTTATTCTTTAAAGAATAAGAGTTACTTTTCTCAATAAGTTTATGGGTTAATCATTATTATGATCTACTACTTAGGAATACTAAATGAAGTTTTCGAATTGACTTTAAATTAGACTTTTAGATTTTTTTCAAAACGGCTAGAAGACACTCGAATGTGCTTGTATCACATCACTAAAGTCTTTGTATCAGTTGTAAACACATTTTGCTATAGTTTTATTGCCGGGACATTTTCTTAACATTTTAATATATCAATCATCAATATTTTTTCAGTTACTAAGGACGCCATTATTTCTAATTTGACAAACAAAATGGTGTAAAACTTAAAAAATAAATGATTGTATTGATACATAAAATGCGAGAATTTTTAAAAGTCACCTTAATATTGATAGTTTATTTTAATACTATTTTATTATCAACTAATTTGACAATACAATCAATTGTACAATAGCGCTTTATTTGTAATTTAAATAAAGCTATTCCATTATATATCAAATCAAATTATTAGATTTTTATGTGATAACATAAAACAATGACGAGTTCGATTATTCCCGTTGCATTTTCGAAATTAACAATATGATTTATCCTGATTTAGAAAAGTAATCTTTTAAATATGTACATTTTATTGGAAATTTACACAATTTAAATTGTCGCTTTACCGAAATGCAGAAATATATTTTCTGGCATATATTCAAAGAGAACATCCTGACAAAGTAAATGAATATAAATAGTTTTATTATATTCAGATGCGAGATATTTCAGCAAAATTGAAAAGGATGAACGTAAAGATACCGATCGCAGCATTTCTGTTATTTGAATAACTATTGCGCAATAAAACTTTTCCTGTTTATGTTTCTTTCACAATGCGTTACAATTATAATATATACATATATATATATATATATATATATATATATATATATATATATATATATATATATATATATATATATATATATATATATATATATATATATATATATAAATCAATGGTGCATATCTAAGCCATCTTAGATTCGCGGAGGATATCGTTCTCTTTTCACAAGACCCAGATGAGCTTCAAAAACACATACGAGAACTGCAAAGGGCGGGAAAACCATTTGGTTTGAAAATAAACCTAAAAAAGAGTCAGGTTATGTTTAACAAGTTTGCTGTCAACAGAAGAATTTCTATTTTAAAAAGTGATTTAGAGGATGTGGGCCACTACATATATCTTGGGCAAAGGATTTCAATGGAGGGTGATACCGCCCGGGAGGTCGAACGGCGGGTTAAGTGTAGTTGGTAGGCATTTAGCCGGCTCAATTGCTTAAGAGCAAACTCCCACTTTGTCTGAAGAGAAAGGTTTTTAATCAGTGCATGCTGCCTGTTTTGACATATGTAAGTGAAGAAACATGGACACTCACAGCACAGTCAGTTCAGAAGCTTCGGGTTGCACAGAGGGGAATGGAAAGGTGTATGCTTGACATTACAAAGCGGGACAGAAAGACCTGCATATGGATCAGAGAACAAATGAAGGTATGTGACATCATTGGAAAGGCGAAAAAATTGAAATGGAAGTGGGTAGGTCATATAGCGAGACGATGCGACGACAGATAGACCAAAGCAATTCTGGAATGGATACCGCTGATCATAAAGCCCCGCGAAGAAGGCCGAAAACACGATGGACGGATGACATCATCAAGTATATTGGACCCGAATGGCAGAGGAAAGCCCAGGACCGTGCGAATTGGAAGCATGCTGGGGAGGTCTTCATCCTGCAGTGGATCTACAATGGCTGATATATATATATATATATATATATATATATATATATATATATATATATATATATATATATATATATTTATATATATATATATATATATATATATATATATATATATATATATATATATATATATATATGGCTAGGTGGTTTCCTCTTCACGATGCTCCAAGGTGCCATGCCTAAAACAAAAATTATATGATCAGTCCATTGGTGGCTCTGCGAGGTCGTCACTCCTCTCTTTGCAAAATACTAGCCGTTCAAAAGATATGCGTTTTCTCTGTGCTACCCTGTAATATTTGTAAAACAAAATAACATTCACAAATTGTACGATACATATTTTTGATGTTCGTGTTTCAGCAAGTAATGTTTTTATAATGTAGATATATTTTAAAAAAATGTTTTTTTTAATAAGGCCCATCGATAGACTCTAACTACAGTTTTAACTGTACCATCATGGTGTAAACAGTTGTCTATGTGAGTTTTTAATGTTGGAGTAATTTTATTAGAACCATGCGATGGATGAATATTTTGAATATTAAAAAAAAGTAATTTATTGAATTTTTATTTATTTTTCCATTAGGTGAATGTTGGGTAATGGATTTCTATGTAGATTAAAAAATCGTCCTGAAAAGATTTCTGACGAAATACTAGAGAGACAACAAACGAGGGTTTGTGACATCATTGGTAGGGTGAAGGAATTGAAATGAAAGTAGGCAGGCCATATAGCGAGGCGATGCTACGACAGATGGACTAAAGCAATCCTGGAATGGATACCGCTTGATCATAAACGCCCACGGAGAAGACCGAAAACACGATGGACGGATGACATCGTCAAGTAAATTGAACCCGAATGGCAGAGGAAAGCTCAGGACCGCGCGAGTTGAAAGCATGCTGGGGAGGCCTTCATCCTGCAGTGGATCGATAATGGCTGAGTGATGATATATATTTTCCGGGAGTCCATACGGTTGTCGAGTTGGTCGCTGTCGGGAGCTCATCCCTCTTGTTTAGACTCCCTTGCTTTTCGATCTCTAGAGCTCGGCATGTGTGCCGGAAATGGTTTATGTTGCCTCTCTCGTTGCATTCATCAAAGTTAATTTTGTGGCCTGTTTCTAGTTGGGATAATGCCAATGTTGCTTGCATATTCCATATGCTTGTTTTAAGTTCTTCGATTCTGGCCGATATTGTTCGGGTTGTTTGTCCGTTTGTACATTGTTATTGAATTGTTACAACAATAGACGCATCCTTGAGAAACCCGAAAGACAAGGTCAGGCTAGAAAATCAAGCAGTTTATCGCATCCCATGCTGAGGCTGTAACAAAACCTACACCATCCTGTTGAAAAGTCATTTTCAGATCTCGAAATTCATAAGATTTTTACTCTAAAATCTCTAAAATTAGCGATTCAATAGCATTCTGCAATAGGTCCAAAATCATACCTCTCCAGATATATTTCGATTTAAAAAGATACGTCCAACAATGTGATTTCCCAAGATCCCAGCCCACACGGTAACCGCACTTTTAACTAATGTATTTGAAATATCAGATACAATATAGTTTTGGAAATGGTATTGAGGTAAGAGGTATCTTGTACAATCTCTGATGATTTGTAATTGTGTGGGTGATTTTTTTTTTCTTTAAGACCTTTTGAACATTTTTTGCAGACTCTCCACAGACAACTGCGGTTTGAAATCTAGATTGTGCAGGATTCAGGACTGTTTCAGCAATAATATATATTTGTTGGTTATTTGAAATTCCTGGGTGACCAGTTCTTTTTATATCATGAAAACTACCTGTTGCCTAAAACATCTCTAGAGGCAGGGCGATTCACATATCTCTCATTGAAAATTATTTCAGATGCATGTAGATTTCTTCTATCCTCGCCAATAATTAGAATTAACTTTTTCTTCTAAAGTTCGTGCTATTTTACTCGAACATGGCAATACTAAAACAGATTTCTAAATGTAAATACAAAATAACTTCAAATATACAAAAACAGTGAATTTTTTGTGGCACTTTAATCACAAAAAAGCAGCGAGACCCTGTTTAAAAAGTTTGATAACATGCTAACATTAACTTTAAACGATTTTTTCAAAAATCAAATAGCACATATATCAAAATATAAACAACGTTTGAATAGATATTTGAAACAACTTTGGAATGAGGTATTACGCGTTATATTATAAATTATATCTAATATTCTCATGGATGGTAGATAATGTTCCCAAATCATTCCAAGTGTCGATCCGTTCGTTCTGTGAAGAGTCACTACAAGTAACCCCAGTCAGTTGGACTTCTGAGAGAGTCACCTCTGTTGGACGGGTCAAAGCTAACACTACTAACATGATCCAAAGTCTGCCAACCCGCATTGGATCAGCGTGACAGATTCCGGTCCATCATTGACCTAAAAAGATGAGGTCAAACCTGAGACAAACACTTATTTTGCACATATTGAGATGTTGGTTAAAGTTCTCGGTCTGACAAAGAAAACATATAAGAGTTTTTCTCAGCTTTGACCTCATTATTTTAACGGGTCTTCGTCCAGCGAATGGGATATTGAAGTATTTTCATATATCTGTCAGGGTTAAACAAAGTACTGGTACCCTGGTATCATAAAATTATTTCTTTACTATCGTAATTCTAAATATAATCCTTTTTTAGACAGTTTTTGATTTCGGACTAAAATTTATATATAGTACTTTTTTATATCTGATGTAAAATGGGAATATTATAAAATCGCCGCCATATTGTTGAATAAAATATTTGTCCATAAAAAATTAAAAAATTTTAAATTCAACGTAACTTTTGCTATATTATTAAAATTATTTGAAACAGATTATGAATAATAAAAGCGTCGAATGTTGTTTGGTACGATAGACGAGATATTTTTTTTGTTTTTCGATCTGCCAAAACATAAAACTAGTGGGTCAGTGAGATAATAGGCTCGAAATAAAATCGTGATTCCGGCACTGAAATTTATAAATAATTGTGATTGAACGATGGCGATTTTTATTCTGGACTCGACAGAGAATAATTTTAAAAGCGCGGGTCATCGGCAGCTGATATAGGTTCGTCGTTTCGACATTTTTAATCTCGATATCAAACAATTTCCCGACAAGCAGTCTAAACATCGATATAATTTAGTTATATTCAGTATTACCGTATTATCTCTTTGTAGACGAGTGATGTGTTTTAATTCGACGTATCATAGTAAATTTAATAAATAGATTATTGCAGTAAAACTTTTAATTTACCACTAAATTTGAATGATCCTCTACATAAAATCACTGGCGTTTAATTAATAATGTTAGCCGATGATAAAAAGTCCCGTCCCGTCGTTTCCAACATTTACTTTTCAATTCTGAATATTTAAAAAATGTTTACTGTATTTTTTAAATTTTTTTTCATAAATTGAGTTAATGCACCTTATATTTTAAAAATATGAAAACTGCTATGCTATTATACTGCTATGATCAAAAACCAAGATGACTTTTTAAATAAAACACAAAATGAAAAGCTGGAAGTGTACTCGTGGAAAATATTAAAAATGTTCAAAAACAAAGATTTTTTTCCGTTCGCGTAAAAACATAGTTTTTTATAGCTTGGGACATGTCGAACCAGAAAAAGACGTTTTAGGGCCGGTTCTATAACGCTAGAATATACTAGGTATAGGCTATACTTATTAATGTATTATTGTAAATTTTATTCCAAATACAGCTTATACCTTGTATATTATTGCACTGTAGAACCGGCTCTTAAGGGGAACTTTAATAAACCTCCTTCACTGGCGGCTCGTGAGGGAGGGCGTTGGGGCGCCGCTCCTCCAGCATTTATCACAGTAAACAATTTTTCAGAGCAAATCACCATATTTTATTTCCATTCAATTTATTTCCTTTAACTCAGTTTCCTGGTTTACCTCTTGTATAGGGTTTCAATAGCACGAAAAGTAAAAAGGAGGAAGAGGAAAGGCAAAAAAAAACTTCAAGCCGTCACTGACTCCTTTCATTTGATAAAAACAGCTGCTAAAAATTATCAATTGTTGATGAGATGGACAGATGTGATAGAGTGAAATAGGTAGTGATGCTGTTTGATGACGAATTAGAGAGAGACAGATTGACATTCAACTTTAAGATGGTCCATTTAGTGAAGATTTCAAAACTTTGAATATAAAACTATAGGAAGGAACTTATGATTCTGTAAGTGTGACTACTGTTTCCCGTTTGGCAGTGGCGTAAGACAATATGAATAAAAACAACACACTGATAAAAGTTTACAGTTATTTAAAACAATAAATTATTGTACGCCAAGGAGATGGGTTATCCTCACCCTTCTTCAACCTGGTCATGGACAAAGTCATAAGGGAATGGGGAAACGAACTGAAAAATCAAGGACTCTGAAAACCAATACGACTCGGACGATCCGAAAACAACATAGAAATATCATGCCTGGCCTTCGCAGACGTCCTAGCCATACAATGAAAAAAGGGCAACCAAACAGATCAAAGTCCTCAAGAAATGTGCAGAGAAAGTCGGCCTACAAATCTCCTTTCAAAAAACCGAATGCTCAAAATTAGATGTCTAAAATTTGAACACCAAATACGGCAAAAAAATAAGGTCACTCACTTCAAATACCTGGGCGAGATCCTCGAACCCACAGGAGGAGAGAAGATAGCACAGAAGACTCGATTACAGAAGATAAAGAGGGCATACGGCAACACACACAATATCTACAATAAGAAATGTCTATCCACACACGCAAAAATAAGACACTACAACACAGTAATCAAACCAGAGGTACTATACGCAAGCGAGACACTTACACTTCATACAAAAACCGGCACAGAAAACATACTAAAAGAAGAACGCAAAATTATGAGGAAAATTATCGGCCCAAAACTGACAGAGGAAGGATACAGACTACTGTATCATAGTATATTCTAGAAAGACCACAGAGAGAATGTCCAACGTAGCGGCGGACATAAAAAAAAGGAGGTTGAAATTCTATGGAAATATCAGTAGACTCCCATCGACAAGATCACCAGCAGAATTCTTACATACATACAAGGAGTTAAGTCAACAGTACTATAGATCACACAAGTCAGAGCTGATCTGGGAAAGGCACAAATGGGTCCGACAGAGACTGAAGATAGAAGAATGTACAGAAACAAAATACATATGTGAAACGTTGCATCTGACAGCGAAGTTTCGAGGAGATCGGGAATAAAGTGGACTGAGGAGATAAAGAGAATCCACGGAGAAAGGATGAGAGAGGTGTGGAGGATCAGAAAGAACACTCAAAAATGAGTCAGAATGCCTTGCGTGATCCAACCGGGTCTAAACGCAATATATATATATATATATATATATATATATATATATATATATATATATATATATATATATATATATATATATATATATTATTGCCTTTTTTGCAAAACAACCTTATTTCAAAAAAACTCAACCCAGAAGCAATGAGTCAAATTAATAATTGTTCTATTATTTTATTAAGATAAAACTTAATTAAAATGAAATGAAAGTGTGTGAAAGAAGTGTGAAAAGAGTGTGAAAGAATAATAAAGTCAAAAAGGGGCAAAATTGATTCTGGGAAGCTACTGCAGAAGGGCAGAGATTTTGAAATAGCTTTGTCGAACTGCTTTAATGTGTTACAATACCCGGAGGAGATAGAACTTACAGACCAATATGAAGAAATCGCCAACAATGTGCATAAAACGGCGGCTTCAATAGAACCAAAAGATAAATGTTTCAAAGAGTTAAAAATTTCCAATGAAACCATTAATTTAATGAAAAAACGCCGGACAATGAAGACCGCAGATCGTCCTCTTGGCAGGGTCGAGTACGTTGAGCTTTGCAAAACTATAAGAAAGCGTATTTGAGAGAAAACGCGGCGATTCAACATGCAGCTAGTGCAAAAAATTCTGGAAGAAAACAAAGGAATTAACAAAGCTAAGCAGAAGCTGAGAAAGAAAAGGACACACATGTTTTCCTTAATGCGTAAGGATGGTACAATATGCAGGGAACGGACGGAAATGTTAGAGATTGTCCGAAGATTTTATTCAAAGTTATATAAGGACCAGAATCAGGCAAGAACAGCAATGCCCACTGAAGAACAAGTGCCGCATATCTTGGTGGTGGAAGTGACAAAGGATATAAACTCGATGAAATATGGCAAGGCTCCAGGAAAGGATAGTATAACTGTGGAGGTGTTAAAAGCTGGTGGTCGGACTCTACATAAAATACTAGCAAAATTATACTCAAAATGCCTTAAACAACAAGAAGTACTCAGCTTATGGAAAAATGCAGAAGTGATTCTTTTACATAAGAAAGGAGCACTGGAAAATTTAAAGAACTACCCTCCAATAAGCCTCCTATCAGTGGTGCACAAAGTTTTCAGCAAGATAATATCCAAAATAATACTAAGAAAACTTAATGACGCACATCCAAGGGAACAAGCAGGATTCAGGAGTGGATTCAGTACAATGGATCAGATCCAGGTGCTACAGCAGGTCATAGAAAGACACAACGAATACATCGATTACGAAAAAGCATTTGATTCAATCTCAAAGCAGGCCATAATGGATGCATTGCTTAATCAAGGTGTAGAGAAAGCTTATGTAAACCTACTAGGATCGATATATGATGAAGCTGCAGCGACAGTCCATCTTGACGATCTTGAGGTTGGAATAAATGTAGAGCGGAATGGCAGGGTGACGCAATATCGCCACTTCTTTTTTCAGCCTGCCTGGAAGAAGTGTTCCGTAAACTGGAATGGGAACAGGATGAAATAAGGATTAACGGTGCGTACTTAAATCATCTTAGGTTCGCAGATGATATCGTTCTTCTTTCAAAAAAAAGCACAAGAATATAGCCTTCACATTAATGAATATAAGACAAAATCCCTTGGGATGGGAGAGGATGTGGATGAGGCAGAACAAGTTATTATTAAAACGGAACAAAATAAACATTATAAATTTAAAACTGTCAAAGAATTTGAGTATTAGGGAGTTACCATAACCAGCGAAGGCGATGAAATAAAAGAAATTGACAAAAGGATGTTAAGGAGAAGAAAATCTGTAGGAGCGTTACACAACATGCTTAGATAAAAAAAAACATGGTAAGCAAAGTTAAGGTTGTACAAAACAGTTTTTCAACCCACGGTAATATATGACTGTGAATGTTGTGTAATAAATAAGTACTGGCGAAGTACTGACGAAGATATTTGGTGGTGTGAAAGTACTGGAGACAATATGGAGAAGAAAAATCAATGCAGAAATTCAACTTCTATAGGGTTAAACCATGTTTAAGTCAGATATTCTTCCAGATTGCGGTAGTTGGATCATGTATTAAGAATGCCAGATAGTAGATGGGCAAAATAAGCCTCCTGTCAGTATTGTATAAACTTTTCACCAAGATAATATCTAGAAGAATATTGAGAACACTGAATGATGCACAACCAAGAGAACAAGCAGGATTCAGATGTGGATTCAGTACAATGGATCATATCCAGGCTGTCCAACAGGCCATAGAAAAGCACAATGAATACACCATGCCACTGTGCTTGGCTTTTATTGACTATGAAAAGGCATTTGACTCAATATCAAAGCAAGCTATAATGAATGCATTGCTTAATCAAGGGATAGGCAGAGCCTACGGAAACCTACTGAGATCCATGTATGATGAAGCTACAGCAACAGTTCACATGGATGATCTTGAAGGCTAAAATCAAAATAAAAGGGGTTTACGGAAAGGGGACTCAATATCTCCTGTTTTTTTTCTCAGCCTGCCTTGAAGAGGTATTCCGTAATCGGGATTGGGAACAGGAGGGAATATAAATAAATGGTGCATATTTAAGTCACTTTAGATTTGCAGATGATCTCGTTCTCCTCTCACAAGACTCAGATGAACTACAAAAACATATACAAGAGCTGTAAATGGCGGAAGAACCATTTGGCTAGAAAATAAGTTTGAAAAAGGGTCAGATTATGTTCAACAAATTTGCTGAAAACAGAAGAATATCTATTTTAGGAAGCGATTTAGAAGTGGTGGACCACTATATATATCTTGAGCAAAGGATTTCAGTGGAGGATGATACAGCATGGGACTATTCCCGTGCTGTATCATCCTCCACTGAACGTTCCTATGACATGTTCCTGACGTGACATGTTCCTATGAACGGCGCGTTAAGTGTAGCTGGCAGGTATTTGGCAGGCTCAACATTGTGTTTAAGAACAAACTCTCACTTTACCTGAAAAGAAAAGTTTTTGATCAGTGTGTGCTGCCTGTTTTGACATATGGAAGTGAAAAATGGACACTCACATCACAATCAATTCAAAAGCTTCGGGTAGCGCAGAGGAGAATGGAAAGGTGTATGCTTGGGATTACAGAGCGGGACAGAAAGACTTGCACATGGATCAGAGAACAGACCAAAGTATGTGACATTATTGCAAAGGTGAAAGAACTGAAATGGAGGTGGGCAGGCCATATAGCGAGACGATGTGACGACAGATGGGCCAAAACAATCCTGGGATAGACACCGCTTGATCATAAGCGTCCACGAATAAGACCTAAAACGCGATGGATCGATGACATTATCGAGTATATTGGACCCGAATGGCAGATTAGACATCGATATCGCACGAGTTGGAAGCATGTGTTTGGCTTTTATTGACTACGAAAAAGCATTTGATTCCATCTCAAAGCATGCGATAATGGATGCACTGCTTAGCCAAGGTGTAGAGAGAGCCTATGTAAACCTATTAGAATCGATATATGATGGAGCAACATCCACAATTCACCTTGATGATCTTGAAGCGGGAATTAATTCCTATTCTTTTCTCGGCTGGCCTTGAAGAAGTATTGCGTAAACTGGATTGGGAACAGGATGGCGTAAAGATCAATGGTGCAAACTTAGATTTGCAGATGATATTGTTCTCATTTCACAAGACTCAGATGAGCTGCAAAGACGCATACAAGAACTGCAAAGGGCTGGCGAACCATTTGGCTTGAAAATAAACCTGAAAAAGAGTCAGGTTATGTTCAATAACTTCGCTCAGGACAGAAGAATTTCAGTTTTAGGAAGGGATTTGGAGATTGTGAACTGCTTTATATATCTTGGGCAGATAATTTCAATGGAGGGGAATACCGCCCTGGAGGTGGAACGGCGTGTTAAATGTGGCTGGCAGGTATTTGGTAGGCTCAACATAGTGTTTAAGAGCAGACTCCCACTTTGCCTGAAGAGAAGAATCTTTGGTCAGTGCGTTCTACCCGTTATGACATACGGAAGTGAAACCTGGACACTCACATCGCAATCAATTCAAAAACTTCGGGTGGCACAGAGGGGAATGGAAGTATGTATGCTTAGCATTACAAGACGAGACAGAAAGTCCTGCGCATGGATCAGGGAACAAAGAAAAGTCTGTGACATCATTGGAAGAGTAAAGCAATTAAAATGAAGATGGGCAGGCCATATAGCGAGGCGATGGGACGACAGATGGACCAAGGCAATCCTGGAGTGGAGACCGCTTGATCGCAAACATCCGCGAAGAAGACCGAAAGCACGATGGATTGATGACATAGTTAAGTATATTGGTAGTGGATCGATACGGACTGATGATGATGATAGTTACTTTCTGTGAAACAAACATAAACGGAAAAAGTTTTATTGCGGAATAGTTATCCAAATAACATAAATGTTGCGATCGTTATCTTTACGTTCATCCTTTTCAATTCTACAGAAATAACTCGCATTTGAATATAATAAAACTATTTATATTCATTTAGTTTGTCAGGATGTTCTCTTTGAATATATGCCAGGAAATATATTTCTGCATTTCGGTAAAGCGACCATTTAAATGATGTAAATTTCCAATAAAATGTATTTAATATTTTACATTTCTAAATCTGGGTAAATTATATTGTTAATCTCGAAAATGCAATGAGAATCGTTGGTTTATGTTATCGTATAAAAATCTAATAATTTAATTTGGATATGTAATGGAATATATCTATTTAAATCACAAATAATTAGCTTTTGTATAATTGATTCATTTGTCAAATTAGTTGATATTAAAATGGTATTAAAATCCTAAAATAACCTACCAATATTAAGGTGACTTTTATTTTAAAAATCGCGCACTTTACGCATTAATACAATTGTTTGTTTTTAAGTTGGCACTACTGTTCTTTAAATCTGGCAGAAGTTTACCTTCATTTTGATTTGTTAAATTAGTTGATAAATGATGCACTAAAAATAATTAGTGTTACGGCAATGAAGCTAGGACAAACATCTGTTTACAACTGCTACACATACTTTAGTGATGATAGAGAAGCAGTTGATAAACCTCGTTCAGGAAGACCTTGTCAACCAATGAAGAAATCATTTTTCATCAGGTTTCAGCAGTTCGTAATACACAGCTTCCCTACTATCCTACCAAATACACAGCAGTCTTGTATATTGCGCCATGTTCCGTATACAGGGTGGCCCAAAACTCAACGTCAAATGCGTGCCGGATGAAAGGCCAGGTTATACCAGTTCTGGCAAAAATAAGAAGAAAAAATCTATGTCACCGTGTTAAGTGATAATAGGCATATTTTTGAAATTCGACACCCTAGACTATATTTTTAGGTACTGTGATCACAAATTTCCCAATATTTCAGTGTTATCTTTTATAAGGTGATCCCAAATAACCATGTTATTAATCGCAGTCACAAATCAAACATTGAACGTTGTTAATTTAGTAAAAAAAAAGTTTCATTGAATCGTGGTTTAAAAAAGTGTGTCATCTAACTTTGACACTTCATCATAAAAAAAATGGACTACCCTGGACAAGTTATTTCAAAAGATGACCCATTAACGGACTTTTAAACCGGAATATTAAACGGACAAATAATTGGACCATTTGAGTTGTCTGAAACTTTCAATGGCGCCAACTACTTGGATTTTCTCCAAAACGATTTGCAGACTTTGTTAGAGGTACCATTCAATATCTACAGAGAATTGTGGTTTCGACAAGATGGTTGCCCAGCGCATTATGCTTGTCCTGTACAGGGTTATTTCAGCAGAGAGAATTCCGAAAGATGGATTGAGCGCCGTGGTTCAATTGAGTAGCCTCCTCGTTCTGCGGACCTAAACCCCCTTGACATCTTTTACTGGGGTTGCATAAAAGAAAAAGTGTATTCAAAACCAATACAAAATCTAGCCAAGAGCATGTATATAATCTAGCAGAGCATGTATTCGGCAAACATTTATAACAAAAAATGTTGTGATACATAAAAGTATTACAATAATTCCTTTCATTTCATTTTAATTAAGTTTTATCTTAATAAAATAATAGAACAATTATTAATTTGACTCATTGCTTCTGGGTTGAGTTTTTTTGAAATAAGGTTGTTTTGCAAAAAAGGCAATAATATATATATATATATATATATATATATATATATATATATATATATATATATATATATATATATATATATATATATATATATATATATATATTATTGCCTTTTTTGCAAAACAACCTTATTTCAAAAAAACTCAACCCAGAAGCAATGAGTCAAATTAATAATTGTTCTATTATTTTATTAAGATAAAACTTAATTAAAATGAAATGAAAGGAATTATTGTAATACTTTTATGTATCACAACATTTTTTGTTATAAATGTTTGCCGAATACATGCTCTGCTAGATTATATACATGCTCTTGGCTAGATTTTGTATTGGTTTTGAATACACTTTTTCTTTTATGCAACCCCAGTAAAAGATGTCAAGGGGGTTTAGGTCCGCAGAACGAGGAGGCTACTCAATTGAACCACGGCGCTCAATCCATCTTTCGGAATTCTCTCTGCTGAAATAACCCTGTACAGGACAAGCATAATGCGCTGGGCAACCATCTTGTCGAAACCACAATTCTCTGTAGATATTGAATGGTACCTCTAACAAAGTCTGCAAATCGTTTTGGAGAAAATCCAAGTAGTTGGCGCCATTGAAAGTTTCAGACAACTCAAATGGTCCAATTATTTGTCCGTTTAATATTCCGGTTTAAAAGTCCGTTAATGGGTCATCTTTTGAAATAACTTGTCCAGGGTAGTCCATTTTTTTTATGATGAAGTGTCAAAGTTAGATGACACACTTTTTTAAACCACGATTCAATGAAACTTTTTTTTTACTAAATTAACAACGTTCAATGTTTGATTTGTGACTGCGATTAATAACATGGTTATTTGGGATCACCTTATAAAAGATAACACTGAAATATTGGGAAATTTGTGATCACAGTACCTAAAAATATAGTCTAGGGTGTCGAATTTCAAAAATATGCCTATTATCACTTAACACGGTGACATAGATTTTTTCTTCTTATTTTTGCCAGAACTGGTATAACCTGGCCTTTCATCCGGCACGCATTTGACGTTGAGTTTTGGGCCACCCTGTATACGGAACATGGCGCAATATACAAGACTGCTGTGTATTTGGTAGGATAGTAGGGAAGCTGTGTATTACGAACTGCTGAAACCTGATGAAAAATGATTTCTTCATTGGTTGACAAGGTCTTCCTGAACGAGGTTTATCAACTGCTTCTCTATCATCACTAAAGTATGTGTAGCAGTTGTAAACAGATGTTTGTCCTAGCTTCATTGCCGTAACACTAATTATTTTTAGTGCATCATTTATCAACTAATTTAACAAATCAAAATGAAGGTAAACTTCTGCCAGATTTAAAGAACAGTAGTGCCAACTTAAAAACAAACAATTGTATTAATGCGTAAAGTGCGCGATTTTTAAAATAAAAGTCACCTTAATATTGGTAGGTTATTTTAGGATTTTAATACCATTTTAATATCAACTAATTTGACAAATGAATCAATTATACAAAAGCTAATTATTTGTGATTTAAATAGATATATTCCATTACATATCCAAATTAAATTATTAGATTTTTATACGATAACATAAACCAACGATTCTCATTGCATTTTCGAGATTAACAATATAATTTACCCAGATTTAGAAATGTAAAATATTAAATACATTTTATTGGAAATTTACATCATTTAAATGGTCGCTTTACCGAAATGCAGAAATATATTTCCTGGCATATATTCAAAGAGAACATCCTGACAAACTAAATGAATATAAATAGTTTTATTATATTCAAATGCGAGTTATTTCTGTAGAATTGAAAAGGATGAACGTAAAGATAACGATCGCAACATTTATGTTATTTGGATAACTATTCCGCAATAAAACTTTTTCCGTTTATGTTTGTTTCACAGAAAGTAACTATCATCATCATCAGTCCGTATCGATCCACTACCAATATACTTAACTATGTCATCAATCCATCGTGCTTTCGGTCTTCTTCGCGGATGTTTGCGATCAAGCGGTCTCCACTCCAGGATTGCCTTGGTCCATCTGTCGTCCCATCGCCTCGCTATATGGCCTGCCCATCTTCATTTTAATTGCTTTACTCTTCCAATGATGTCACAGACTTTTCTTTGTTCCCTGATCCATGCGCAGGACTTTCTGTCTCGTCTTGTAATGCTAAGCATACATACTTCCATTCCCCTCTGTGCCACCCGAAGTTTTTGAATTGATTGCGATGTGAGTGTCCAGGTTTCACTTCCGTATGTCATAACGGGTAGAACGCACTGACCAAAGATTCTTCTCTTCAGGCAAAGTGGGAGTCTGCTCTTAAACACTATGTTGAGCCTACCAAATACCTGCCAGCCACATTTAACACGCCGTTCCACCTCCAGGGCGGTATTCCCCTCCATTGAAATTATCTGCCCAAGATATATAAAGCAGTTCACAATCTCCAAATCCCTTCCTAAAACTGAAATTCTTCTGTCCTGAGCGAAGTTATTGAACATAACCTGACTCTTTTTCAGGTTTATTTTCAAGCCAAATGGTTCGCCAGCCCTTTGCAGTTCTTGTATGCGTCTTTGCAGCTCATCTGAGTCTTGTGAAATGAGAACAATATCATCTGCAAATCTAAGTTTGCACCATTGATCTTTACGCCATCCTGTTCCCAATCCAGTTTACGCAATACTTCTTCAAGGCCAGCCGAGAAAAGAATAGGAATTAATTCCCGCTTCAAGATCATCAAGGTGAATTGTGGATGTTGCTCCATCATATATCGATTCTAATAGGTTTACATAGGCTCTCTCTACACCTTGGCTAAGCAGTGCATCCATTATCGCATGCTTTGAGATGGAATCAAATGCTTTTTCGTAGTCAATAAAAGCCAAACACATGCTTCCAACTCGTGCGATATCGATGTCTAATCTGCCATTCGGGTCCAATATACTCGATAATGTCATCGATCCATCGCGTTTTAGGTCTTATTCGTGGACGCTTATGATCAAGCGGTGTCTATCCCAGGATTGTTTTGGCCCATCTGTCGTCACATCGTCTCGCTATATGGCCTGCCCACCTCCATTTCAGTTCTTTCACCTTTGCAATAATGTCACATACTTTGGTCTGTTCTCTGATCCATGTGCAAGTCTTTCTGTCCCGCTCTGTAATCCCAAGCATACACCTTTCCATTCTCCTCTGCGCTACCCGAAGCTTTTGAATTGATTGTGATGTGAGTGTCCATTTTTCACTTCCATATGTCAAAACAGGCAGCACACACTGATCAAAAACTTTTCTTTTCAGGTAAAGTGAGAGTTTGTTCTTAAACACAATGTTGAGCCTGCCAAATACCTGCCAGCTACACTTAACGCGCCGTTCATAGGAACATGTCACGTCAGGAACATGTCATAGGAACGTTCAGTGGAGGATGATACAGCACGGGAATAGTCCCATGCTGTATCATCCTCCACTGAAATCCTTTGCTCAAGATATATATAGTGGTCCACCACTTCTAAATCGCTTCCTAAAATAGATATTCTTCTGTTTTCAGCAAATTTGTTGAACATAATCTGACCCTTTTTCAAACTTATTTTCTAGCCAAATGGTTCTTCCGCCATTTACAGCTCTTGTATATGTTTTTGTAGTTCATCTGAGTCTTGTGAGAGGAGAACGAGATCATCTGCAAATCTAAAGTGACTTAAATATGCACCATTTATTTATATTCCCTCCTGTTCCCAATCCCGATTACGGAATACCTCTTCAAGGCAGGCTGAGAAAAAAAACAGGAGATATTGAGTCCCCTTTCCGTAAACCCCTTTTATTTTGATTTTAGCCTTCAAGATCATCCATGTGAACTGTTGCTGTAGCTTCATCATACATGGATCTCAGTAGGTTTCCGTAGGCTCTGCCTATCCCTTGATTAAGCAATGCATTCATTATAGCTTGCTTTGATATTGAGTCAAATGCCTTTTCATAGTCAATAAAAGCCAAGCACAGTGGCATGGTGTATTCATTGTGCTTTTCTATGGCCTGTTGGACAGCCTGGATATGATCCATTGTACTGAATCCACATCTGAATCCTGCTTGTTCTCTTGGTTGTGCATCATTCAGTGTTCTCAATATTCTTCTAGATATTATCTTGGTGAAAAGTTTATACAATACTGACAGGAGGCTTATTTTGCCCATCTACTATCTGGCATTCTTAATACATGATCCAACTACCGCAATCTGGAAGAATATCTGACTTAAACATGGTTTAACCCTATAGAAGTTGAATTTCTGCATTGATTTTTCTTCTCCATATTGTCTCCAGTACTTTCACACCACCAAATATCTTCGTCAGTACTTCGCCAGTACTTATTTATTACACAACATTCACAGTCATATATTACCGTGGGTTGAAAAACTGTTTTGTACAACCTTAACTTTGCTTACCATGTTTTTTTTTTATCTAAGCATGTTGTGTAACGCTCCTACAGATTTTCTTCTCCTTAACATCCTTTTGTCAATTTCTTTTATTTCATCGCCTTCGCTGGTTATGGTAACTCCCTAATACTCAAATTCTTTGACAGTTTTAAATTTATAATGTTTATTTTGTTCCGTTTTAATAATAACTTGTTCTGCCTCATCCACATCCTCTCCCATCCCAAGGGATTTTGTCTTATATTCATTAATGTGAAGGCTATATTCTTGTGCTTTTTTTTGAAAGAAGAACGATATCATCTGCGAACCTAAGATGATTTAAGTACGCACCGTTAATCCTTATTTCATCCTGTTCCCATTCCAGTTTACGGAACACTTCTTCCAGGCAGGCTGAAAAAAGAAGTGGCGATATTGCGTCACCCTGCCATTCCGCTCTACATTTATTCCAACCTCAAGATCGTCAAGATGGACTGTCGCTGCAGCTTCATCATATATCGATCCTAGTAGGTTTACATAAGCTTTCTCTACACCTTGATTAAGCAATGCATCCATTATGGCCTGCTTTGAGATTGAATCAAATGCTTTTTCGTAATCGATGTATTCGTTGTGTCTTTCTATGACCTGCTGTAGCACCTGGATCTGATCCATTGTACTGAATCCACTCCTGAATCCTGCTTGTTCCCTTGGATGTGCGTCATTAAGTTTTCTTAGTATTATTTTGGATATTATCTTGCTGAAAACTTTGTGCACCACTGATAGGAGGCTTATTGGAGGGTAGTTCTTTAAATTTTCCAGTGCTCCTTTCTTATGTAAAAGAATCACTTCTGCATTTTTCCATAAGCTGAGTACTTCTTGTTGTTTAAGGCATTTTGAGTATAATTTTGCTAGTATTTTATGTAGAGTCCGACCACCAGCTTTTAACACCTCCACAGTTATACTATCCTTTCCTGGAGCCTTGCCATATTTCATCGAGTTTATATCCTTTGTCACTTCCACCACCAAGATATGCGGCACTTGTTCTTCAGTGGGCATTGCTGTTCTTGCCTGATTCTGGTCCTTATATAACTTTGAATAAAATCTTCGGACAATCTCTAACATTTCCGTCCGTTCCCTGCATATTGTACCATCCTTACGCATTAAGGAAAACATGTGTGTCCTTTTCTTTCTCAGCTTCTGCTTAGCTTTGTTAATTCCTTTGTTTTCTTCCAGAATTTTTTGCACTAGCTGCATGTTGAATCGCCGCGTTTTCTCTCAAATACGCTTTCTTATAGTTTTGCAAAGCTCAACGTACTCGACCCTGCCAAGAGGACGATCTGCGGTCTTCATTGTCCGGCGTTTTTTCATTAAATTAATGGTTTCATTGGAAATTTTTAACTCTTTGAAACATTTATCTTTTGGTTCTATTGAAGCCGCCGTTTTATGCACATTGTTGGCGATTTCTTCATATTGGTCTGTAAGTTCTATCTCCTCCGGGTATTGTAACACATTAAAGCAGTTCGACAAAGCTATTTCAAAATCTCTGCCCTTCTGCAGTAGCTTCCCAGAATCAATTTTGCCCCTTTTTGACTTTATTATTCTTTCACACTCTTTTCGGCAGTTTAATCGGCAGTCCTAATATTTTCTCGTAACATTCGGTGGTCACTTCCTACATTAAAATGGTTCAGGACAGTACAATTGCAAAATTTTGCTTTATCGTTTGACATGATGTAATCAATTTCACTTGTGAGTCCAGGTGGACTTTTCCATGTCCATTTTCTGTTGATCTTTTTCTTATAAAACGAATTCATAATAGAGTTCTTGTCCTTCAGCAAAGTGTCACCTCTATTGTCCCGCTCACTATTTCCATATGGGCCAGTTGCATTTTTACCATTTCTTGCTTTTCCGATTCTGGTATCAAACTCGCCCATCAGAATTTTATACCTACACTTCTCTTTGTCTAAAAGTTGGGCCACATCATCATAAAACTCAATTTCTTCATCTCTATAGCTTATAGTTAGTGCAAGTTCAGTTAGTGCAAATTCAGCCGAATGACGCATTGGGCTTTAATTAGAATGCTTTGCGTGATCCAACCGGCTCTATACGCACCTAATAATTTATTATATATATATATATATATATATATATATATATATATATATATATATATATATATATATATATATATATATATGCCGGTAGCGTTGGTGCGGCGGTAAGAGCGCCTGCTTTGCCGAATCCGCGCTGGAGCGGTAGCTGGTTCGATTCCAGCGCTCGGATGGTTATTTTTCTTTCTTCTGTCCGTTTATCTTTCCTAAATGTTTGTGATTGTTTCTAGGCAAGAGTGTAAAATCCGACTACGAATTACCCCTCAGTCACGCCAGTTAAAGGCTGGGTAAGGCCGGATGCCTTCTGAGAAGTGTTCTACGTTGGTCACTCGCCAGTCGGTAGGTTTCCTGATAGACTTATGGGTAGGCACATAACCAAGGGTTTATAGCCCGAGGGGGGTGCTGGCCTGGGTTTGTCGGAAGCTGATGACCGTGGTTCGGAACCCACGTTAAGCTGTAGGTCCAGTCGCTAAATAGCCTAGTTGCTGATGCGCCTCTAACCCAAACACTTTACTTTTACTTTTATATATATATATATATATATATATATATATATATATATATATATATATATATATATATATATATATATATATATATTGGAGGTATGCTGTGAAAAGAAATCTTTTCATAAATTTATTATATTAAATGCAACTGAAATAATTCTCAACTAAATATCGAAAAAACAATTTATATTGAATTGCCTTGCCGGGATATTCTTTTTGAATATATGCCAGAAAATATAAATAATATTTCCGTAGACTATCATTTATTTTTCCATTTCGGTAAACCGACTGTTTTAAAATTGTGTGATGTTTCAACGAAATATATTTTTAATCCTAACATTTACAAATCTGATATATGGACACGTGAAATATACAAACTTATAATAGCTTAATTTTAATAATACAATTTTTATTGGGTTGTATTTTAGATGGTATTTGAAAACTTGTATTTGAGGGTAAATGAGGAGCATTTTAGATTATAATCCATTTGATAAACTTTGTATTAAATATAAGATTAAAACATCTTTCTATTCAGTGAATAAAGGCACTAAAATTAAAACTAAAAAGGGATTACTATATAAAAGTAAAGTTTTGGGGTTAGAGGCGCATCAGCAACTGAAAAGGCTATTTAAGATTACTTTATAAAGAGTTACTTATAGAGTTATGGTAACATAATCCTTTTCGGCTGCAAGCATTGATGAACATACTTTTCTATGTTATAGTAAAATAAAGCAGTGTGTCCCAATAGTGCGATTTCGGTTGATATCTTGATAATAGCGAAAGATAGAGATTAATTTTAAGTTTAAGTATAAGAGCTGTACAATTAAACAGCCTGCATAATTCAAAATTAATTTTATTTATACAGGGTGTCTCACAAAATTGTGGCAGCCTATTATTTTGTTTTTTTTTTGTTATCGGACAACCTATATTTATCCATTTTCGTATTCTGCTATTGATTCTAAACATATATATATATATATATATATATATATATATATATATATATATATATATATATATATATATATATATATATGCCCACAAGGTAGCGTAACGGAACCAGACCAGATCAACTGGCCATTTTAATGACGGGTCGTGATCGCATACAACTCACGCCATCATACGGCGAATGCTCGTAGCAGTCAGGACCGCTCGTAACATTCTGCCTGGAACCTCGGGCATACCTGGTACTATACCCCTGCTTTCCTTGCGTTCGTCTAGAGTTCGGCTGATGACGGCTGAAAGGCTAGAAACCGGTCCCGAGAGACACGTGACGTCGCATGGTTGACAGTTCGGCCAAGGCGATCGGTGGCACCACGTGGAGAAAGGGTGAAAGTTTTCTGTAATATATATATATATATATATATATATATATATATATATATATATATATATATATATATATATATATATATATATATATATATCCAATTGTTTTACAGATATCCGCTATTTTGTAAAAATATCGGAATTGTTTGCGGTGTCATCTATCATTTATTTTTCGATGTAGCATTATCATTTTTGGTAGAGATATTAGTGAAATTATGACTTAGTGAAATTATTCTGTTAAACACATCCTATACCCATCTGTCAAAATCTCCGAGATTGTTAAAATTTTTTTATTATTTTGCTTTTAATGGAATATTTCGTTTTTAATGGAATATTCCATTTTGAATGGATATACTTTCAATACAGTACAGTCAAATTTACCTAAGTTTATTATCTTGATAATATCTTGATTTCTAATCTTGGTATAATCAACAGAATTTTGTATTAAAAAAACATAATAAATTTGCAACGAGAAGTTTTTTTTTTGGTAAATTCAACGTTTTTAAAAATTCTGAAATAGTTCGCATCTCATATCATAAATCTATTTATAGCCAATTTCTTCGTCAGGATGTTCTGCTTGAATAAATGCCAGGATATATATATATATATATATATATATATATATATATATATATATATATATATATATATATATATATATATATATATATATATATATACACAGTCCGATTCGATTCGATTCGACCTGACGATTACGTCAGAATAGTAGGCTGAAAGCTAGGAAATCCATATTTCAAATTTGCTACGTGTTAGACAAAGAAGTATTACTGTAAGTAAGGTCAAAAACATAATCAATGCATTTAACACAAGTTAGAAAGAGAGAGCAACAAAATCGGTTATCCTCGCTATATCCTGTAATTTCGTGTGTAGTTCCCATTGGTCACCTCATATCATAGATAAGATATATATATATATATATATATATATATATATATATATATATATATATATATATATATATATATATATATATATATATATATATATATATATGTGTATATATATATATATATATATATATATATATATATATATATATATATATATATATATATATATATATATATATATAACCTAACATTGTTGATGTTTTCTGTCGTTTGTTTGGTTATAAAAGTTTAAGTTAAGTTTGGTTTTTTAAGGTTATAAAAGTACACAGTTTAAGTGATAAAATAAGGATATTTTCACTATATATTGTATAGTTTATAATTTTATCGCCATAAGAGGCTAACCACTCAGTTCTCAGTCTCAATAGCTAGTGATTAATTTGTTGAACTATTTTGAAAAACAGAAATCTAATGGGGATCCCAAAATACCGCTGTCAGCAATTCAGAAAGTAAGTATAAAGTAACAACTGCAGAAATCGAAACAAAATGTTAAAATTGCAAGTTATACTAGGAATATGGGTTAAAATGTATTAAAGAAATTCTTGTCATTTTGTTATGTGAATAGGGCCTGGTAGCATTTTTAATTTTTTACTAGCAGCTTGCAGTTTTTATTGTTTAAATATTTTATTATTATATATTAAGACATCTGTTTTATTAATTTTTCTTTTATTTGCTGCAGCATTAGATATATCCATGAGTACTGTGCCAGAAAAAAAATCAAAAACATTTGATTTGTCTAATAGCAGCAAATGTGAAATACGATATGATATGTATTGCATGTATTCTGAGAGTAAGTATTTACATAATTGATAACATTATGTATTTATTATTTTTCCTCTTTTAGAAAAGCACATCACGCTATCAAGTTTAAATAATGAACTTACTGAAAGAAGGTATATAGTAGATGAAAAAATTCGGTTACATGGTCATCGTACACCACCTTACCAGTGAGAATTTAACGCCATAGAATTAATATGGGCCAATGCAAAACAATATTATGACAAACATATTGGAAAGGATGGGCATAGTGATAACAATATTTTAGCTTTGTGGCAAGAAGCCTTAAACCAAATTAGTCCAAAAAAATGGAAGAAGTGTATAGACCATACAAATAGAATCATACTAGATTGGTACAAAAAAACAATAATTACAGAAGAATTACCTTAATTATTACCATTAATGATGATAACGACTCTAGCAGTGATTCTGATGCAGAAAATTAATTTAGCAGTTTTTCTATTTAATTTTATCCTAGAATGGAATCCTAGCCAAACATGAATTTCTTAGCATCTCATATAGCAGAATTCACATGTGGAATTGAACCAAATGGAATGTGGAATTTTATGCTTATTGAAGAATTTAAATTCAGGAGATTACTGGAGAACAGGGCAGTAGACTATATTTACATGAGTTTAGTACATGTATTCTTATATTTTAGGAAACCCGCTGATGAATGATATACATGTTGGATTCTATAGGTTTATTGATTAATATAATTGGTGGTTCAATTTTCACTATTTTCAAAACAATGTAAATATACTGTTTACATTGGCTTTTATTCTATCATTGTTTTAAATAATATAATCCATAAGTATATCTAAAAAATAAATAATGTAGGTAATGCCTGTTCTAAAATAAAAAATAAAGCTGAAACGGTTATTATTTTAATGTATGTACCTTTAAGAGTTTGCTGGTTTCCAACTTTATGCAAATTCTTTAGAATAGGTAATTTTATTATTAATAATTAAAAAAGTTCACCAATGAGAATATGCTGAATGAATCAATTGTGTTGGTTCCTTGGCTTATTATTCCTCTTTTTCTAGTTGATTCGCTATTATAATGCTTGGATCTATGACAGTTGGAATGACACACAACTTTTATATAAAAGAAAGCATTCTCCTCAATTTCTTGATTCTGTTCTTTAAAATGTGTATTTAAAAGTTGCCATATATTATTTAAAAACAAGTAATATTCACGATGTAATTTGGGGAATGTAAAAGAACAACCAAATTAATACTATTAGCATAATTAAGTACTTGAAAAAGCTGCCTTTAAGACTTGAATGACAACTTTTCTCTTTGCACTTGAACTTGACTTCTTGAAGACCACATTTTAGACCAAGACATTTGATTTTACCTTTATAACCAATGCAAGAGTTCAGCAAATGTTCTTTTAATTTTTTTTATAAGCGAACATCCTCATGCAGCTTGAACATGTAGAGTTATGCTCCATTTATATTTAAAAAATGGTGTACCTATTTTACAAAGAAAACAGTGTTAAAATAGTTAAAGTTCTAATAAAAAAAGCGGTAAAAATATAGGTCTTGACGTATTCCTGACAAAGCAGAACAAAAAACATGTTAGATGTGCAGTACCAAAATCATAGATAAGATATATATAACCAAAATATTTTCGATACATAAAATATTCGAAAATCGATATATCATGGCGTTTCGATGCTGGGTGGGCGTATAATTAATAAGTATCTTAATAAATGTTATTATATTTTATTCGTTTTAAATTATTATTATTATTTAAAACTTCAAAATCTACAAATAGGCGCTCTACTGACTGATTTGCGAACTAGAGAGCTGGCATCTAATTGGTGGCTCGGCGATCTGCGAAAGTCTTTCTCGTTGGCCTCGCTCAAAATCTGAATGGCTCTAACTCCGACATACGTACAATTCCTAGTTCAGATGGATTTTGTTTGTGACGATATACATATATACATATATATGTATATGATATGTAGACGATATATATATATATATATATATATATATATATATATATATATATATATATATATATACACGGGCGTAGCCAGAATTTAGTTTTGGGGGGGTTTAATTTGAAGTAAATAAAACAACAAAAATATACTTACATAAAATTTAAGTTTTTTTACGACAAGAGATGGCGTTACTGTGCGCAACGTCCACTAGTTCGGATATATATTCAATTCAAATGTAATAATTTAACTCTCTTCACTCCTCGTATTTTTTCGGTATAATATTAGGTAATATTTGGCTTATTTCGGAGAGGGTTTGACACCCCCCCCCCCCCCCCCCCCCCCGTTGGCTCCGCCCGTGTATATATATATATATATATATATATATATATATATATATATATATATATATATATATATATATTATGATAATAATTAAAACACTTGGTATTTGTTTCACAATATATTCAAGATATTCTCTAACATGTTTCGGCCTCGCGACCATTCTCATTTTTATGCCGCAACACCCGAAAAAGATTCTAAAAATTGGCATGCTATAAACTATATTCACAAATTAAGTTCAAGAATCACAAATCAGTTAAAGAACGAAAATATTAATACTATCTCTGTTAATAAGAATAATCTTACATCGATGTTAAACAATAACAAAGAAATAGCAACATTTTGTGACAAATCTGGAGTATACGAAATTAAATGTAATATGTGTGACGCTATTTATATAGGCCAAACGGGCCGATCGCTCAATGATAGGCTAAAAGAACATAAATATTCAATTTTACACAATCAGAGAAAGACGGGCTTTGCCGAACATTGTATAGACCAGAACCATTTTTTTAACATTAATAATACCAAATTGATAGCTGTAGACATAGCTGTAATAAAAGCAGGCTGTTAAATTACCTGGAAATTTTCGAAATTAAAAAAGCCATATACGACGGCAAAAACCTAACAAACACCCAGCTAGACTTCGGAGATACTCCAATTATTGATAGTGTAATAAATTTAACGAGATGAAAAAACCGACTTCCATTAGACAGCACTTTGAAACTTTAGTTTAGTTTATACATAACTCTCTTTGAGAATGGTCGCGAGGCCGAAACATGTTAGAGAATATCTTGAATATATTGTGAAACAAATACCAAGTGTTTTAATTATTATCATTGTTACTATGTTTCACCAAGAGCCAATCGCGCAATCAATCAAAACTATTATATATATTATTCTGCTAGACTTTTATTTCACCCTTTGGGAATACCGGTGATTTCAACATTGTGGATGGTATTTCCCAATAACATTTATTTTTCATATATGCGTTTACAAACCTCGATATATCAAACTGTTCATTTTCCAAAGTTAATATGGAATATTTAACCTCATCATCAGTTAATTGCATTAACAACATTCTGGAAATTTTATTTGGGAATGTATTTGAAAACCTTTACGTGAATATCAATAAAATGACTTTCCCATATTTGGTACATTTGTCAAATTTAATATCGTATGTTGGATATTAAGTGTTGTTGATTTAAAGCAGGCATAGTTTAGACATAATTAAATATATTGAGGTTATTTAATATGTCGAAATTGATATCAATAATAAACAGATTTTTGATGGCATTGTTTTAATATACTTTCTCACGATTGAGATTTGTTGTCATGTTGTCATCCGTTGTTTGCTTAAATATCATAGAGCGTTCATCTGATTGATGGTTATTGCTATAATTCTACAAATCCAGTAAAGATAGTTGTTTTATTTCCACCACAGAGATATGCATCAATAAAATGTTGTCTTCTACATTAGTAACTCTCTGGCTAGTTAACCCAATGAGATTAATGTAATTGAACAAAAAAAATGATACTGTAAGACTTCATTGTATTGAAATGGAACATGCTCTTCCTAAATCAGTCACACAAAGAATACTTAGTCACTAAAGATACCGTCCTGATAAATTCCGAATCTGTCATACTTTTCTTCCTGGCGATAACAAACGCAAAATTTTTGCGAATGGTTTACTAGGCAATACTATAAAAATCATCATTTTCCTAATAATGTTCTTTGGACGAATGAAAGTTATTTTTGTAACAATATACTATATTCAACAGAAAAAATCGTCATTATTGACGATGTTGATGTAAAATTGTTTATCGATGTTATTTATGTTTGGAAAATGAGGGTGGAATATTTGAAAATAAAAAATAATTTTGTATTATAAAAATAAAAAATATTATAATGTAAAGAAATATGGCCTATTTGCATTGATGATGAGTTTCTTAGTCGGACACGTGTAATAAATATTAAGTGCGATATATCGTTGGATTCAGAGTGAAAAGTAGAATTTACTAAACATGAAATAACATTTTTGGACTATTTAAGAAACAAAGCTGATGATGGTCGAGAAAAGCCGAAACGTCGAAAATCTTATTATACCATCTTGAAAATCCAATTACATCACGAAATTAAAACCGTACTCCAACATCGAGACATCAACACCGTTTTGGATTTCGCATGTGGTGCGGTGTTTTGGAAACCCGTGTTATTGGACTCATAATTTATGAAGGAATACTAAATTCTGAAAGATACGTACGCCTTTTTTAAAAACGAAGATATTCCGGACAATCGGAAGAATATCGAAGATATTCCGGGCAATCTTCCTGTAACGGTGACTAATAATATGTGGTTTTGAACAAGATGGGCCTCTTCTTCATAATTCCAGAAGTAGTATGGAATATTTGAGAGACTGCTTTCAAAATAATTTAATTGCTTCTCATGGTATCACAGAGTCGCTCCGTCACGATGGAGAATCATTATAGAATACTCGATTTTTTTGTTTATTTTTACTTGCAAACGATGCTAATAAATGTAATATAGTTCATTTTTTGTACTATCAGTAATTATGCAGGAAAACCCATATATATTGTTCATGGCAGAAAATATTGATAATAATACGAAAAATAGGCCCTAAATGAGTGTTAAATTGTTTTTAGTTTATTGCAGTGTTTTTTTACTCTATTCATGTAAATAAATATTGGATAAAATTAAAAATAACGACGTTGTTGGAAAAAACGACCCTAACCCAGAAACTACAAATGATATAAATATTTGTAGTAATACGCCTATATTTGTAGTAACTGTTAAACTCTTGTTATCAGTGCAAACAAAAGAATCAACTGATCAAAAAATGATTATGATTAAAAAGATTAAAGCCTAAGAAATTGAACCGTTTGTAGCTTCTTGAACTAGTATACATATTTATACATACATGCATACATACTTACATGCACATAAGTATGTCAGTAAATAGAGCTTATAAGGCTTCCTAAAGCAAGGAACACCAAAGCATAAACTATACATGTTTCATGGAACAACTGTTTCCATCCAAAATTATGGATAGCATAGAAAAATAACCGCGAAATTCAGTTGATTCTTTGGGGAAGTAACATAATCTTCAAAAATGTAACAACACCCTTTTCAACAAGAGTTCGATTGAATGATTATTAACAATTTATAAACTACAAACGATTATATCGAATTTAGATCCTTCTGTCCATTTTCAAATTTTATAGAACGTGCTACTGAAACTTTAGTACTTGTATCGCCGAGTTTATTATAGGTGACGTGTCGACTCAATCCTTTCTTAATGGAAATTGTATGTAAATTGTTACAGAAAAAATTAATCTACAAACCATGGTACTGATTATGTCTGTTATGACTGTTAAATAGTTACAGAAAAAATTAATCTACAAACCATGGTACTGATTATGTCTGGGAAGCACTGAAGAAGAAGATAAAGATTCAGAAGCTCACTACAAACGATTATGTCGAGCGTAGATGCTTCTGACAATCTTCAACTGTCATAGAACATGTGCAACTGAAACGATTATACTTGTATCAGAGAGTTTATGATGAGTAAGATGCCGAGTCAATCGTTTCATAATGGAAATTATTTGTAGTTTTATATAGTTATAGAAAAAATGAACCTACATACTATGGCACAGATTTTGTCTGGGAAACACTGAAGAGGATAATAATTGATAGTTTATAATGGGTAAGGTATCGAGTCAATCGTTTCTTAATGGAAATTGTTTGTAGTTTTATGTAGTTACAGAAAAAAATGAACCTACATACTATGGCACTGATTATGTCTGGGAAGCACTGAAGTTGATAAAGTTTCAGAAAATTGTTGTCCAAGAATCTTCAACTACAAACGATTTTATGAAGTGTGGAATCTTTTGTTCCCTAAAAATCACCAGTTAGTTGATATTACAATGCATACTGCAATGGCAACAATGACTCAATGAATAGCAGCTAATAAGTTACGAAATCTGTTGTGATATGCTGTGAAATACTTCTTCAATGTCTCTAGTCAACCAAATGTCCCGAAAACATTGGTATTGATACAGATTAAAAAGATCGCTTTGTGAGAATTATAATTTACTAACGATTAGAAGTTTTGTAGAACTTTGATAAGCTGGAGTCGATCGTAAGAATTAATATACCCACTCAGTGTGTAAGAGTGCTTTACTGTCAATATGCTGACATGTAACAATTTGGCAATATGAAATCCGTCTCAGGCACCCAATTGAACGATAGACTAACATTAATAGGGAAGTTTAAATCACTGCAGACTTGAGCTTATAGTATAATAAGCTTATATAATTAATCAATTATTATTAATTACTACAAAAGTTTCTGGATTAGGGTCTTTTTTCCAACAACTTCGTTATTTTCGATTTTATCCGATATTTATTTACATAAATAAAGCAAAAAAAATTTTTTTCTTGTAACTACAATAAACTCCAAACAATTTAGCACTAATTTCATGACCATTTTTCGTATTATTATCAATATTTACTACCTTGAACAATATCTATTGTTTTTCCTGCATAATTACTGACACTACAAAAAATGAACTATACTGAATTTATTAACATTGTTTGTAGGCAAAAATAAGCAAAAAAAAATCGAGGATTCTTTAATGAGGGTTCCAGCGTGATGAACCTCCATAAAGTGGCCTCCGTAATTCCCAGATCTTACACCGTTTCCTGGACTTTTTGTTTTGGGGATTACTTAATGATGATTAATAATGATGAGCTAAAAGTTCATCCTGCTCAGCTGCTCAGCATCCTCCTCAGCTACACCCTGTATTACTTGTTTTAGTAAATTAAATGTGCAAAATATCATTTGAGTCTATACAAGCCCGAAACGACTCTAACTTGATTTTCCGACTTCCTGCAGATGTTAAAAAAAAGTTCTGGTACCTTTCTTTCTGTTTGTTGCTTCTCCGTGGATAAGAAGCATACTGTTATATTTTATATATGTATGCATGTATGTATGTATTTAAATAGACATACTGATATAACTTTTGTAACATGATAATCATCTCTATTATATTTTCCTCCTACTAGGAAAAAGTCGTACTATCTGCATTTAATAATACAGTTGATTATTGTATAACTTATTTTATTACTAAATCAACTAAAGCAAAATTAAAACGTATACTAAAATCACACGTTCTTTTTAGAATAGCTTACATCAAGTCTTTTCAAGAGAAATTCGCCGATAGGAATGGGATTAATCAAGATTAAGAAAACTAAGCAAGAAATAGCATCAAAGTATTTTACCGTGAAAAGATTAATATTAACTATGATATTTTAATTTTTACTTTCAAGGAACTAAAGGAGGTAAATTAAAAGGTTCTTCGTTCTTTTTCTATTTTTACTAGAGAAATGTTGAGATAATAGCCGAGAAAAGATGTTAATTATTCATGAATAGAATGAACTGAGTTTTAAAGCTTGGTAAAAATCTAGTAAACTTTTTAATGAAAATAATCAAAATATTAGTGCGATTATTTTTTATCGTCATTATCTTAGGTAATCACTAACCATTTTGTTTGCTGAACATTTTACAAGATGGAACAATAATAAGTAATGTCTAAATGGTTGTGGTGTGTTCATATATTTTTTTTTTGGATTTTTCGTTTTTTCGTTTTGAAAACGGGGGGGGAGAATACATCCCGAAACGTTAACGTTCAAAAGTTTGTATTTATTTTAGAACATTTTTATATTTTTTAAATTTTGTTCGTAAGGCAAATTTATTACAAAAAAGAATCAGTGAAAAATTTGTGTCCGTTTGGTTTTTTGCTTTTACCCAGTGATTCTTTTTTTACATAAGAACAGATATTTTAATATTTTTTGAGTTTTAGATAGTAGCGAAAAACCCAATAAAAACACAATAATGTTTGCACTGTACTTAATAAACACATCTTCCAAGAAAGAGTGCGAAAGCTATATATATATATATATATATATATATATATATATATATATATATATATATATATATATATATATATATATATATATGTAATGTCAGATTTCTTTGGACTGCGTCTAATAAGACAACAGTAGTTGAGTGTCATCATACCCAACCGTTGGGTTCCACAATCTCATGTGGAACACGCAACAACCTGCGTCTCCGCCTTAATGAGCATTTTTGTCGGTTGATGACTGGAGGCGAGCCCCACCCATCCCTTCAACTGAAGGGCATATGTTATGTTTAGAATCTTCAGGCTACCTACAGAAACGACGGGAAGTCGGCAAAAATATTGGTTGTTGGCTGCAGATAGAGTCTCCCTATTCTTGATGGGGGAGCATGTGTAGGTACCCTGAAAAGTCTAAACATCAAGAGAAGAAACATATGCCCTCCAGTTGAAGGGATAGGTGGATCTCGCCTCCAGTCATCAACCAACAAGAAGAGATTTTGATCTCTTCCTATCAATGATTTTATCACATCAAAACCACCAAGTTATCATCATCATCATAATCATCATTATCATCACCATCATCATCATCATCATCATCAGCCCGTGCCGATCCACTGCAGGACAAAGGCGTCTTCAGAATACTTGCAACTTTCACGGTCCTCTTTCGCTTGCTTTCCTCTGCCACTTGGGTCCAATATACTTATCGATGTCAGCTGATCGCAGACATTTGCGATTAAGCGGTATCCACTCCAGGATTGCCTTAGTCCATCTGTCGTCCCATCGTCTTGCTATATGGCCTGTCCATCTCCACTTCAATTCCTTTACTCTTCCAATCATGTCACATACTTTCGTTTGTTTCCTTATCAATGTGCAGAGCTTTCTGACTCCTGGCAATGCCAAGCATACATTTTTCCATTCCTTTTTGTGCTACCCGAAGTTTTTGAACTGATTTCAACGTGAGTTTCCAGGTTTCACCGTATGTCATAACGAGCAGGACACACTGATCGAAGACTTTTCTTGACATGCGAAATGGGAGTTTGTTCTTAAACACTATGTTGAGCCTACCAAAAGCCTGCCAGCCTCATTTAACACGCTGTTCCACCTCCCAGACGGTATCAGCCTCCATTACAATCCTCTGTTCAAGATATATAAAGTAAACTAAAACTGAAATTCTTCTGTCCTCAGCAAATTTATTGTACATAACCTGACTCTTTTTCAGGTTTATTTTTAAGCCAAATGGTTCGTCAGCCCTTTTCAGCTCTTATATGCGTCTTTGCAGCTCATCTGGGTCTTGAGAAAGGAGAAGGATATCATCTGCAAATCTAAGATGGTTTAACTTAACACCATTGATCTTTATAGAATCCAGGTTACGGAATACTTCTTCAAGTCAGGTCGAAAAAATAATAGGCGATATTGCGTCGCTGCCGTACACCTCACTCTGCATTAGTTCCAACTTTTAGATCATCAAGGTGAATGGTCGCTGTAGCTTCATCGTATATCGATCCCAATAGATTTGCACATGCTTTCTTACCCCCTGGCTAAACAATGCATCCATTATAGCTTGGTTTGAGATTAAAGCAAATGTTTTTTCGTAATCGATAAAAGCCAAGTACATGATATATTCCTTTTGGTTTGGTTGCAAATATCCCTAATTACAAAATAAGAACCATACGAGAAACAATAGAAATAAAAAAAATCCGACGCCTAAATAGAAGAGATGATGCCCTCAACCGACAGACCGAAGCTCACCGGCTGCAGTTGGGAGAGCAACTGACTAGCACTGTGACACGCCAAACATAGTCCGAGGGACAAACCAATAAGAAGTACGCACCGTCACAATCTGCGACCTAGAAGAATATAAATATTGCGAGACGGTTTCCACAGTCTTCTTTCAGTTCTTCTTCGTCAGTTCTTTCAATCATCAGACAAACATTGAGAATGCCAAGTGTGACCTTGGCGAAACGTCGGCACGTTCCCAATAAGCGGGACACAAACGATCGGGTGTACTCCCGGATTATACCAGGTGTCCCATTAAGGATGGATCGCGGCCGTATCTTGAAAACTATTTATCCCACAGCTTTGGGGAAAAAAATATTATACTAAAACTGACCGTGAGAAATTCACCAAAAATATTTTTAAGCTTCTAAAACGACCGAAAGAGGGCGTGACGAGCTAAACATGTTTAAAAATCATTTTTTTGTGTATTTTCAAGTGTTAACCGAGTAAGAAAAATTCTCAGTTATAATTAGCAAACTGTCTCCTACAACTTTGTTTTATGACATTTTGTCGTAACTTCGCGAATAAAGAAGTGGGTGGAGTTTTACCTATTTAGATAAAAAGTCGTCTAATGTCTGTTTGCCTAAGCCGATTTTCCTCAATTTGGATTCATTTAAAAGGCAATTGCTGGGACAATAAGATAATATGGGAGATAAATTATTTAGTTTATAAATGAAACCGCGAGGTGGCATTACATTCAACAATAGATTTTTTGAAGTTTTGTTCAGTTTTTTCAAATGGAATGGTACAGCTTTTATTACATGATTAGAAAGGTAATTTAAAGAGGAATCATCCAGTGAAAACCCGAAATCGATATCTCTGACATGTCAAGAGATATTTCGATTTTTCTGAAAAAATCAGTTAGTTTTAATTTTTACCGTAATATTAAGTTAAAAATTGGTCTTAATATGGTACAGCTTTTATTACATGGCTAGAAAGGTAATTTAAAGAGGAATCATCCAATGAAAACCCGAAATGGATATCCCTGACATGTCAAGAGATATTTCGATTTTTCGTAAAGTGTGAAGGAAGGCAAACATTAAGTTAGGTTAGGTTTGGTTTCTGATTTTTTTCAGAAAAATCGAAATATCTCTTGACATGTCAGAGATATCGATTTCGGGTTTTCACTGGATGATTCCTCTTTAAATTACCTTTCTAGCCATATAATAAAACCTGTACCACATTAAGACCAATTTTTAATTTAATATTACAGTAAAAATTAAAACTAACTGATTTTTTCAGAAAAATCGAAATATCTCTTGACATGTCAGAGATATCGATTTCGGGTTTTCACTGGATGATTCCTCTTTAAATTACCTTTCTAGCCATGTAATAAAAGCTGTACCATTCCATTTGAAAAAACTGAACAAAACTTCAAAAAACTATTGTTGAATGTAACGCCACCTCGCGGTTTCATTTATAAACTAAATAATTTATCTCCCAGATTATCTGATTGTCCCAGCAATTGCCTTTTAAATGAATCCAAATTGAGGAAAATCGGTTTAGGCAAACGGACACTAGACGACTTTTTATCTCAATAGGTAAAACTCCCCCCACCCCTCTATTCGTGAAATTACGACAAAATGTCATAAAACAAAGTTGTAGGAGACAGTTTGCTGAGACATTATAACTGACTATAACTGTTGAGACATTATAACTGAGAATTTTTCTTACTCGGTTAACACTTGAAAATACACAAAAAAATGATTTTTAAAAATTATTAGCTCGTCACGCCCTCTTGCGGTCGTTTTAGAAGCTTCAAAATATTTTTGGTGAATTTCTCCCAGTCAATTTTAGTATAATATTTTTTTCCGCAAAGCTGTGGGATAAATAGTTTTCAAGATACGGCCGCGATCCATCCTTAATGGGACACCTGGTATATATTATTTTTTTATTTATTGGGACTTTCGGTCAGTAAATAACTTTTAATTTTTTACTGTTTTATTAACGTTTCGGTTCAACAACCAACCATCCTTAGAACACTTATACAATAAACACTACTTTTATAAAAAACACAAACTTACATTTAAAAACCTACCAATATAAAATTAAACAATTAATTTTTTTAATTTTTTAAGTAATATGTGACAATTTTTTATAAAATGTTTAAACTCATTATACATAAATGTTTAAACTCAAACATATTATACTCTGACCTATTTAACAATTCTTCCCCCTCTAAATTTTTGTTTTTTATTATAACCTAATTGTTTTGATTTTTTTATGTGGAATGATATTAGTTACAAAAATACAAAATTATGAAAATTTATTATTTAATAATGTTATTATATATACAACTTAAATTATCATTTCTGTATTATTTCTGAAATTAATTGTATTATTTGTTTTTTTTTTATATAAATCATTTTTTTAATATTTCTTTTTTTATGTTGTTTTTCAAAATTTAGGATTTTTATGTCGTTAAAATTAAATTTGCGTTCATTATCTATAGCATGCTTTGAAAGGGCAGTTACGTTTAGTTCTAAGTTGTTGAACCGAAACGTTAATAAAACAATAAAAATTAAAACTTATTTACTGACCGAAAGTCCCAATAAATAAAATAATAATAATAATACTAAACGGTCACGAAAATATATGTAATAAGATATATATATATATATATATATATATATATATATATATATATATATATATATATATATATATATATATATATATATATATATATATATATATATATATATATATGTAATATATATATATATATATATATATATATATATATATATATATATATATATATATATATATTATTAGCCCTCTAACGGGGTCAATTTTTGAATTAATCTATTTTAGCTCGTATCAATTCCCCACATATACCCCTTTATTCTCTGCGTCATCACAACGATCACCAATCGAATCATCTCCCATTTTTCTAATTGCGCGATGTTTTGGGTTCGATTATTACTTTTTACCCTTCCCGAGTAAAACTCTCATAAATACTGATTTGATTATGTAACCCCCTGGTGGCAGGGGGGCATCAGACCGCCATATTTTCGATTTTAATTGCAAATTACACGGGAAAACTGCGAATTTTACCCTCTCGTGGGCTTGATACCTGCTGTAATTTTATTCAGCCTCGGTCAGGAGCTCTTACAAGGTTCATTACGGAGCTTTAAAGATTGTTTAGTACGGCAGGATAAGTATTATACTTATTTATGGGGATACCAAGTTCTGTTCTCAGTTTAAGTGGATATTTGAATATATTAAGTGGGGTTACGTGTATTCAGGATGGTGGAAAATATGGAACAAAGGAACGAGGAGGAGATGTGCTTTATTTTTAGAACAAAAATATACATAATCAATTTTATTGTGAAAATAAATAAATTTACTTTACACAAAAGAAAACAAAACAAGAAAAAATAACGACTTCAAATCACTTAACTTGATATGTATTTTAATGAAGGAAAATTTACATTATATCTCTTTTAAAAATATAAAATTTGTTTTACAAAGAAAGCAGAATTTTTTGTATTTCGTCGCTGACTATCAAGAACTATATGACTAAAAAGCGTATCAATCAATTAAACCATATATTAAGTTTAATTGGAAGGATGATTTATAGGAAATAAGAGTATAAAATTATTTATACGAGGATTGTATGATAATTATCTAGCTTAGACAAAAAAAACATATTTATAGCTCATTCAGGAAAATAATGGTTGTACATCAAGAAAATTTTAATTTGCTCCTTTTTTATGTAAAAGAATGACTTCTGCATTTTTCAATAAGTCAGGTAGTTTTTGTTCTTTGAGGCATTTTCAGTATAATTATGCCAGTGTTTTATGTAAAGTCCGACCTCCAGCTTTTAGTATTTCAACAATTACACAGTCGTTTCCTGAGGTCTTGCCGTTTTTCATCGATTCTATAGCATTTGTCTCTTCTTCCACTAGGATATCTAGCATTCGTTGTTCCGTGGATATTGTTGCCTTTCATTGATTCTGATCTTCATATAACTGTGAATCAAATTTTCTGATAACCTCTAACATTTCCGTACACGCCCTGCACGCTGTGCCTCCTCAGACTAACTAACAATGTTGCCACATCAACATCAAAATACCCAGACTTTGACTTTTGTATGATCGACAAAATGAAAAAGTAACACGAAAAGTTTTTTCTTCAAAGTTTTAATCAAAAACCTATTTCGAAACGGCTTTTCATTTAATTCACACAGAGTTTAATTATTCCCTATCACTAAAACAACTTTCAGCATCTGAATCGCTGTTCAAGTAAATTATTAGGGGATTAACTTCTAGTCTGTCAAATACTCTTTCGCGATTCGACCATCTTTCAATATCTTCTTCTGTATGTCTTATACTCTTCATCCACGTCTGTGGTGTAACTGTTGATAAAGCTTCTTTCCACATATCCAAACAGTTATCAGTCGTTTTTCCATCTCGACCTATATGACGATTGTAAAAAATTTTGCCCACCCCCCATATTAATCCTATAGGATTGAATATGCAATGATTAGGGGGAAGACGTAATACTTTGTGGTCATATTCTTTAACCATATGATCTACCACGTTCTTTTTTAGGTTTGTTCCTAAAAAGAACATTATGAAACACAAACCTGTCCCTTTAATTACACGTAACCTATTAAGTTATTAATACATACCTCTCTCGCAGCGTTTAATGGCAAAAGAGGAGCCCCTTTATCTCGTTCCTGTTCAAAATAAAGGATAAGTGACGAGACAAGTTGCTTACACCGGCTACTTAACGATTTTGGCATTTTTTTGCAATTATATACGCAGATGTTTTACTATAGATTTCACAAAAACAGAAACTAAACCAGAAACAGCAAAAAATACAGTAAAAATAATTCAAAACGTTTGAAGGCTCAAAAACGATCAGAACATGACAGATGACAATGACAGATTCGACAAAGAAAGTTGTGTTAGACCGACATCACTGTCCAGAATCACAAACCTAAATGTTATCTTGACAGCGAATTCAAAGAATGTAATCCACCGGCTCACCGTATTTGAAACTTGTTCTAATAGGGTCAGACGAAAAAGGAAAGAGAATGCTTCAAACTTTAAATGATTTTTTCTTTCTTATGGATTTAAATTGACAATAGATTTCTCTAGATTGATGACGTGCAACCATTATTTCCCTGAATATGTGTAAAATTAATTTTATTTTTCAAAGTAATCATCTTTCAGCTCGATATACTTAGTCCAACGTTTTTCTATATTTTGTATCCCCTTTAAAAGATACGATTGCTCCAACTGTTGACTGTTCCGGCTGTTTTTTGATTTCTGATGTGAGGTGATGAAGTCATGTTTCATCAACAGTTATTAACCGACGCCAAAAATTATTCCGATTGCGTTCTAACATCGCTAAACATTATTTTATGATTGGTACATGTGTGTGTTTATTGTCAGTTGTGAGCAATGCGGAAATTGCAAGGCAAAATTCCCATCTTGCGGAAAGCGTTTTTATATTCAAATGAGTTAAAATATTCTGCACCCGTTCAATTGAGACACCCACAGTCTCAGCAATCTCACGCACTTTCACTATCCGATCGTTTATCGCGATATCGTGTATTTTTTCAATCATTTCTGAAGTGGTAACCTCATTTGGAGAACCTGGGTGATCTTCATCAAAATGCTTGTACGGCCACGTTTGAATTTAGCTGTCTAATATTTTATGGTTGATAACGAAGTTGCAGAGTCTCCATAAACTTCACTGAATTCCATTTTAATCTCATCATGTGTTTTCTTTTTCAACAACAAGAATTGTATCACTGCTCGATATTCAAGTTTTTCATTGTTGTAAAATTACAAAAGTTGTTCTATTTAAATGGCTGCCATTCACAAACTAAACTACACAGCGACTTGACAGTTTGACCGTATTGTTGTGAAAAGTTATATTTGCGAAAAATATCACTTTTTAAATACTAGCCATCTCTGGCCTAGGCCAGGTACATATCATACAACCCTCGTAATAACTCCTTCAATACCTTGATTGAAGCCTACTAAAGGCTTGTTAAAAGCATCTTCCGAAATACACTTAAAAACAAGAAGAAAATTGCGAATTATCTGACTACTAGCATTTTTTAATTTGGAATAACACAGCAACAAACATTTAACGCATTTAAGATTAATGATAGAGTATCCACAGAAATTAAAGTTATTCAGTATATGCTTTAGAGACAATAATAAGACAGAGCCGTATTAACAGATAAGGAACATTAATAAACAAGAGAAGACCAGTGTTTCTTTCAACAGTTTCAACAGTTCCCTTCAGACGATTTCCTTGCCTTCAGCTCGAGCCCAGCTGATGACGATATGGTGGCGCTGAAGGCAGGCCACCCACGTGGAGTACGGGGCAAAATCAAAACGTCCACGAAGAAGTCCGAAAACACGATGGACTGATGACATCATCAAGTATATCGGACCCGAATGGCAGAGGAGAGATCGGGAGCACGCGAGTTCCAAGGATGCTGAGAGGCCTTGCAATGGGTTCTGCAGTGGGATAGTGGTGCAGTGGTTAATGACTGAGTGATAATGATGATGATGTTGGTCGAAGATGAACCCTATAAAACAAATTCAGGGATATAAAAAATATATTAAATGTTCTGCCAAAAAGAAACATATCAAACCATATCACCCATATCAAATTATTATCCCGTTCTTTAGCTTCAGTCTCCCATCCTCTCAGTGTGTGAGTGTCATAAACAAGGTGACGATATTGGGAAAAAAAATATACTAATAGGAAATAATATGGTTTGATAACTTTATATATATATATATATATATATATATATATATATATATATATATATATATATATATATATATATATATATATATATATATATATATATATATATATAAATTTCTTTCTCTCCTCTTTCGATTTGGCCATTTTTTTTATCTTTTTCTACCCCACTAAAAACGTTTCTCAGAATTTTTTTCAATTTTTTTTACCTAACTGAAAAAATTTTACGAATTTTTCAAAAAATTGCCTCTTTTTTCAAATATCCATAACATTTTAAAAAATTAACAATGGCACATTTTTTTAATTTTTGTTTTTGAATGTAGTTTTCAGAAAAAAAATACAACAAAAATTTCTGATTTCAAGTTTTATGAAATTTTTCAGTTTTTTCAATTTTTCAAAGTTCCCCGTTTTTAACTTTTTTTTCCCGAAAAAACTTCGATTCACTCTTCGGATAATTCTGCTATTCCCAGAGTGGATCGACTTTTCTTTCTATTTATTTTTTTTTTTTCGTTGAAATTTTTTTCCCAATCGTTTATTTTTCTGTTATAAATACCTTGTTTCTAAGAATCGTTTGTTATATTGGTATAAAAAAAATTATTGTTAATCGTATTAACCATGAAATGTTAGATTATAAATTAAGTATAAAATATAATAGAACCATTTACTTGGATTTATTTTACTATAAAACCAAAGTTTTTATAATAGAAAAAATAAACAATTGGAAAAAAGATATTTTTTCAATAAAAAGAAAATAGAAAGAAAAGTCGGTCTACTATGGGATGCGCGGCAGTATCCGCAGAATAAATCGTAAAAAGCTTTTTAGGAAAAAAAAAATACAAAGCCGGCCAATTTTAAAAATTGACAGTTTTTCTCAAAAAACTGAAAAATTTCATTAAACTTGACATCTGATTTTTTTCTAAAAAGTACATTCAAAAACAAAAAACAAAAAATGCCCCATTTAGTTAATTTTTGAAAAATGTATGGGTATTTGAAAAAAAAGAGCCATTTTTTTGAAAAATTCGTAACTTTTTTTCGGTTGGGTAAAAAAAATTGAAAAAACCTGAAGAACATTTTTATTGGGGTAGAAAAAGATAAACAAGTTTCAGCCAACTGAATGTAGAAAAAAGACCAGTAAGGAACTACTAGATGTGTACAGCAAGGCGATACTAACAGACATAGTCAGAGTACAGCGAACTAGGTGGCTGGACCATGTCGGTAGAATGCCACGAGGAAGATGGGTCAAATGAGCGGATTAGGATTAGGATTAGGAGGAGAAGATGCAAGGAGAAAAAGGAGACCTCGGAAAAAATGGTTAGACACTGTCAAGGAAAACATCAAAACGATCAAAGTACAGAACTGGCAAGAAGGTCTCACAAATGGAAGATGAAAGTGAAGAAAATTGAAACCAAGGGTTACTAGGCCTGTAGAGCTAGGTGTAAAACACAGCGATAAAGAACCATTATTAGACCAAAAATTAATTTATTCTTGTCTTCGGATAAACATTCCACATCCATAATAAAGATTGACAATATTTCGTCTAGTAATTAAATTAACGAGTGTTGAAAGCAATGTTGATTTTCTACATTGAATGTTATTGTTTACTTTTATTAATAAAATTTATTAACGTCGACGTTTATACGAGCATACGAAAATAGCATGTATTTAACAAAAACCTTTTAATTAGAGTTATTAACAAGATATTATATTTACATGAAATATTTGAACAATAGCTATTATATTATGTTTACAATATCCTATCAATATGTTTAAAATATTTTGATATGTTACATATATAAAATAGATATATCTTTTTTTTCTTTATTTGGGTTTTTCGCCACAATCTAAAACTCAAAAAATATCAAAAATATCTGTTCTTATGTAAATAAAGAATCACTGGGTAAAAATAAAATACCAAACGGAAACAAATTTCTCAGTGATTCTTTTTGGTAATAAATTTGCCTAACGAACAAAATTTTAATTTTTTTGTCGTCTTATAGAGCAACTATGCATCAATAGAAAAGCCAGGGCTCATTGCATCTATTTGCGAAATAATTAAACAATATTATAACGCCGAGATACTTCCCAGTGTGCTTCAATAATACTCTAGCTATATGAATACAAACTAATCGAAGAAGAGGACAACACTGGATAATCTGCGATGACAATATTGAAGTTGTGAAAGAAGTAACGTTATGGCAATCCAGCTCCTCGGAAACACCAATCTAACAAGAAGACTCAAGAGACTAATGCCTTTTGAGTTAGCTAAGGGATTATGCTGATGCAAAGCAGAGAATAGCACGGTTGTGCGTTCCACTTTAGTTTAGTGTATTATAGATCTACATTAGATCAGAATGTAATACCAGTGTATGCCCTTCGGGGTGTTTATTTACAGAAAAAAAAGGTATAAGCAATTGCACAAAGATCTGGATATTGTAAAGGTTCGGCTATCATATGGGCGGGATGTGTAGCGAAAATGCCAGAAAACCGAGTACCAAGGAAAATCATGAAAGGACGGATAGGAGGAAATATAACAAGAGGCTGTCCAAAGACACGATGGCTGTACAATTTTTATTGTTACGTTATCTGGCCACCAAGATCACCTGATTTGATAAGCCTTGATATACTTGCTCTAAGGGTATCTCCAATGCAGGCAGTGCAATATAATAAAAATTAAACTAAGATAATTACATCGTAAGTTTATATTTCATATCCTTTCCAAGATAAAATCCTAAATTTGAATTTTAGACTTCATCCACACTATATAAAAAAGACAGTATAATACTTTTATCCGGAAATTCTTTGAGGTTTATTTATAATGATGTACACATAAGTATGTAATATATCCTGAAATATATTTCTAATAGAAATGAACTCGCTCTAGACTTTTCATAAAAGTTGAATTTTTCTTACCCGAGAGTTTTGAAAAAGTTTTAATAAGTTTCTGGAAAAAGTTTTAAATTTCGAAACCTCAAAGGTTAATTATATTTGATTTAAACATTTTCTTTTTCTGATTTTCAGTAACAGAAAACTAGTTTCGCAAAGATATAATATAGCAAAGTAGTTAATATTTTGAAACAAATATACCTAATATTCAAAATAACTTTATTTATGGGAAAATTAAAGGCCAAATATAATATATTAAATTATGAAATACGAAATATCCTGTTATTTATATTGGCAGTTCTTTTTCTCAAATTATTGAAAGGCAATTTCAAAAGATTGTGCTGTTACAGTTACTCAAATTTGGGAAACAGGAATTTACTGGGCCCTATTTCTATAATAATTTGCTACTTAATCAAAGCAAGTCTTTCTTTACCGAGGAGATTAAGTACGTGCAGTAAATTCGTTTTTATTTTGTTTAATTTTGTTTATGTTTACTTTTGATAGCACTACCAAACGTGGCTGTTGATAATTCTTATTTTGTCTTATTTCATTTAGTTTGGGAGAAAGGTAAAAATTCAAAGTATTGATGGTGCATACTTAGTATGCACCATCACTAGTATACACCATCACTAGCTACACATTTTTCCCATCGCTCTGGCGTCAATTTGTGGATGCCCTCCCAAAAAAAACGTACATCTTTTGTATGTCCAGCCATCAAGTTGAAGTGTTTCATGGAAAGTACGTGAGACATCGATAAAAAGTCTAGTGAGTACGGCAGGTGGGACAAAAATTTCCAGCCATGTACAGAAATGGTGTCTCTGACACTTAGCTTTCGCTGTGTGTGATGGAGTGTTGTCAGGCAGCAAAATCATTTTTCCGTGTCTTATATTCCATTTTGATCGCTTTTCCGTCAATGCATGGTTCAAATTGATTCTTTGTTGATGGTAGCAAAACGGTATTAACTGTTTCACCTAATTTAAGAAGCTCATAGTACACTACTCCTTTCTGATCCCACCAAATGTACATCTTCTTTATCAGCATTATCTTCTTCCCAAAGCGATTTAATTTTGCGGTCGATGTTGATGATTGTCCTGGGTCAACCCATGATTTTCTGCGTTTTGGGTTCTCGAAATATATTCATTTTTCTACTCCCGTCACGATCCGATGCAAAAACTTTTTCTTTAATGCCAAGAGAGCAATTTTTCATCCGTCTGACGTTCAGTTGATGTAGTATCCATTTTCTTGCCTTCTGGATCTTTTCTATGGCATGTAGACGATCACAAATGGTTTAGCGATCAATATTTAATCTTTTTGGCATTTGTTGTTGAGTTGAGTAAGACATATCGTCTTATTCCAACAATACTTGCAATTCGGCATCTTCAATTTTTTTCGGTTGACTATTGTCTTTCAAGTCGAAATCACCACATTTGAATCGTCTAAACCAACGCCCATAAGCGCCTTGCGTTGGGATATTATCATCGTAAGTTTCCACAAGGATATGATGGCTTTCACTCCAGTTTTTCTTTTGATTAAACAAGAAAAGCACTACGTGCGGCAAATGCTTTTTATTTGGCTCCTAACTCATCATGTTTACCACACAAAAATAATATAACACTAACTCGAAATCGTTTAAACATCAATGCAGTTTTGAAAGGTACAGTCGTAGCAACAAAATGACATTAGAGATTAGACTGTGAACCGACCATTGTTTCCAGCGCTATTTCTTAAAAAAAAAAGAATTATTAACCGCCACACCTGGTAAATACTACACACATTTAACTACTCACATAAAACTAGATAAAATAGAAACAACAATACAAGGCTAGTTGATATGATCGGGATATATAGAAAGAATTAGGAACGAAAGATTATACGATATAATATAAAAAATATAAGATAAAAGTGAAAGACCAAAAAAAGAAAAGGAGCAAGTGAAAGAATTGTCATAAATGAGATGAATTACCTAGAGGAAAAGTAATAGCCTAGCACAAAACCGAAGGAAATTGGAAAAGGTAAATGTAGAAAATATATCAAAAAAGTTAAACATTTTGTTTAAGTCAGTATTGTAAAAAAATATATTAACCATTGTAAAAAAATATATATACCACAATCTAATTGAATTCTGATGGCAGAATAAATCTACTATCGAGTCAAGCCAACGTTAACATCACATTAGTTTTTCGACCCCCGAAACCTTCGTCCAAACGAACAACGTGGCACACGGATTCCTTGTTTTATCGAGACCAAACGGCCATTTCCCTAGCCAGGTCCAGCTGTCGTGGAAGGGAAAAAATCCATGCAAATCCAAAAGTCATCCTAAGCGAAAAAGAAACGCTTCGATTCGCTCGGAAAAATTAAATCCCCAAAGAAATAACCGGAGAAAAAGGGACCGAAATTCTCCAGGTCGGACTTCCCGAGAAAGAGAGAAAAAAAGGTCCCGATCCTTATTGAAACTGTTTTTATTACTCTCGAAGCAACAAAAGATTTTTTTCTATTAGGGCGGAGGACTTTACAAGAAACGGAAACAAATTAAATGGTGAGGCCTTAACAAATAAGAAAAACCGAAAGAACGAAAATAAAAAATTGCCATTTACTAAAAAAAAAAAAGAAACGATCTATTATTTCGCAAAAACATCAACGTTATAGTACGCATATCAAAAATAAATATATAATATGCTATTAATAGCAAATTGTTCTTCTTCTCCTTATTCCTTACATCTGTTAAGACATTGCATTCTATAAAAATACTCCAAATTCTTTTGTGTGTTTTCTCTAATCTAATTTTTCTTTAATACCTTATCTCTAACCAGATTTTTCTTGGCATTCCTCTCTTTTTTTTCTTCTTCTTCGTATTCTTCTTTACAGAAGAGTCGCGTCTTATGGAAACTCATTCCGTTCGCGTACTTTCCGGACTATATCTCACCAGCGTTCTGGCTTCCTTGGTTGCATGTCGGAGAGAGATATACCAATTAGGTCTTTAATTTGGTCTGTTCATCTTTTTCGAGGCCTACCGCGTGGTCTAGAAACCTCCATCCATTCCTGTACCACCAGTCTTTCTAGATTATTTCCATCCCTGTATTCAATGTGACCGAAAGATCAGAAATATTTGTTCATAAATAATTTGGGAGCCTTGCGGGCTCATTAATTTCTTGAATAACGGATGCGTTTGATCGTCTAGCAGTCCACGGAATGTGAAGAACTCCAGCACCAAAGTTCAATAGAATCAATGTACGTAAGTCTTGTTTTTTAAAGGTCCTTTTTTCAGCGAGATATAGCAATACTGGTAAAAGGAATATATATATATATATATATATATATATATATATATATATATATATATATATATATATATATATATATATATATATATATATATAGGAGTGAAAAGTTTAATTATTCAGATATGTACAAAAAATCGATAATAGAAGGGTTACCAAAAAGATTGTTGAATCTATGTTGAACGAGTGATTTTAGAATGTTGGAAGGAAAAAAAAACAAGGGAGGAACAAAGGTAAAGAAAGAAAATTGAAAATTGCTTTTTCAGGCCATCACTAACTCCACTCACACAGATTGGGTTGTGAGTTGAAAATTTACACATTTGAGCAACAAAAAAATTCATTATAAATAAATAAACTAAAATTTATATCCAAGTTTATACTATATTTAAAAACTTGTACGTTTTACAATTGTTTCGACAGACCTTTTCAAATACACTATATTAAACTAACAGTAATAAAAGTAGTTACCTAACCTAAACAGTCCATCGACCTAATAATATCATAAATAATGATTTATAATAATACTAATAATACTATAAATGATAATATTAATGTAAATTTTAAATTAAATAATTTTAAATGTCTATATGCGCAATTAAAAATTTAACAATGGCGAATTGGAAGTCTACTACTTTCTTATATTAATTTCTAGTCTCTAAAAGATTCAGTTTTTTGTTTTTTAACATTATTTTCATCAGCATTTTAAAATTATTGTTAAAAAATAATATATATATATATATATATATATATATATATATATATATATATATATATATATATATATATATACATATATATTGAATTGTTCAAGTCAAGAAAGGGGCTAATATAGACACGGATCACTATTTGACTAGAATCAAACTTAGCTTAAAACCTCGAAAACTTATTCAAAAGAGACTGCTAATACCAAAGTTCGGCCCAACGAAAATAAAACCAGCCCTAACAGAAGAGCTTGATAAACAACCAACACAGAACTGGCAAGAATTGAAACCAAAAATTATTAAAACAGCCTTAAAGTTGGTCCCTTTACAAAAACGTAGAAAACATCCGTGGTGCGATGAAGTTTGCGAGCAAGCAGTATTAAGCCAAAGTAAAGCATTCAAAGATTGGAACGGTAAAAAAACAGCAATAAATTATAACATCTTTTTGGAAGTAAGAAAAGAAACATCGAAGCTAATTAGACAAACTAAAAGAAAATATGAAAGCAATCAACTTAATGAAATAGAAAAAGATTTCCAAACAAATAACACCCGAAACTTTTACAAAACATTTTATAGAATAAAATAAAATATAGAATAGAAGGGATGTATGTAAACAACTATAGAGGGATATCTCTTCTCCCAGTTTGTTACAAGATTCTACCTCAATGTCTACTAGACAGAGCACAGGGACAGTTAGAACCTAAAATTGGTGAATATCAAGCAGGTTTTCGACCGGGCAGATCCTGTCCTGAACAGATCCTGAATCGAAAGTAGATCCTAAGACATCAAAAACTGTACAATAAAAATCTTGTCTGTACATTTGTGGATTTAAAAAAAGCATATGGTTCTATTGACCGTGAATCTTTATTCCGAATCTTGAAAGAACAAGGACTAGATCTGAAAACGCTGACAATTATTAAAGCAACATTAATCATAACCCATGGTCAGAAGTTTTAACTCCCTTAATTTTTTGGGTGACATCTCAGAGCCCTTCGAAATTAAAACTGGAGTGAGACAAGGGGATGGACTCTCGCCACTCTTATTTAACTGTGTTCTAGAAAAAGTAATACAGGAGTGGCGTGAAAAAAAGTCGAAACTGAATATTGACCAGCCCATTAAACTGGGGAGAACCAACCATCAAAATTGATTGTCTGGCGTTTGCTGATAATCTAGCAATTTTGGCTCAAGATGTATAAACGGCACAGAAACAGATTGAAATCCTAAAAGAAACAGCAAAAAAGGTAGGACTCCAAATTTCCTTTGAAAAGACACAATACATGACCTGCAACAGACTAAGAACACCATTTCTAAAAACAAAATATGGTAACATCAGACGAGTCTCTCAATTCAAATATTTGGATAAAATAATCATGGAAAATGGATTGGAAAAAGCGGCCAATAAGGGTAGATGTCAAAAAATGGAAACGGCATTGAAACTTACACAAAATATTTACAACAAAAAATGCCTATCTAAAAACACAAAACTAAGCCATTACTACACAGTTATTAAGCCAGAATGTCTATCTGGGACAGAAACGTTCATTTTGAATAGAAAGAGAGACATCGAGGACGTTGAAAAGAAGGAAAGAAAAATCATAAGAAAAATCTTAAAACCAAGAAATCAAACAATACGCAGATATACATAGCGATATGAGAAAAAGAAGACTTAAGTTTTATGGGCACATAAAACGAATGAATCCCAGTAGGCTAACTAGACAAATAGTCGAAGTTTATGAAAATAGGAGTAGAGTTAAAGTAGAAATAGTTAAATGGATTGATGCAATTAAAAAGGATCTAAGATAATATATAGCAAATATTACACAAAGTGAAATTCAGGATAGAGGCTGTTTCAGACAAAAGGTTGACGTTTGGAAGGTTGGCCAGAGATAAAAATGTAAGAAGACTGAAACAACTTGGTCTGACGAAAGGAAACAAGCTCATAGCGAAAGAATTAAATTAGTATGGGCGCAAAGAAAGGCTAACGACAACAATGGGGTCTATACGTGAATGATAATAATAAATAATGTTGTAAATATAATAAATGTAATGTTGTAAATATAGTAAATATAAAACTAATATGAATATAATTGTCATCCTAACCTTTCAACAAGTTCTGCTTACAATTATGTGCTGCTATTGTGGGATGCACTAATAAAACACCATCAATTAATTTTTCATTTAGTTGCACTAATAAAAAGATAATGATCCTTATTATCTAGCCATATTTATGAAAAGTCCCAAAAACTTTCATATTAACGCCTCGTTAACATGGCGGACGCGCTTACGCTCAACTAGTCCTGGAAAAATCTCATAGATCTAAACAATTTAAAATTACTTAGAAATGTCAAAGATAGAAAGTTATTAGATACATACAAAAGTATGGAAATCGCTAAATATAAAAATATATTCACTAAAAATAATAACAAATTAAATGTCCCATATAGAACGGTTTTAATATGCTCAATAATGCTGATTCACTCCCGTAAAACCTCACTATTTAGAATAGAATTTGATTCATTCACTCCAGACGCAAATATTTTTATTTGACAGCGTTCGCTTTACACGATCGATGGCTGTTTGATTATACCGGCCGTAAATATTTACGTAAATGCTGGATTTTTATCGTTAATTAATTTTTTTTTGTATTAGGATAGTCTTTATAAAGACAAGGTTGTTTAAAAAATCTTTCGTTTTGATATTATTTTTTCGTTATGGAGTGTTTCTCGATATTGTTATTTTTATAATTGAAACATTTATTTCCTGTTACTCGACTCTTTGACTCAAATGAAAACGTTATTCACAATTTGCTTATTCGAGTTATGTGAATTTTCGGTATTGGTTTGATGAAAATCCTTCCATTTACAATACATGAGGAAGTCTTACACAAGAAAGGTTACAATCTGGCGTGCGATCTCATCTGTTGGGCTTATTGGTCCTTTTTTTTTAAATGCCAATAATAAGAATGCGGATGATCGAGACACTTTTAACACAAACATTTACCAGGATTCGAACGATTCGAAGGGTTCGAAGGATTCGAACGAAAACTGCATCGCCTACGATTATTTAGAAAATCATAACGACATTCCAGTGACCCATAATAAATAATCTTAAAGCGGTATAGCATCAATGGAAGATCCTGAATGGTAATGTCATTATGAAGGTGATAGACCAGACTTGGTCCCTCCGACCACCACTTGTTTCCATTGATGTCTCACACACTTTCCATGAAACACTTCAACAATTACGGAGATATCGAAAAATGGCTTGATGACTGGACCACCCGAAGATGTTCACAAAATGACAGAGTAATGGGAAAAACTAGCAGCTATCGATGGCGCATACTTTGAATACAACTTTCCTCGAAATTAAACGTGTTTTTTGAAGTTATTCTAGTTATGGCACATTTAGGAAAACGGATCAGAGTGTATTTTTAGGGGGAGACGAAGTTGCGCCCATGTAACACATAATTTATTATTTGTTTTTTTTTAATTATGACACTTTCGCCATTTGTAAAGACTTAATTACACCAGCGGGTATATTAAATGATTCTTAAAACATAAATACAACAATACAAAATAAAACCTGTTTTTCTATTTTATCGGCTCCCTCTCACCAGGTTTATGACTATAAAGGGGGTAAAGTGTAACGACAGGTGATGATATGCCAATCAACTTCAAATTTGGTATATCTTATTGCTATTGTCATAAAACAAAGGGCTAGATGAGATAAAAGAAAAAAGTTCTTAAAGTGTAAATAAAGACCACCCAATATACACAACAAACGGATGCTGATTAACAGATAGTGTTGAATGCGGAAACATTTTTGGCAGATGTATATCCGTTGTTTCAATCTTGCAACTTGAAAACTTTAAAATAACGAGCATGATCTCGTCGCACAGTTGTGAAAACTCTATTACTTCTCAGTGCTTAAAAGAAAAATACCAACGGTTGCATACAGAAACAATATATATATATATATATATATATATATATATATATATATGTATATATATATATATATATATATATATATATATATATATATATATATATATATATATATATATATATTTACCAGGTGTCCCATTAAGGATGGATCGCGGCCGTATCTTGAAAACTATTTATCCCACAGCTTTGGAGAAAAAAATATTATACTAAAACTGACCGTGAGAAATTCACCAAAAATATTTTTAAGCTTCTAAAACGACCGCAAGAGGGCGTGACGAGCTAAACATTTTTAAAAATCATTTTTTTTGTGTATTTTCAAGTGTTAACCGAGTAAGAAAAATTCTCAGTTATAATTAGCAAACTGTCTCCTACAACTTTGTTTTATGACGTTTTGTCGTAACTTCGCGAATAAAAAAGTGGGGGGGAGTTTTACCTATTTAGATAAAAAGTCGTCTAATGTCCGTTTGCCTAAACCGATTTTCCTCAATTTGGATTCATTTAAAAGGCAATTGCTGGGACAATCAGACAATCTGGGAGATAAATTATTTAATTTATAAATGAAACCGCGAGGTGGCGTTACATTCTACAATAGCTTTTTTAAGTTTTGTTCAGTTTTTTCAAATGGAATGGTACAGCTTTTATTACATGGTTAGAAAGGTAATCTGAATCTATATCTCTGACATGTCAAGAGATATTTCGATTTTTCTGAAAAAATCAGTTAGTTTTAATTTTTACCGTAACATTAAGTTAAAAATTGGTCTTAATATGGTACAGCTTTATTACATGGCTAGAAAGGTAATTTAAAGAGGAATCATCCAGTGAAAACCCGAAATCGATATCTCTGACATGTCAAGAGATATTTCGATTTTTCGTAAAGTGTGAAGGAAGGCAAACATTAGGTTAATATTTTTTTTAACTTAATGCAGGTAGTAGTGAAATAATAACTGATTTTTTTCAGAAAAATCGAAATATCTCTTGACATGTCAGAGATATCGATTTCGGGTTTTCACTGGATGATTCCTCTTTAAATTACCTTTCTAGCCATGTAATAAAAGCTGTACCATTCCATTTGAAAAAACTGAACAAAACTTCAAAAAACTATTGTTGAATGTAACGCCACCTCGCGGTTTCATTTATAAACTAAATAATTTATCTCCCAGATTATCTGATTGTCCCAGCAATTGCCTTTTAAATGAATCCAAATTGAGGAAAATCGGTTTAGGCAAACGGACACTAGACGACTTTTTATCTCAATAGGTAAAACTCCCCCCCACCCCTCAGTTCGTGAAATTACGACAAAATGTCATAAAACAAAGTTGTAGGAGACTAATTATAACTGAGAGTTTTTCTTACTCAGTTAACACTTGAAAATACACAAAAAAATCATTTTTAAAAATGTTTAGCTCGTCATGCCCTCTTGCAGTCGTTTTAGAAGCTTAAAAATATTTTTGGTGAATTTCTCGCAGTCAGTTTTAGTATAATATTTTTTTCCGCAAAGCTGTGGGATAAATAGTTTTCAAGATACGGCCGCGATCCATCCTTAATGGGACACCTGGTATATATATATATATATATATATATATATATATATATATATATATATATATATATATATATATATATATATATATATATATATCCAAAAGAATGGAAAAATTAAAATTAAATATTATGATGGATATTTATTTTAGACCGTTTTCAAAATGCCTAGAAATATAATATCTCATTTAAACAGATCAAGAGTAATTGCTTTGTTAGAACAGAGCTTTAATCAAAGTGATATCACAGACATTTTTGTTGTTTTCGGAAATTCGTTAGAAAACGATGACCGGCATATATCAATGATAGCTCAAAGAAATCGTTTGGAATGTATAAGTGATATATCAAGGGAGCTTGTTAGGCTTGAACGGGTAAATGTTTAACGACAAACGATAATACGCAAATTGAAAGAAGAAAATTTGCATCGTGTTCGTGTTCCCAAACTAACCCTTCAACAAAAAAATGTAAGATTGCAATGGGCTCGAGAAATCGTGGATCATAGTCCTCACTGGAATAACATGATAATCTCCGATGAGACGAGAATTGGCTTGGTATCTTATTCATAAAGAACATTAGTTTGGAGAGCTCCAGGTCGACAAGCCCGAATAAAAACAACTCAACCATATATCCAATTTAAAGGTAGGAGCGTAATGTTATGGGGTGGTATTATTAGGGGTACAGGGACACCTCTACTGGTCCTGGAGAGAAGAGTCACGGGTGCTGTATACATCAAGGAAGTTTTAAATCCTGTTGTGCATCTTCTAATCGAACAGCAGCAGTACAAAATGTTCTTAAAAAAGAGGGAATAACCAAGTTAGGGTGGCCAGCAGAATCTCCTAATACGAATGTCATTGAACATGCTTGAGACATTTTGAAAACACGCTTTAAGAAACGAAACAATCCTCCTCTTACCCTGCGAGAACTAAAAATGCCAAATCGCCTATGGGCATGCATATGGGCCTATGGAAGAACTACTACTTACTAGTTTTATTGAAAGTTGTTCCTTTTATTTTTAAATTAGTTTTGAAGGCAATTGGTGCATTGTATGTTTAACTCCAATCAATTTTACACGCATTGGTCATTTGGAGTCGAGTTTTATTTGGTACCAGTAAAAATTGAAATAAAGTGATGATTAATTTAAAGAGGAATCAGCCAGTGAAAACCCGAAATCGATATCTGACATGTCAAGAGATATTTCGATTTTTCTGAAAAAAATCAGTTATTATTTCACTACTACCTGCATTAAGTTAAAAAATATTAACCTAATGTTTACCTTCCTTCACACTTTACGAAAAATCGAACCAACGAACCCTATGGTATAAAATAAATCTCTAAAAGTATGGATTAGGTTTCTAACTTAGGACTTCCCGCACAGTTTCTTATTTTTACATAACTTCATCGACGTAACATTTTTAATGCATCAGTATCAATCATATATATATATATATATATATATATATATATATATATATATATATATATATATATATATATATATATATATATATATATATATATATATATATATATATAAAGGACAAAGCCAAAGGGAAAGACCAAAAGACAAAGGGAAAGGAAAGCTGAAGGACAGTGTGGTAAAATTTGAAAGTACATCCGAACATCCGACCGATTAGCCCAATGCGTCATTCAGCTGAATAAAAAGTTTAGGCTTCAAATCGTCCAAGCTTATGCACCAACTATAAGCCATAAAGATGAGGAAATTGAGGAATTTTATGATGATGTGGCCCAGCTTTTATACAAGGAGAAATGTAGGTACAAAATCCTGATGGGTGATTTTAATGCCAGAATTGGAACAACAAGAACAGACGAAAATGCAACTGGCCCATATGGAACTGGTGAGCGAGACAATAGAGGTGACAGATTAGTTGATTTTGCTGAAGGACAAGAACTATATATTATGAATTCATTCTATAAGAAAAATATCAGCAGAAAATGGACATGGAAAAGTCCATCTGGGCTCACAAGCGAAATTGACTACATCATGACCAACGATAAAACAATATTTACCAATTGTACTGTCCTTAACAATTTTAATGTTGGAAGTGACCACCGAATTGTACGAGCAAGGGTTCGGATTGACTGTCGAAAAGAGCGCGAAAAAATGGTAAGATCAAAGAAGGGCAAGGTGGATATGAATCCACAAGTTCAATCAAGTTCAATATGAAGAAATCGCCAACAATGTACTTCAAACGGCTGCTTCAATAGCACCAGAGGAAAAATGTCTCAAACAAACAAAAATCTCCAGTGAGACCATTGATTTAATGAAGAAACGGCGAGCAATGAGAAATGCAGGTAGTCCTTTTGGCAGGGTCGAGTACACTGAGCTCTGCAAAACTATAAGAAAACGTATCAGAGAGGACACGCGCCGATTCAATATGCAGCTAGTGCAAAAAACCCTGGAAGAAAACAAAGGAATTAACAAAGCTAAACAGAAGCTGAGAAACAAAAGAACGCAAATATATGCTTTAAAGCGTGAGGATGGCACAGTGTGCAGGACGCGTACCCAAATGTTAGAGATTGTCAGAAGGTTTTATTCCCAGTTATATGAAGATCAGAGCCAGTCAGGGACAGCAATACCCACGGAAGAACAATATATAATACCAGATATCCTAGTGGAGGAAGTAACAAATGCTATAGAATTGATGAAGAACGGCAAGGCTCCAGGAAAGTATAGTGTAACTGTCGATATGCTAAAAGCTGGTGGTCGGACGTTACATAAAACACTGGCAAAATTATACTCAAAATGCCTCAAAGAACAAAAAGTACCTGACTTATGGAAAAATGCAGAAGTGATCCTTTTACATAAAAAAGGAGCACAGGAAGATTTAAAGAACTACCGTCCAATAAGCCTCCTATCAGTGATATACAAAGTTTTCACTAAGATAATTTCTAAAAGAATATTAAAAAAACTGAATGACGCACAACCAAGAGAACAAGCACGATTCAGAAGTGGATTCAGTACAATGGATCACATCCAGGTTGTACAGCAGGTCATAGAAAGGCACAACGAATACACCATGCCACTGTGCTTGGCTTTTATCGACTACGAAAAAGCATTTGATTCCAGCTCAAATCATGCGATAATGGATGCACTGCTTAGCCAAGGTGTAGAGAGAGCCTATGTAAACCTGTTAGAATCTATATATGATGGAGCTACAGCCACAATTCACCTTGATGATCTTGAAGTGGGAATTAATATAGAACGAGGTGTACGGCAGGGTGACGCAATATCGCCTATTCTTTTCTCGGCTGGCCTTGAAGAAGTATTCCGTAAACTGGATTGGGAACAGGATGGGGTAAAGATCAATGGTGCAAACTTAAACCATCTTAGATTTGCAGATGATATTATTCTCATTTCACAAGACCCAGAGGAGCTGCAAAGACGCATACAAGAACTGCAAAGGGCTGGCGAACCATTTGGCTTGAAAATAAACCTGAAAAAGAGTCAGGTTATGTTCAATAATTTCGCTCAGGACAGAAGAATTTCAGTTTTAGGAAGGGATTTAGAGATTGTGGACAGCTTTGTATATCTTGGGCAGAGGATTTCCATGGAGGGGAATACCGCCCGGGAGGTGGAACGGCGTGTTAAATGTGGCTGGCAGGCATTTGGTAGGCTCAACATAGTGTTTAAGAGCAGACTCCCACTTTGCCTGAAAAGAAAAGTATTCGATCAGTGCGTTCTACCCGTTATGACATACGGAAGTGAAACCTGGACACTCACATCGCAATCAATTCAAAAACTTCGGGTGGCACAGAGGGGAATGGAAAGATGTATGCTTGGCATTACAAGACGAGACAGAAAGTCCTGCGCATGGATCAGGGAACAAACAAAAGTCTGTGACATAATTGGAAGAGTAAAACAGTTGAAATGGAGATGGGCAGGCCATATAGCGAGGCGATGGGACGACAGATGGACCAAGGTAATCCTGGAGTGGATACCGCTTGATCGCAAACGTCCGCGAAGAAGACCGAAAGCACGATGGACTGATGACATCGTTAAGTATATTGGACCCGAGTGGCAGAGGAAAGCCCAGGACCGTGAAGGTTGGAAGCATGCTGAAGAGGCCTTCATCCTGCAGTGGATCGATACGGGCTGATGATGATGATGATGATATATATATATATATATATATATATATATATATATATATATATATATATATATATATATATATATATATATATATATATATATATATTCTTTTTATTATTGTGAGAATAGAGGTAATAACCTCTAATATGTAAGTATAGGGAACCAGCTGTGCTTTGTGTCGTTTTTTTTTGAGTGTTTTTTTTGTGAAATACATGTGTAAAATCTATTAAACAGTTTTATTTAAGTTAGACCCCCTTCCTGGTTCCAGGCTCCTTTCTAAGTATCAGATAAATTAACGAACCAGGTGGCGCTCATTTTATATCGCAGCTTCATTCTGTCCTGGACCTGCTTCCCGATGCTCCCGGCGAACAGCTGCCGTCGCTGTGATCTGTATTTTCTAATTTTGTTCTCAAAGGAGAAAATAACAGGTTACAAATTATATACATTATATATAAACCACTTCGTAAAAATAGCTTAAAGTAATACCCTCTTCAACATTTAAAAGGTTTTTTGAGGCAAGTTTAACTTATGCATATACAAGAAAAACATACATTAATTAATTTTAATCTGTTTTAGATAAACGAACAAAGAGTTAGATATCGAAACATATTCACAATCATTATTGCAGTTCCGTCCCAGGCAATTCCACCGAAACGCTGTTCTATCTCATTACGGCCCGTCTAATCTCCAACCAGGAAAAAATGGGAAATACGAAATGGAATAAAACTAACATTTTCCGGCAGATCTCCTCAATTCGGACCGTTTCCAACTAGGCGCGCATTTCCATAAAGGCAAACACGGACCGGTCGCTGCGACAACGGTAAAGGGGAGAAACGGCAAAACCCGTCTTCAAAAGTGCATTTTCAGCAGAATGGACGTGGAATTGCGCGGAAGTCGGCTCGTTATCGCCGAAATTAACGGCAACTTGCCAAAATGGCAATTTTCGATAAGTTGGTCGGGGTGGGTGGGCGCCCCACATCGAAACGTATACTGATGACTTTAATTTTTATACTGGTAGATCTTGAATCCAGTTTTATTTACTCCAGGATCGTGTATTTAATAGTATTGCAAATAATAAATATTAAATATAATGTTCCAAATTGTTTTTATACTCGACTTCCGGTATTTCCACAAAAACTATCAACGAACTCTCTTGAATAGCTTCCATGGAGTTAATACGTCATCCACAAAATTGTTTGTTGGTATTTTTTGTTGGCATCAGTTGTATACTGATAACTTTAATTTTTATACTGGTAAATCTTGATTCCACTTTTCTTTACTCCATGATCGTGTATTTAATAGTATTGCAAATAATGAAAATTAAATATGATGTTCCAAACTTGAAGAGCTTTACCGCTAAACACCAAAGCACTTTTTTGAATTGCTCGACGCAAGTTTCGCTAACCATGTTAGCATCTAATCTCTAAAATAAAATCTAAAAAATAAAAAATCTAATTCTAAAACTAAACTACGTAGCGTGTAAAAATCATGAACCGTGAAGTTTATTAAGTCTTACATTAATAATTGTAATTATCTCGGTTTATAATTTTCTTATATTTTTCTATTTGAATGCTTTCATATGCATCCAAAGCCCTCTTAGTATTAACACTTTTAATTAGTCTTATATTACTAATATATATACTGTGGTCGGGTTCGATTGCATGTTGAGCAACACAAGATTTTTCATTTCTCTCATATCTAATGTGGGCAATATGTTCTTTATATCTTGTCAATATGGATCTTTTTCTGTGCCCAAAATATATACGATCACAGTCTTGATAGCTGAAAACAATTTTGCTGAACAAATTAAGCTGAAAACAATTTTGTTTTCAGGGTTTCAACAAGGTAGTTGGTTTGGTAGATTTTCAAATCTGTACCTACCTAACCCACCTACCTGTTCTGTGATAAACTCAATCAAATTTACAGAAAAAGTCAAAAACACACATCTACAGGAAGGTGAGGTTTTGGTTTCCTTTGATGTTTCATCGTTGTTTCCAAGTGTCCCGATTTCACATACCTTGAGATACCTGAGGCAGTTACCCGAGTTAAACGAGTCTGAGTACATCTCCTTAACAAGATTATGTATGAATCAAAATTGTTTTCAGCTTAATAACAGGTTTTATGAACAACAAGAAGGAACGGCAATGGGCAATCCTCTGTCACCGTTCTTAACCAACTTATTTATGAATAAATTTGAAACCGAGGCAAAAGATGAATTCAATTACTTTCCGAAGGTATAGTTAAGATATGTGGATGGATGTCGTTTTTGCCATTTTCGATTCGAAAAATGAAAATTTAGATGTTTTTATTAAGAACTTAAATGGCGAATCCCAAAATATAATATTCACGCATGAACTCGAAAACAACGATAATTTACCATTTCTGGATGTTTTAGTCAGTAGAAACAATAAAAATAGGTTAGATTTTGATATTTTCAGCCACCACTACGAGATACATTCCTAACGATTCAAATCAGAGCTTCCAAAATAAGATGGATAGTATCTATTTTATGGTAGATTAATTAATTTTCCTTTAAATAAAGATAATTAGAACAAAGAATTAAAATTAATTAGGGAGGTATCTGAAGTGAATGGTTATAATAAGAACATTGTAGATAAATTAATTAGAAAACAACAAAAACAAAGTTCGGAAAATTATTGAAAGAATCTTAAAGTTTTCAAAAGGATCAGAACACAAAGAAATTCATGGTAATACCATTTGATGCCCAATTAACAAGAGGGCTAGACAAAATTTTGAAAAAAGTGGACATTAAGTCTGTGTACAAACCATATATAAATTAAGAGAAGTTTTGGGTAATCCAAAGGATAAAGTAGAGCAACATGAAAAATCGGGGATTTACGAAATTAGTTGTCAAGACTGTAATCGTAGGTATATTGGGCAAACAAAAAATCCATATTGACAAGATATAAAGAACATATTGCCCACATTAGATATGGAAGAAATAAAAAATCATGTTTTACAACATGCAATCGAACACGACCACAGTATAGATATTAGTAATTTAAAACTAATTAGAAGTGTTAATAACAATAGGACTTTGGATGCATATGAAAGCATTCAAATAGAAAAATGTAAGAAAATCATGAACCGAGATAAAGGACCTATCCCGTTCAGTCAACTTTTTCAATTATTACTATAAGACTTAGTAAACTTCACCGTTCATCATTTTTACACGCTTCGTGAGGTAGGGTTTTTCATATAAAGAGAACATAGTTTAGTTTTAGAATTAAATTAAATCATCTCCTGATGATGCTAACATGGTTAGCGAAACGTGCGTCAAGCACTTTCGGTGTTTAGTGGTAAATCTCTTCAAGTTTAGTATTTCCCACCAAAGGTTCCAAGAGAAGAATTGATAATGTTCCAAATTAAATTTTCTTTATACTCGACTTCCGGTATTACCACAAAAGCGACCAACGAACTCTCTTGAATAGCTTCCATGGAGTCAATACGTCTTTCACAAAGTTGTTTGTTGGTATCAGTTTTATAGTGATAACTTCAATTTTTATACTGGACAAACTTGATTCCATTTTTCTTTACTCCAGGATCGTGTATTTAATAATATTGCAAATAATAAATATGAAATATAATGTTCCAAATTAAATTTGTTTTGATATCCAACTTCTGGTATTTCCATAAAAGCGACCTGTGAATTGTCTTGAATAGCTTCCATGGAGTCAATACGTCTTTCACAAAGTTGTTTGTTGGTATCAGTTTTATACTGATAACTTCAATTTTTATACTGGTCAATCTTGATTCCATTTTTCTTTACTCCAAGATCGTGTATTCAATAGTATTGCAAATAATAAATATGAAATATAATGTCCAAAATAAATTTGTTTTGGTATCCGACTTCCAGTATTTCCATAAAAGCGACCTGTGAATTGTCTTGAATAGCTTCCATGGAGTCAATACGTCATCCACAAAGTTTTTTCTTCATTCAAGAAAACAGGAAAATTGAACAGAGTCACACGATTCCATATTTGGAGAATATGGTGGTTGCGGAAAGGTTATTGTGGTGTGCGGTGCTGCCATATCGTGATACAAAAATCATGAATTGTTTTGCACAGCAATATCTACAACGACTGTTGTGAAACCATTTACAACTGAACTTTCCACATATATACGATAAATAAAAATAAACCAGACTAAACACCAGAGAAAATAAACACCTGCACTTCGAAGAAACATTAGAAAGCTAAAGAGGCATACGGGTACTAATGGCACTTGGCACTAAATAAAGTAACAGCATTTTGGAGAAACGGCTAGGTGGTTGGACCTGGAGCTAGGAAAAATGGTTTTTACAGTCTCACGTTAAGAGTTCGAGGCAGAAGTTTCAATAGGAAGTTTGTATAAAGATTTCGAGTTGAAATTTTGCCGTTGAGACAGTTCGAGATGAGATCTCGTACAATCGCACCATGCAAAAGTTTGCACGTTCTGGAGCACGTAGAAGTTTGTAGATAGTTTCAGGTGAGATTGCACGGGTACATCATGCAAGTTTTTGAGTAAAAAATGAGAAAAGTAGCTCGGTATAGGCAATTTCGAAAAAGTCTTTTTTGAAATATTAGAACGAAAAGTAGAAGCACATCTCGTAAAGCTTAAGATAATCAAATGAAAAATACCTAAAACAGGTTAACAGTGTTTGTAAATATTTACCTGAATAAATGTATATATCTAATTTCTGCATATTAATTTAGCGAACTCTTTTTTGCCTACTCTTCAAGTGTTGTCCACTTCGACTGAAGAGTCCAACTGACGTGCACGGATCGTTGTGCTCGCTTTTATAGCCGGCCCGCGACTACGCAGATTATATCGGGGTAGTTCGCTGTCAGGCGTCCGTTTATTGATTTTTCTACCTCGTCGCCACGTTGCCGCGTTTCTTCTATTTTCGGAAGAGATTTCCATACTTTTGGAATGTTGCGAGCATCGTTGCCCATATTTAGCTCACCCCTTTTTTCTATTTCAAGGGCTTCTCTGATTGTTCGGACCTTGCAGTTTTCAATATTCGCTATTTCTTTGGCTCCTTCAAAATTGATTTTGAAGATGATTGTTTTTTTGGTCATTCTGGACGGTTTTCACCAGCTGCAGTCCACTCAGTTGACTGCTGATTTAACTTCAGAGTGTAGTGATAGGCCCATGTTTCATCCATTGTCTCATACCACATGAAAAAATCGTTTTTATTTCGTATAAACAACTCCAAATTTTGCTCAGAATCATCAGTACGGAGTTATTTTTAGTCCGCTATGAGCAAACATGATCCCATTTCGATAGCAATTTACGCATTCCCAAATGTTCATGCAAAATGGTGTAAATAAATCCTTTCGATATCTTCATTATATTAGGTATCTACTGCAACTTTACAGTTTTGCGATATAATTTTGTAAACTTTTCTAATGTTGTCTGTTGTAACGTCCAGAGCGTTCGGCATCATCGGTGCTTGTACAGCTACGGTTGAATTGGGCATACCAATCAATTATGGTTGATTTTCCTGGGACAGAGTCGGGAACGTTTATCAAGCCGTTGTTTTGCTTCAACGGTATTTTTCTTCATCAAAACACACGAAAATTATTTTTTCCTTTGTTTTGAGAATAAAAAAAGTAGAGTCACTTAAAGCACAACAACTCAGAAACTAGTAGATAAATTATCATGAAGTTTTGACACATGACGTTTGAAGGCTGGCATAATCAACCACTGGTAAGGATTTTTCGTAAGTGACGCCATCTATATATCAGACCGGGGATTTATTAACCGATGTGTTAGAAGTTTGGCAAGAATTGCAGGTGATGTGGTAACTGAGGAACAGCTATTGGAAAACGCATACAATACTCTAGCTTTCCATTTTCCTCTGATAATCCCATTACTGATTTGATAGCTAATTGATTCAATTCAAACTTGCAAACAAACTAAAATTCAATAATATTTAAGTCCATGGCAATTAAAATTTCAATCATTATATATTTTGCTTAATTATGGCCCAAAAATCCAATAAAAGATACATACCTTAATTGAGTTTAATTATATTTATAACATCCAGCATATCTAAATTTGTTCTCTACATTATTTTATAATATGGTCTTGTACAGTTTTTTGACACTACTCCTAAGGCTTAAGTATAATAACGATATTATAGAATACTTCAAAATGCCCTGAAAGTTTAAGATCATAACAGCTTCAATTAGTAATCGAATATATGCACATTATGAACGCAATAATATCATCGTCATGTAGGTTATTGATTCAGTCGTTTGCAATCAGGCGTATGCCAAGAAACGAAATATTAATATGCGAAATATTAAACAGCTCGAACCGTTCGGAAGTTTTTGAATAACAATAGGAAACCAAGGACATCCATCGTCATCACTGCAACCGTGTCGCCCAAGGACATGGAAAGAACCCCCACAGAGCTTAATCCTTTTGATATCTAAGATATCTGGGATAAGTCAATGTTCCCCTTAGAGAGAGTACGAATGCCTTTAGAATATGCTTGATTATGTCCCAAAAATACATTAAATGATTCATAACTGAATTAATAACATCCAGCAAATCTAACTTGTTCTCTACATTATATTATACTATGGTGTTTTTGAGATTTTTGGTTATTCATCGTGTAAAATATACTTCAATTGCCCTGAAAGTTTCATAGTGTTTGTTCTAGGATATACAGCCACAGCTGGTCTTAAAACCTGATATTCTCATATCTTCTAAACTGATGTCTCCCTCCCGGAATGTTTTGAAACAGAGTTGAACAGTGCAAACTGATACGGCACTTTCCCCCTCCACTTCGTAAATCTCACAAGCGGTATCAGTCGTTTCGAAACATTTTAAAATAATGTTTTAATATTACTCTAATTTCGCGACATATTTCACTCACATTGTTTACACGTTTTTCTAAAAGCAGTCGACTGAATGTTGAAGGAATGTTTATTTGTCGGATCAAAAATTTGAAATCAGGTTAAACCTTAAAGGAGTAAAGCATAATCCTTTATTTATAAAACAAAAGAAAAAACACAAATAATTTTGCTTCACTCTGGTATATAAACGTTAAAAAACACAATTTTTAAAATAGAATGCGCGCAAATTTTTAAAACACAACATGGCTAAATAATAGAATTAATCAAATCAAAATAATACATAATTGATCGATATTCAAAACCAAAAGTACCGAAACCACTTACTCGACAAAAAAATATGGCCCCCAGGTACACCAGACCTTTTTAATATTCAAACGCCAACTCCGAAAATAAACTAATTTACATTTCCAGATAAAATAAACATCAAAAGTCAATATCAGTTTCAGTCAATTAAAATAAAAAGGCACCCCACACACAACAAAATCAAACTGAATTATACTTCAAGTTCGTTCTACCAGAAAACAGCGAAAGTTGAAAAAAAACAGTGTTTTTTACCTGGAGGAGAACAGGATCGGAACCCTTTCAAAGTTCTTATGGTCGAATTGAATATCAAAAACTTATCTTCGGAGTTTCGAGAAATACGATTGGAACGGTTCCGATCGCAACAAATTCATACGATTTGATATTCTTTATTTATTGGAGCGAAAACAAAATGTAGGACTCCCAAATCAATTCTAGCAGAGTGTAAATACTGTTCTCCATCCAAACTTGTCAATTTTCGACAGAACGTAAACATATTGTTGACTTTAAATGCCGGAACTGATGTCGCAAATCCGTACTGATCTTTAACTGGAATAATCGAAATAATATCTTCACATGACATGTTTGAGTTAAGGAAAATCTGTTGTTAAGATCCAAAAATGTCTTCATAATAAGATATTCCTTATTATTTTGAAATGTGTATACAGTTTTTTAATATTATTTCATAATAAAACTTGATTGTATTACGTATGAACTAGAAAACAATGGCAGATTGTCATGTTTGGATCTTTTAGTGACTAAGAATAATAATTAGATATTGACATTTTTCGAAAAAACACCAACACTTGGGGATACATTCCTAATTATTCAAATCATAGCTGTCATAATGTGATAGATGGTTTCAACTTTATGGTAAATAACAGTGACCTCCAAAATATTTTTTTAATGCTTCCTTCACTTACTAAGTCAAATCTTACTAATTTTGTTACTTACTTTTTTATTATTTATTAATATATATAAAAGATGATTTTTTAGTGTGTCCGAACTTCTGATAGGTGGCGTTGCACAAACTGTGAGTTTGCGCGCCTCTAGTGTCAATTAGATTATTCGGTAGTATCAGTTTAGAATCAGAACAACGTTTCCAAATTCGTCGTCGAAATTTATTATCAAAACCACTGTTCTCTGCACTAACCTTATAGAGAACTTCGAGAACAGAGCAATATATTTACCGAATTATCGACAAATTTCGAACGCTCCTCGATATTAAAATAAAAACAAGACAAAAGACTGCATTCAGAAGAAAATTTAGCCGCTATAGGTGGCAGTGTCGATGAAGATCCAAATTTATCAATTCGTCGCCGTTCGCAGGCAGTTAGGATTTGTTATTCGACTATGTGGAAACTTTGATCTAGAGAAGATGTGGTTTCAACAGGACGGCTCCACATGTCATAAAACCAATTTGGTGAGAAAATTATTTCGAAGAAAGGACCTGTGAATTGGCCACCAAGCTATAGTGCCACCAATAGATTATCAATAGTATTAATAGATAGATCACCAATAGATTAGTGGCAATTAACAAATTAGTGATTTAACTCCTTTACGTTATTTTCTTTGGGATTATGTTAAATCTTCGGTATATACCGATAAACTAACAGGGGACAATTGCGGACAATACTTGAAAAAATGGTCGGAAATTGGATTGACCGAATTAGCTATGTCAGAAGTAGGCGCGGCAAACATTTGTCCGAAATTGTTTTCAAGCCTTAATGCCACTGGATTATTAACTAATTTGGTTGTACACCCTATACCCTATAGATATATGTAGATATTTCACTTCTACACCCCTATATAGAGTTACACTGCTTCCAGCATCATATTCTCCTCGATCTTTATTCTCAGCTCTGCAAATTTCTTTATTAGTTTCTCATATCCATCTTAATGAATCCACTCGGTTCCCATCCAATTATCAGAGCTTTAATTTTATACTGTCCAGCTTCCAACCAGATCACATCCACTTTACTCAGTACTAGTATTTCCTTTCCACAATATCCTCAACTCTTCCAATTGAAACGCTAAATTGTTTTAAATCATTTTTTTATAATTTAGTTCAGATCCAATAGAGGTCTAAACACACAAAAATTTTGCTCTAAACACGAAATCACTTGTTTCGCTGATCTTCCCATCGTCAAGGAATCTAGATTGAACAGATAGAATAAAAACGCGCGTTGAACAAATAATTTGGTCAGTCAAAGTGGTCTCTTTGGTGTTTAGTGGTCTCTCTCTGAGCATAGTGTTAAATACCAAAGATTCCAATAGAAAAATTGGCATGTGCATATAATGACTATCGTGCCGAACCACTCATGACAGAGGTCATATAATTTTCCTTTTAACGTTTCCCAAGATCACCGAACTTTTTATATTTTTGTATCTCTTTTCCACACTCACACCATTCATTGTAAATACATTGCAAATCATATTCACTAGGAACATTATTACGAACAGAAATATGCTGCAACGAGCATTTAACAAGACATACTTACAAAAATCTAAAATCTAAATTTAAACAACAAACAAACATTAAAACAACGAGAGTTGATAAAAACATCAATATATTTTTCCTGAAAAAAAAACATCAAAATCCTTTAAAACATTTTATGAGCGAATGGCATATCGAAAATTATCGTCGGAGTTGTATCGAGAAATCCGACTGAAACTGTTTCGATCTCAACGAATTCATACTATTCGATATTATTTATTTATTCGAGTGGAAACAAAATGCGAGACTCAAGAATCAATTCTAGCAGACTGTAAATAACGTCTTCGAGCTCAAGCGGGACATATTTTCGATTTTATATGGTGAAAATGAAATCGATACTAATCTTTAACTGAAATTAACAAAAAATATTCGAACTTCCGATGTTAATATACTTGCGATTCAGGTAAAACTTGGTGATTTTTTTAGTGTGTCCGAACTTCCGATAAAGGTCGCTATCAAATCATCATGGTAAATATCATCATACATTATGGTACATCAAATGTCTAGCAAATCATCAGAGAATGTTTAACATCGGAGCAACACTTCCAAATTGTCGAAATATATTATCAAAATCAGAGTTCTATGCACAAAACTTTTATAGATAATGCACCATATATGCACCATAAAAGTCATAGAGACTTTTATGGTGCACATAATCGCGCGATGTATTTGCCGATTTTATTATTTACGCTATTCGGTATTAACACAAAAACAAGACAAAAAAACTGTGCCTTCCGCTGTTGCTGGCAGTGTCGATAAAGATCCAAACTTATTAATTCGTTAATGGAATCGTTACAGAGCCATAATCAATGGTAATTTAATTCCGAAATTGAATGGTATTGATCTGGAGAACATGCGGTTCCAACAGGTTGGCTCCACATGTCATACAGCAAACGCAACAATCAATCGATTTATTAAGGGAGAAATCCTTGGAAAAATTATTTTGAACAACGGATATGTTAATTAGCCACCAAAGTCATGTAATTTAATGATTTTAGATTATTTTAATTAAGATTGTGTTAAATCTTTGGTCTATGCCGATAAACCAGCAACAAGCCGACATAACTCGGATAATTACGGACCACGTTACTTGGGCTGGATTGGCAGAATAACTTTTATTAGTTATGTGCTCATACTCACTTAAAGTAAATCACTAATGGAATCACCAACAATCAGGAAATATTCACAGATAAAGATTCTTAAACATTTAATTAAGCATTTAAATATTTTAAAGGTCATTTCATACAGCACGTCACTAAAAGCTGAACTTAAAGGTAAATGCAACGTATTAATTTTTTATTTACTATACAGTTAGTGGCAAACTTTTTAAGCTCATAAAAAATTTACTATTGATGCGATAGTCCATAGTTTATTGTTCTTTTATATAGTTCGAATGGCCCAATGAATTTTCTATATATGTTATGCAGTAAAAATATCATTTTCTAGCACAATCAATACATAAAAATAAAAACAGGTTTACAAATATAACCATATTTCCTTTAAAAGAATATCTAAACACCAGATCACTTTATTTCAAAATATTCAAAAAAACAAGGGAAATGTTTTCCAGTGCCCCACATAAATCACCCAATCCTTCAATACCATCAAACATCAGCAAGCGTACGTGGGGAAATTGAAAACTTTTTCTTTGGATTTTTTTCGAATATTTATAGTATTTTCCACGAGCCCTCTGTACAATTTTTCTTGCACTTTATTTCAGTTCTCGATCAACGTCGAGGAAGAGGAGGTAATTCAATCAATACGAATATGAATGATGATTCAATCAATATGAATTCCTGATGAATCAAGACATTATTCGATCGATCGATTAGTCGTTGATCTCTTCGAGTTTTTTCACCATTTAGTGTTTCAACCGAAGAATTAAATTCATATAGCGATAACGCTAAAATCGAAGACATTTTCCATAAAACGCCAAATAATTTGTTTATAATCTGTCAATGAGCTTTCGCTAGCCATGTTAGGAGGTCCATCAAGAGGCAATCCAATCTCCTAGAAATAGCATTAAAAATAAAAGCAAATGTATTTTAATAGATTACACAGTCGACAACCGAACAAATTTATACTTTTTTTGAGGTAACATTGATCAAAATAGTTGTATTTGAAGTATTTTGTAGTCCTAAATCCGAAAATGATAAGCTAATTTCTGTAACACGTCGTACAGTATGTCGGTGGTGCTGAAAAAAGGAGACGACATATTTTTACAATCTAATATTTATTTAATATAAACATGTAAAACGTGTTAACTATATCCAAAGGCATTACTGAAGATTATGTGAATAAAAATATATTACATGAGATGTAATATGATACAGCTACAAAAACTTTCACATTTTCCTCTCGTGTTCTGTATCATCATATCTTTTTAAAAACCAAGTACCAGATTCAAAAGAAGTTATATGAGTCCAATCTTTGTTACTGCAATGTTTTTTTTGTTACCCTACTGTCCTGCTGTCTATGGAAACACCCCCTCGACGGTCTTGTGGTAATTCCTACATCGTCCAGTTCAAAGTCAGGTACAAATAATTTTAATAACGCCATGATATAAAAGAGCAGCAGGTATAAAAGAGCATTCTCATCAATGTTACAAAAATCATCTAGACCTGTGTTGGTGTTTATTACACTCTTTCCCTGTGTTTCTTATTGCACACTTTCTTCTTACTTTCTGCTATATTCAAAGAGTCAGGTGACTTATATTTAAAAAATTTGCCCCGTTACATATCGATACAATGTTTTTTTTTTAAGTTGGCATGAGTGTTTGACATTTGACAGAAATTTTATATCATTTGGTTTAAGTTAAAATGAAATTACAGAATATTTTATAATTGTTAAAAGAAATCGTCGGCAAGTTTTTAAAATGGACAAATTTATGGAGCAAAGAATCTACATTAAATTTTGTCTAAAAAAATGAAATATTTTATTCTGATGCATTAAAAAAATTTAAGAAAAAGTTACGGCCAAGCTGTCATTTTTTTTTTTTAATTTTCAATTAGTACAAGGACTTTACTGATGATAGAGAAATAATTCAAAATGAGCCTCGTTCAGTAAGACCTTCCACATCAACAGTAAAGAAAACATTACCAAAATCAAGCATCTTGCACTGAGTAATCGCCGATTAAGTATTAAGTACATTGTGGAGAAAAACGTACAATTTGTAATAAAACAATTCATGGTTTTGCCAACGCTCACACCCAAATAATTATCCGTGAATTTTTCGCTAAACATCAAATAAATACCATTCCACGAGCAGCATATTCACCATACATGGCAGCGCGTGGCTTTTCCTGTTCTCTCGATGAAATAAATCACTTCAAAGACAACGCTTTGAGTCCATGGGAGCCATTCAATAGAGTACGTTGACCAGTACCAGTATACGAGGAATGGTATGTATGTATCCGGAATTAACAATAATGGTATTGCTAGGCACCATCTGACATAAACATCGTAAAATTTGACATTGTTGACTGTATACGTACTCAGATCGTTTTGTCATACAGACATTGTGTTGTTTAATCACTTTCAAATTTCATCTCATTCAGAAAATGGGATTAACTCGTGAGAATTTTCGTGCGAGTATTTACTACGGCCTACGACGTGGATTATCTCAACAACAGTGCATCGACCAACTCACTTCGACTTTTGGCGATGAAGCACCTTCTAAAACCACTGTATATCACTGGTTTAGTAACTTCAATCGTGGTCGTCGTTAGCTCACGAGCGGATATAAAAAAGGTCGTCCCAAATCGGTTGTTGTGCCAGAAAACACCGATACTTTGCGAGAATTAATAAAGCAAGATCGTTATGTGACGTATCATTAGATTGAGGCATCATTAGATTGGGTATTTAGTCATCAAGTTAGTGCGCGTTGGATTTCACATAATTTTACAATCGTTTAAAAAAAGGCTCTTGTCGATTGGTGCAAAGAAATGCTCAAAAACCCCTAATTACACAGGTGATGAATCTTGGATCTATGCATATGAGTAAACAGTAGTCGACTATATGGGTCTTTCAAAATGAGCCAATGAGTCAATTCTGAATGGTGCACCATCATTTGCCTGTCAACCAGAAGTCTTTGAAGAAATAAAAAAGAACAACTAGCAACGCAGGATCATTCTTCACCATGACAACGCGAGCTCTCATTCATCGGCCGAATATGGATGGTGGCTGGCTCATCCACCGTACAGTCCTGATTTGACACCGAATGATTTTTTCTCGTCCGTGAACAATAAACTACGGGTCAACGAGTTTCGATGCCAGACGAAGTGGTTGATGCGTTCAAAATGCATGTTTTGGAGATACCTCAATCGGAATGGAAAAAGTGCTATGAAAATCGATTCAAACGTATGCAAAAGTATATCGATCATCTCGGAGAATATTTTGAAAAGCAATAAAACAATTTTCAATGATAAATATTTGTTTTTATTTATTATTCCGGATAAATCAATAACAACCCTCGTATGCCAGAAGTCGAGCTTTAAAAATATTTTGAAGACTCAAAAAAAACGTTAAAAAACATATTGGAGTGAGAAGGGAATTACTTTAAAAGAGACAAAATAAATTTGAATAAATAAATAAATACTTTACTTGTTAAAAAAAAGAAATGGTTTAATATAACCTAACATAGATTAAATGTCGACCTAACAGAAAAAAAAATTACATGATTTCAATTCCGTATTATTTTATTCACAAAGCAACAGTTAAAATAATCGTCAATATATTTTACTTAAAAAAAAACAACATAGTAATCCTTTAAAACCTCTCATGGTCGAACAGAATATCGCAAATTATCTTCGCAATTGTATCAAGAAAAATGAGTGTTTCAATCTCTGTGAATTCATGCGATTCGGTGTTCGTTATTTATTCGAGCGAAAAAAAAATGTCAGACCAAAGAATCAATTCTAGCAGAGTATATATAACGTTCTCCATCAAAGTTGTCAACTCTCGATTCGACATATTTTCAATTTGATATAGTAGCAAATCCGTACTGATCTTTAACTGGAATTATCGAGAAATAACGTGTCTCAGAAAATCCTTTATTCGTTAGGATGTATAATTCACCTTATGTCTCTTTATGGCCTGATGTGTCATATTGTTATATGTATCTACACACGGATACGTATTCAGATACACACGGATATATATATATATATATATATATATATATATATATATATATATATATATATATATATATATATATATATATATATATATATATATATATATATGTCAAATCAAAGTGAAAATTTACTCATTCTATAGTATATATTTAACAAACAAACTGATGCACATCTGAGTTATATTAATATTAAATAAAAGAAGTGAGACTGTTGTCTAAATTTCCACTATGTTTAAACTATTGTATGATAATTGTATCGATATACAGTGCCTTTTTAAATAAGAAGATGTAATATATACTAGTTACTACCTGAAGAGTGCCTTAACCCAATAATAAAGGATTATTAATAATAACCTAATAATACAGTTATAAATAATAGCTAATAATACAGTTATAAATAATAGGGAAGAGGGGAGAACCTTGGAGCACCTTTAATTATAAACAAACAAAATGCTTTTTTCAAACGCGAATTTCAAATTTAACAGCTACTCCATTTTTTTAAGTTAAACATAACCTACAATACATTGTCGAATTTGCACTTTGATTCTAAAATATTTATTTTTCAACTAAAAGTATCTCAGAATTAAAATAATCATTTATTTATGTACGTATGAACTGTCAATCAAGTTTTACACATTTTACTCTCTAATTAAGAGAACTAATTCCGTAATAATTCCTTAATTAGTTTAAATTAATTGTTTATCTAAAGTATACTAGTGGGACTGGTTTGAACAAAATACGGGGGGGCACATTGGAATACTTCATTCAAACACAAGTTCAAACAATCACAACTCATCATTTAGCAACAATCGTTACTACTGCTTATAATGCTGCATTCAAGCCAAATAGCATCACTTCAGGATTCTCCAAACCAGATATCCGTTCATTTTCGAGGACAACTTTTGATCCTCAGAAGTTACAAATCGTCCTTTAACAGCGTCAGCCTCTACTCAAATAACCTATCACAACTGATGATAGATTTCCAAGAGCTCATAACCAGTTAGAAACGTCTGACAATATTGAAAACGTTGTTAATAATACACAAGCTTATCTCCTGCTCTAGTACAGCCAAAAGCAACACCACAAACAAAAGGAAAGAGAGGAAGAAAAAGAGAAAAGTCACGTATTCCACTCACGCTCCAGAAAAAATGAGGTTGAAGTAGAGGTAGAAGAACGATTATAAAATGCAGTATCGCGCTTTATAACATAGGACAAACTGCCTCTCAAACTAGTGTAGAAGAATAAGTCAGAAAATCAGAAAAATTAGTCAGAAAAAGAAGATTTAAGTGAAGAAATTTTATAATTTTAAGAAGAATTATATTTTTATGTTAATCTGAAAGATATAATTGTTATTTTAAGAAAAATACTATGTTCTTAATAGAATTGTTTTTAATCGTACGTGACATTAATGTTTAATTTAACTTTGATTTTTTAATAAATTTAATTTATAATAAGTACCTATCATTGATGGTTTCGTTCAAATTATCTAATTTTAAAATATGTATTATGCTTTTTCCAAAGAAGCTCTGAAAGCTAATAGATCTAATACTCAATTATAAACAAAATATGAATGATAATAAAAATTTTAAATAAAAAAATAATGTATATTGTGATTTTACAAATTGTTTCAATGTGTCCCAGACCTGTCCCAAAATGATTTATTTATTATTGATAATATAATTTCATCTAATGACTTTTTTTCATTAACTAAGGTGTATTATGAAACGTAAATGTTCAAAGTATCTATTTTTCAAGTTCCAACTATACATTTTTATTTACAAGTAATTTCCTATAAATGACCGCCTCCAGATTTTTTTTTTTTTTAATTCTATACTAGAACACCAATTTTTGATCACTTTGCCCCATAAATCGGCATTTATTTCACCAGTAACACGAATAATGTTGGTTTTAAGGTCATTGCGTGTTTGTGGTTTATTGGTGAAATCCAATGATTTCACATATCCCCAGAGAAATAGTCCAATGAATCTTATCCTGGCCACCAAGTGACCAGGTAACATCAACATTTATTGAGATTTAACGGCCATTGAACTTTTCTATCAATAAATTGATTGTGTCATCAGATGTATGACATGTTGCACCATCGTGTTGAAACCACACGTCGCCCAGATTAAAATGTTCCATTTGACATTAACTCCACACCAAATCGTTGATCTGTTTCAAGTTGATCTAAAGCCCAATTTGCAAAATTTCTATTGAATTTTATACGCCTTGAAATGAAAATGTTTATAAAAAATATTCCATGTAGTGCCATATGAAAAAGTTCTTGAAAACGATGTGTAATTGATTGTTCCGGATTTTTATTTACACTTTGGATCACAGTTTCGATGATTTCAGCAATACCTTTAAGTTTTTTGACGAGTTGGATTCTTGACATCACAAACACTACCATTTGATTCGAATTTTTGAATTAAACTACGAATAGTAAGTTCTGTAGGTCGATTATATTGACCATAAATTTCACATAAGGCTCGAAACGTAACCCGAATACCAAAAAAGTACCGTAACCAAAAAAGCTCTCCAAAATGGGGTTAAACGTATTTAAACATATTTATGGGCAACGATACCCAAAAAGCCCGTTTCTGATCGCGCGAAGGTAGACATTTGTCCAAATTTCTCTAGCACTTCCGGTTCCGGAATCCAGAATGACAGTGAAAAATGGGTCTTGAAGTCGAACAACAAATTTTATATCTTGTTGAGGAAAATTTTTCCAGAAGTAGTCGAAGTGTTACGCGACGACAACCGGCGATGCTTCCTTCACTAGGAATGAGATGGTGGGCATAAACAGTTAATTCAATTAAACAATTATTCTTGTGCTTCTTAATGTAATGCGAATTGTTTAAAACATCTTATAATGAGAAAAATTAGTGCTAATAATTTCAACTTTAATATTAAACGTCAATAATGTGTAAGTTGTGTTTCGTTTTTTGCAACAAAACAGATCAAATTTATGCTGAAATGTATGAAATAAATGGCTATCAAAATTATATTAATTCTATTTTAATATAACACCTTAAGAGGCAGGTAACAGGCGGTTAGACAACACACACATACACATTGTAAACAAAACTAAAATAAAATGATGTATTATCTGTTTTTCGAGAAAACTGTTGCATTTTAGATACATATATAAGGAAAATTTTTGTTTAAAAGAACCATTAAGAATCTTTGATTAAATTTACGAAAGTTCTTTTCCTTACGCCCTGTATTTAAATATTGCACAATATACGACTCTATGCAGTACGTTTTCTTGTTGTTTTTAGTGCGAACGAAAAAACTTCTGGAAACAAAAACGCCAGTTCGACAAATTCATAGATTCGCCTAAGCCGCAGATTTCCAATCTGAAACGCATTCAATTAGCCGCCGAGCGAAACGCAAATACCTGAATGCATGCGAAACTTTTAATTAACGCCGCTACGTCCTACGGCCCACGTCCGGTAATCATCCAGATCCGGCTGGAAGAATACAAAGTCCAGTCTTGCGTGCATCGCCGTCTGTTTTATCCGACTTTATTAAACAGAACCTGCGGTGCGGAAGAATTTTGCACTGCGTCGCAAATATTTGCGACAGTTTTGCGCAAAAGTGACAATTATACTGTTGTAAACAGTTTTTTTTTTTGGATTAATATAATTTGGGATGAATTTTTCTACGATGCTTTTAACGATTTGTTTTTGTATCGTCAATTTTATGGTACGTGGGCATGTTGATTGCCAATATACGAAATCCTAATGAGATAAATTATAATAAATACATTGGGTTGTCCAGAAAATTGCAGGGTTTTTTTAAGGAAGATGGAAACGAAAATATTAGGTCTACCGGAAAGTTCTGTCCGTTTTTAGAATTAAACAAAATCATAAAAAGGCATTTTTAAAACATACCTTATCCCTTGAGACGAAAAATTTAACCAGCGCTTGCCTGATATATTATTCGTTTTTGATTTGTTTGCCATGCAAAAAATTTTTAAAGGACAGAATCAAGTGATAATCAACATACAAGGGAGTATGGTAAGTAATATCTGAATGATTGTGGCGTGTTCATATTTTTTTTTATTTGGGTTTTTCGCCACTATCTAAAACTCAAAAAATATCAAAAATACCTGTTCTTATGTTAAGAAAGAATCACTGGGTAAAAACAAAAAACCAAACGGAGATAAATTTCTCATTGGTTCTTTTTTTTAATAAATTTGCCTAACGAACAAAATTTTAAAGATATAAAAATGTTATAAAAAATTTTACAAACTTTTAACGTTAACGTTTCGGAGGGTCCTCTCCCCCCGTTTTCAAAACTAATCTAAAAAAGAAATTATATTAATTTGTAATATATAAAGTAACCAGTGAAAGTAAATATATTTTTTGTGTATGTCAACGATACTTACATTGACAACAATAGATTTTCATGACAGTGACATACTACCAAAAAATAAAATATAAATATATAGGTAATGTTTACTGTGTGATTGTTTATTTTACTGATTGTGTATTCAAATATTTAAATGTGTTTAATTGTATTCTTTAGAATCGGGAACCATGCTGAATTTAAATCTACCGAAGGCATAGCAATTTATTTTTATTTAAATTAATTATAGAGGTTTCTTTTAATCTTCTGTATTTTGTTACCGATTCTTTTAATACCGTTTTGGAATTATTCCAACTGATTTTATGACCCGCTTCCCATGCGTGTTGACAAATTCTAGATTTATTAAAATCGCCCTTTCTAAGAAGGTTTTTATGCTCTTTTAATCTAACATCTAACGGTGTAGATGTCTCACCTATATAGAATTTGCCACATTCGCAGGGAATTTTATAAACCACATTTTTGGTACTTTGTTGTATACTGTTTGGTTTAGTGTTTGTTAATAGAGATCTAAGAGTATTTTTTGTTTTAAATGTCGTCCTTATGTTGTATTTATTTCCTTCTCTTTTAATTGTATCAGAAATACCGCGGATATAGGGAATTGTGAGGTTAATTGTTTGAAAGTTATTATTATTGTTATTAGTAACTTATCTATTTTGTCTAGTATCAAAATTTTTAAACGATTTATCTATACAATTTTTTGAGTAATTGTTTTTTATTAAAATGTCTTTTATGTGATTTGTTTCTTTTTGTAGTATATCACTGTCGGTACAAACAAGTTTTGCTCTGTCATATAAAAGTTTAATGACTCCTATTTTGACCGATTTTGAGTGATTTGAAAAACATTCTATTGTTGTCAATGTAAGTATCGTTGACATACACAAAAAAATATATTTACTTTCACTCGTTACTTTATATATTACAAATTAATATAATTTATTTTTTAGTTTAGTTTTGAAAACGGGGGGAGAGGACCCTCCGAAACATTAACGTTAAAAGTTTGTAAAATTTTTTATAACAGTTTTATATCTTTAAAATGTTGTTCGTTAGACAAATTTATTACAAAAAAGAATTACGGTGAAATTTGTCTCCGTTTGGTTTTTTGTTTTTACCCAGTGATTATTTACATAGGAACAGATACTTTTGATATTTGTTGAGTTTTAGATAGTGGCGAAAAACCGAAATTAAGGAAAAAAATAAAGTGAGATGCGACAAAATTACCCAGCCTAGCTCTAGGAGTTTCTGACGAGTCCCCAAAGCAGTATGTGGCCTGGCATTATCATAAAGCAGCATGATCCTTCCTTTTGAACATTGGCCTCTTTTCTTGAAGTGCTGTTTTTATATTATCCAATCGCTCTTCTTCAACGAGAATCGGGATGAAATTCAAATCTGGACTCGTCTGTAGACAACACTTTGGACCAAGCAGTTTCATCTCAATTTTGAAATTCTCGACACCAGTCTAATGTTGCGCCGTGATTACCTCTTAAGAGAAATGGCCATCTGAGCGATCGTCGAGAATGGAGACTAGTTTCATGGAGACCATTTCTTACAGTGTCTCTACTAACGATGTTATGCTTCCGATATAACTCCGTAACCACCTCGGGTATTGTTACCTTGTTTCCTTACAGTTAAAACTAAAAATCTATCTTAAGCTACATTTATACAGCGTTTGGATGTTGTTCAGGCGGACTTCATATTTCGCTCAAAAGTCTCCATAGCTTACTTTGCGAAACACCTAACCACTCAGTTACTTCGTTTTGCCGCATGCCAGCTTGAAGAAGGCCTACTGTCCGATTCATATATTGTAAAGTTATGGAACACAATATTTACCATGTGGTTTATAAGGTTATAAGTTTTTTGCATATATCCTTTTTACTAAGTTTTAATCGCATTTTTTTTGTTTCATTAAATGTATCGTCGTTTTTCTCTGAGAAAACTATATATTTTAGTATGCAGATAATCTCACTGATAGAAAGTATATTATTGGAATAAATCATCATTCTAATCCTCGTTAAAAACCATTATTGAAATTCCTTAGTCTCTAAAGAAAATTTATATTTTGGTTGATTTTTTTGCCCTTGTAGATTTAAGCCCGACATTTTCAATATTCGCATTTGAGCTATGAATCATTTTTTCAGATTTGATAATGACTTAAAAAAACTGCTTATTGAATTAATTTTTAATTTATGACATATATTAGTCAAGAAAAAATCATAAAATGATAAATTTAGGCGGAAGGAAGAAAGGGGCATCAATATCAGATAGCATTTAGCGGGGTATAGTTCGCAGAAGGAACATATTTCGTGGGTAAGTGCAATGGAGTGAGGGGGATTGTAATTATCACTTACTGGTGGAAAGCTTTTGTTCAGCATGCGCTTACTTTCTTCTGAGTCGGTTTTAGGATGGACGGTTCTGGATGAAGGGAATGAAAGATGATCATTATTTTTATTAATATTTGTCCTGGCTAACAAGTAAATAAAAATCCAACATCGAAAATTAGACATGCTCTAGAAAAATAAATTTAGTATGATCAAAAAGTGAAATGATGAAAGGAAAGACTTATTTGCATCGGATCGTGATTGAAGACGTAAAATGGATATATTTCGAGAACCCAAAACGCAGAATTGACCAGAGACAGAATTGATTGGCAAAATTATGAATTGACCCAGGACTTCCATCAACATCAACCGCGACCATTTTTTAGCTTTCTCCCAAATTAAACATGTCTTTTTTAAGAAAAAATTAAGAATTTTTATCCGCCATACCTGGTAAATTAAATACTACATAGAATGAACCGAATAATATACATCTATGATCAAAAAGTAAAATGGTTTTTATTTTATGTATCGATACAACCATTTGTTCCTTCCATTGGTTACAACCATTTATTCTCCTCAAGAATACCTCAACTTTAGAACAATGCTATAAAAATGCCAGTTTACAAAAAAAGGCGACAATAGAAATGTAGAAAAATATAAATCTGAACCTGGAAATCTAGGAAAAGAAGATTCTTCAAAAAATATATAAAAACAGGAAAAATTTGATAGCATGTGAGAGAGACGACCAAGTAATGAACGATGGAACCCTATAATAATCCTAACTCCACTCCAATAATCCTAGCGCACCATCGCACGGCTGAATAATTATTCGTCAATTGTTCGCCAAAAATCAAACAAACATGGTTCTACAAGCACCTTGAAGAAACCATTTCATGTGTGCCTTTGTGGGTCCATAGAAATGTGAAAACTATATTTGAAGCTCTAAAAAACGTGGGAATAACTGTGTTGTACAAAGGAGATTACTTTGAGGGGGATAAAATACCTTTGGGTGAATAAATAAGTACCTTTTACTCATAGTAGTATATAACCTTCAGACCTTTTATTAAACGCAATTATTTGGAAAATAAATACCAAAAAATATAAAATATGACCTTTTTGATTTATGACAGTAGAGCCTGGATAATCAGAAATAATACTAAAATCACTGTCGTAGAAACGCGTTTTTTTTTCAGAAAAATAAAAGCCAAAATCAGGAACCCCACAATACTAACAACTAAACCTAACTATAACTTTAACTAATAACAACTAAACCAACTAAAACTAACAACTAAACCTAAGGACATTAGGAAAAATTATCGAAAAATGAGGATTAGCATTGTTAAGACACATATATTGAATGAAGGACAATCGGGTGGTAAAGGAAACACATGAGTCAAGAAGAGGAGATAAAAGTAAAGTAGGTCGACCTCACATAAAATGGGAAGAATATAGAGAAAAATGAATATAGAGAAAAATAATATAGAGAAAAATAAATACAGAGAAATCCCAATATATATATATATATATATATATATATATATATATATATATATATATATATATATATATATATATATATATATATATTACAGAAATCTTTGGTTTCAACCATGCGACGGCACGTGTCTCTCGGGACCGGTTTCTAGCCTTTCAGCCGTCATCAGCTGAGCTCCAGACGAACGCAAAGAAAGCAGTTCGGAGAGACGATCGGGGCCAGACCAGATTAACTGGCCATTTTTCTACGCTACCTTGTGGGCATATATATATATATATATATATATATATATATATATATATATATATATATATATATATATATATATATATATATATATACAGCTCTACAGGCTTTTAAGGCCTTTGGCTTGGTTTACAATCTGCCCCTAAACAGCTCTGTTCCTTGCCCTTCTTTTCCACTATGTCACACCAATTCTGGTCAGATCCTCCTAAATCTCCTGCTGTCGCTTTCTTCTCGGTCTTCCTTTTTCATTTTTCATCGACACTCCTCCTTCACACAACCTGTTTTGTCAGTCTGCTTTCTCGTAGCATTTCTATATATCCCAACCAGGCTATTTGCCGTGCTCTGGTGATATACTTTATTGTGGGTTCTCCCAATACCGTTATTATTGATTCATGAGTCCTTCTCCTCCACTTGTTCTCCTCCTTAATACTTCTGTATATTCTTCTTAGTACTCTACGCTCCCACCCCTCCAACATTATTTTATTGCTTTCGGTTAAAGTTTAGGTCTCTACGGCATACATACTGGTCTCATTATTGTTTTATACATTTTACGTTGACTTTTCTTGATATATTCTTATTTTTCAGGAGTCTCTCCAGCATCGCTGCTCATTTATTTCCTTTTGCTATTCTGACCTTAAACTCTGCTTTCAATCCATGTTTGTATGTGATACTCAGGTAAAGAAAATGTATCAACTTTTTCGAAGTGTACTATTTCTTCTCCTACTTTAATTTTCAGCTCTTTCTTGAATGTTTCATTTTTTTAATTCTCATTGTCATGTGTTTTGTTTTTATTTATTCAGAGCCCCAACCTTCTTGATTCTCTCATTAATCTTTAAGTTACATTTATCATTTCTCCCAATTCTCGTGTTAAAATTGTTTTTTATAGTCATTTTTGTTAAAGAAATCAGTATTTTTTTTTATTAAGCCCTAGCTCTCACATTGTTTTTACTAGTTCCTTTTTATCAATGGAGTCGTAGGCTCATTGGAAATGTACAAAGAGCATGTGCCTGTTTAAGCATTGTCTGTAGAGCCTTTCCCGAAGTTATTTTAATAACATTATTTGGTCTATTATTGTTCTGTAACTCCTGAAACCACATTGGTATGATCCCACTAAATCCTCTAAGGCACCGTTAGCTTGTTCTTGATTGCTGTTGCTAGACTTTTGTACACCAAAAAATCAAAAATGTACACCAAATTTGAAATCCTAAGCGTAGCTCAAAAGGGATAATGAAAGAAAAAATAAAAAGAAAAATTTAAATCAATTGTAACTTTTTAAACCAAATAGACCAATTTTTACTTTGTTTTTTTCTTGATGAACTAATAATTATTTCTGTTTTTGAAGTGAAAATTTGTTTAGGCGTGTTTTTGCTGAGGAGTGAACGCATCGGGTTTACTCGGCGCCACTCGACATCAAGCGCGCTCGGGTGGGTCACGCACTGAATCGTGTATACTCGGCTCCAGTCGTCATCAGCCACGTTTTGTATGTAATCAGTGTAGTACTTTAATATAATACGCATGTCTTGTTGTACATGATCTGTCTAATATTTAAACTGCTTACAATTTGTGCTGCATTTTACTACGCGAAAAATTTATTTTGCATCAAGGTAAGTTCTCGCATTTCTTCAACAATATGAAGAACTTAGACATCAATTAGTATAAGTTAATAATGATATTGAATAAATTCCGCTCAGAAATAATTAATACGTACAATTGTTTACTATTTATAAGTAGTTAATTATTTTTTTAAGTAAATTCCATGCAAACTTTTTTAGATATTTAAATAAAATTGAATCTAAACTATTTATAACTTACCTTAGCTTCTATAGGCCTAAAATATAATAGCAATGAAGAAGTCCAATCAGTGCAAAATTCAACAATATAATTAATTCACAAATATATTTTTTTTGTAATTAATATTACTTCACAGGTGCAGAGATAAAGTAAAGTAAAGGTAAAGTGTTATGGTTAGAGGCCCATCATCAACTAGGCAATTTAGAACACTTCTCAGAAGACATCCGGCCGTACCCAGCCTTTAACTGGCGTGACTGAGGGATAATTCGTTGTCGGATTTTACACTCTTGCCTAAAAACAATCACAAACACTTAGGAAGTAAACAGGCACCGTCCGCACCAACGCGACCGGCCGTACAGAGATAAGAATAAATAATATTATATATAACTTTATTAATATCACCTTGTTGTTTATTCACCGAACTAATCCATTATATAACATAAATGTAATTATATATATATATATATATATATATATATATATATATATATATATATATATATATATATATATATATATATATATATATATATAATATGTTTATTAATATTGGAAAATTAGAAGTTTTCTATCGTGTGGTCATAAACACACACCTTTTTTTTAGTTTTAAAGTGGTGTTTGAGAATGTAACATTGTTTTACGAAACTGTAGTCACACAAAGATAAAAAAATAAAAGTGATAGATAATAAAGTAAAAAAAAAAATTTGATTTGGTTTAAAAATCATAAAATAACGGACAAATCAATCAATAATAAAGTAACTTTTTAGTATCAGCTATTCAAGAGGAAAAAAAATTACATGGAAATTTTACTAATGAAAATTAAAAATTTTGTATATAGCAAAAAAAAGCAAGTCAACGAACAGGGAGGAATAAAATGCATTCCGCTACCTTATGAAATAATAATTGAAGTTCTAAATAACGGGAAGTTCATTAAAAGTGAACTAACTAGCTTTTTAATTAAAACGGCGACTAACGATGTAGCAGTAATGCGCCATTTTTTATTCGCAAAGAGGCTTCGTCGGACCTTTTAAAAAGCAAAAATGTGTCAGATCGTCGATGTTTTTCTTTCTCGAGTGGATTTTAATTCGTTTTTGCATCGGAAGGGAAAAGTTTTCTGCCGCCTGCGACGAAGACCGAACGAAAAAGACGGAGAAAAAAAGTTTAAGCTTTAAATGGCCATTGTCGTGACGAAGGTTTGGTGCTCACAAAAACAACTTGTTTGTTGGGGGAGAATTAGACGAAATTTATTTTATTACACGTCTTAATTCAGATTACTTTCAAAATGTTGCTAAAAAAGTTTTTTTTTCAACAATCGCTCTACGAATAAACTAAATCCGAACAAAAGTGAGGCCCTTAATCCGCAAAGAATACAGCAAGGTACACTAAATAATACCTTAAAGTGTTACTGCATCGCAATTCTCTAAAATAAATGCTCCTGGAGCACTGCCCAACCCCAAAATACTTGGGAGTCACCCTAGATACAGCTTTTACCTACAGGAAACACTGCATGAACACCAAGCCCAAAGTAACTGCTAGAAACAACATTCTACACAAAGTAGCAGATACTACGTGGGGTTCACAAAACAGGACAGTAAAAGCTACAAATTTGGCCTTATATAATTTAGCCGCGGACTACGCATACCTAATCTGGTATAACTCAACGGATCCTGACGTATTATCACGGGCTGTCTCAGACCAACACCGAATGATAAACTATACTCTCTTGCCGGCATTACACATCTAGCATCAAACGTGAAGTGGCAGCCCGGGAAGGAAAAAACTAAGTCGCCTACTACTAAAACTAAGCCATCTCATATCTGGACATGAACTTGCCCCTCGCCGACACAAATCGAGAAAGAGTTTATGCACACAACAGAGAAACTTACCAACACAAAGCACGAAACTAGATTAGAAACATGGCAATACAAAAACTCCATTTTCTAGATTGAGTTATGCCAAGGAAGGAACTTCCCCCAGGACACGCAGAAGAATGAGTAATACGGAGATCCTTGAATAGACTATGCTCCGGAGTTGCAGGGTCAAAAAGTAATATGGGGGAACACTTGGGGATTTTCAAACGAACCAGTACTGTGCGATTATGGACATGAGCAGACTACTGCATATCATCTCATGTAATACGAGCTATGCCCAGACATCTGCATCTTCGAGGAGCTCCTAAAGGGCCCCCTGACGTGACCACCTCCTGGTCAAGCACTTAGTACTCATGTTCTGTCTTGCTTTGTATGTTATGTCTTATACAAATGTATATTTACAAATTTTAACTACGGAACTTGTGGGATTCATATCGTTTCGATACTTCTGACAGTATTGTATGTATGTACAACTCTTTCAAGCAGTTTCAGAAAATGTGCTTTTTAAGGTTTTCCAATAAGAATGTCAGCACAATGATAACTACAAGTAATAAACCAAATAAAATAATGTTTTACTTATCTATCACTTTAGTTTTTTTACTTTGTATGACGATCCATTCTTCTATTGGAACCTTTGGTGTGAAACACTAAACTTGAAGAGATAAAATACAAAGACTAAACACCAAAACACTTTTTTGAACTGCTCGACGCACATTTCGCTAACTATGTTAGCATCATCAGGAGATGATTTAATCTAATTCTAAAACTAAACTATGTTCTATTTATATGAAAACCATACCTAACGAAGCGTGTAAAACTCATGAACCGTGAAGTGTACTAAGCCTTACATTAATAATTGAAAAAGTTGACTGAAAGGAATCGGTCCCTTATCTCGGTTCATGATTTTCTTGCATTTTTCTATTTGAATGCTTTCATATGCATCCAAAGCCCTATTATTATTAACACTTTTAATTAGTCTTAAATTACTAATATCTATACTGTGGTCATGTTCGATTGCATGTTGGGCAACACAAGATTTTTCATTTCTCCCATATCTTATGTGGGCAATATGCTCTTTATATCTTGTCAATATAGATCTTTTTGTTTGCCCAATATACCTTCGATCACAGTCTTGACAACTAATTTCGTAAATCCCCGACTTTTCATGCTGCTCTACTTTATCCTTTGGATTACCCAGAACTTCTCTTAATTTATTATATGGTTTGTACACAACCTTAATGTCCACTTTTTTCAAAATTTTGTCTAGTCCTTTTGTCAACTGGGCATCAGATGGTATTACCATGAATTTCTTTGTGTTCTGATCCTTTTGAAAAGTCGAAGAGTGTTTCAATAAATTTCTGAACTAATGTTTTCTAATTAGTTTATCTACAATGTTCTTATTATAATCATTCACTTCAGATACCTCCCTAATTAATTTTAATTCTTTGTTATAATTATCTTTATTTAAAGGAAAATTATTTATGGTAAATAGATTAATTAATTTTCCTTTATGATGCCCAGTTGATAAAAAGACTAGACAAAATTTTGACAAAAGTGGACATTAAGGTTGTGTACAAACCATATAATAAATTAAGAGAAGTTCTGTGTAATCCAAAGGATAAAGTAGAGCAGCATGAAAAATCGGGGATTTACGAAATTAGTTGTCAAAACTGTGATCGAAGGTATATTGGGCAAACAAAAAGATCCATATTGACAAGATATAAAGAACATATTGCCCACATTAGATATAGGAGAAATAAAAAATCTTGTGTTGCTCAACATGCAATCGAACATGACCACACTATAGATATTAGTAATTTAAGACTAATTAAAAGTGTTAATAATAATAGAGCTTTGGATGCATATGAAAGCATTCAAATAGACAAATGTAAGAAAATCGTGAACCGAGATAAAGGACCGATTCCTTTCAGTCAACTTTTTCAATTATTAATGTAAGGCCTAGTACACTTCACGGTTCATGACTTTTACACGCTTCATTAGGTATGGTTTTCATATAAATAGAACATAGTTTAGTTTTAGAATTAGATTAAATCATCTCCTGATGATGCTAACATGGTTAGAGAAACGTGCGTCGAGCAGTTCAAAAAAGTGTTTTGGTGTTTAGTGGTAAATCTCTTTAAGTTTTGTGTGACTAGTTTCGTAAAACAATATTAAAACTGCTGTTCATCCTATGTACCTAATTTTACACTTTTATTGTGGTTAATTTTTTACAATATTTTAAATAGGAGGAATCTCTCTGATCCTTTAATAACTGTCTAGAGGGGTTTTCATTATATTTATAAATTTCAATCGCTCCTAAAATGTTTAATTTTTTGCTTTTTGGTGCTGTATGTAAAATTTTTAAATTTGTAATATCGTACTATGTCCGATATCTATGAGATGGTTCGCAAAATTTCAATTTTGTTCTTTAATAGATACGCAGATTTGTGTTCTTTGAATCTGGTCTGAAAATTTTGGTTCGTTTGTCCCACATAGCAGCTACAGCACTCGTTACAACTTAACATATAAACTCCAGATTTTTTTATTTTCTGATGTTTTATCTTTGGCATTAAAAAGTAATTTACTGGTTGACTGGGGGGTTTTAAACACTATTTGCAAATTATATTTCATCAAAGAGCGAGCTATTTGTTCCGAAATTGTACCGAAATATGTAATCTTACAGTATTTTTCTTATTTGTTTGTTTTACTTATACTAGATGAATTAATAATTGTTTCCGTTTTTTATTTATTAGGTAACTATTTTCTTTTTCATTGAAGCGGTTATTTTGTGCTATTAGTTTTATTTTTATTGCAGTTCTATTTTTCGGTTCTTTCCGGATAATGGAATTATAAAAGCTCGGTGGATCATAGACTTATATGCTGCATATTTATGTGTAATGGAGTGGATTGATTGTTTGTAATTGTTATATCTGAAGATGTGCATTTTCTATAGATATTAAATTCTAGTTTATTAACAAACATAATAAACTAGAATTAAAAAAATTAATAAAAGAAAGAATAATTAAAAGAATAAACTAGAAAACTAGAATTAATATTAAAAGGTCCAAAAAATGTATGGTTTGATTTTGTTCTCTTCAAGTGTAATTTTTTTTTAAATGTATTATTTAAAGTCTTTAAATAATATATTTAAATGCTTTAATGTTTCTTCTATTTATCGTTCCCAACATAATTAACCAAAATGTTGTCTACTTATCTAAACCAAAACAATATACTTTATTATTTATAATAAAAATAAAATTATTTTCCAACTTTGACATAAACAGTTCTAATAATAAAGGGCTTAGTGGAAACGTATTACTAGACGATTCTTTTGTTTGTAAAAAACACTATTAAAAATGAAAATAATTTTCATTAATGCATAAGTTAAAGAGTTCTAAAATATCGTCTTTAATAATTGAATTAATATTATTTTTTATGAGTAAATTATTTTTTTAATTGTAGACAATCCTTATTCGGAATATTCGAGAATATGTTGCTAACGTCAAGGGATGCTTAAAACCCGTTTTTTGGTATAGATAGTTTGTTAAACTTTTTTGTTAAGGACGACTTTTTTATTGAATGTTCTGGCGAGAAATTCGTTAAGTTTTTGAAAATTTTATTTAAGTATAATTCTAGGTTAATTAAAGGGCAATTTGTGTACGAAACTACCGGTCTTATTGGAAAGTTTTCTTTATGAATTTAAAAACATTCTAGATAATAAAGACCTCGTCAAAATAAAAAAATGACCCAACCACAAAAATTCAAAACAAGTACAAATCAAGATAAAAAATATAAATACAATTTTGTTAAACGAAGATAAATATAAAATAGTCAATATAAATCCTACCCCTCCAAAACAATACACTATACGATTTAACTAAAATTCATGAAGTATTCCATTCGTCATAGATATAGCATTTCTTCCTTGCTTGTTTATTGTGATTTTATTCCCTTTTCCAAATACCCATCTTGTGTTATTCTCATTCCTAGATATTTGTATGCACTGTAGACATAAATGTGTAGACATAAAATAATGGCAAAAAAAAAACATTCAAAATAAAAGCAAAAAACCAAACCACCTTAAAAGTATAAAAATAAACCTATTAAAAGATTCAAAAACCCTCCTCAATAACCAACTAGATATGAACAATTCGCCTTTATTGAATTTGTACAGTCAATAAATATTCTCTCGGTGAATTTCCCATATATATTTTTTGGAGTGGACATTTTATATTTATACAAACTTACTACTATTTACCAACACTATTCCGATGAAGCTACAGTGTTAACAAAACGTGTCAATCTATATTAAATTGAAATATAATTGAGTAAATAAGACAAGAAAAATTTTTCATTAAAGATGATAACCTGGTGTTAATACAAAACAACGGCTCTTCCTCGCTGTATTTTCTACAAATCTGATACTCAATAACAATAAATACCCTTCAAAAGTTTCAAACGGAAGAAATGTCAATGTTTCGCGAATAATTCTACATTATCCTCATCGTGTCCTTTAGGCAACAACAGTCCGCCGTATTTTGCCCGAAATCCCTTGTTATACCGCGCATTTTCGCATTCCTCCCCAGTAATTTTGTTAATTGCAATAATTATTTCACGCTTCGCCAAGACGGGGGGCGGCGTTGGGAGCAAAGGGAACCTGAGGGGTGGTAGCTGGGGGGCGGAGTTTGGCGTGAAATGGGAGAGCATTGAAAAGCGTCCCGCGTCAGTCCTAAAATTATTTTCTGGAGAGGGTTTTTAATACGGCGGCGAGAATGCGTCGAGAACACGAGCCTGACCTAATTTGCTACGGCTTAATTCATATTCGCTTCAGCATTTAGCAAACTGCTTCAAAATACTCGCTCGTCATTGGAAAAAATATATATAATTTAAACTATAAAATATGCCAATCTAGGTTTTTAAAAAAATAACAAATAATTTTCATGGATGACAACGCACCTCCTCATCGAACAGCAGCAGTACAAAATTTTCTTAAAGACGAGGGAATAACCACGTTAGGGTGGGCAGCAAATTTCTCTGACATGAATGTCATTGGACATGCTTAGGACAGTCTGCGAGAACTAAAAGATACTGCTCGTTGAGAATGGGAGAGAATTTCACTAGTTCAAATTGATCATTTAATCAACAGTATGTCAAATCACCTACAGGCATGCATACAGACCCATCGAATAACTACTACTTATTAGTTTTATTGAAAGTTGTTCTTTTTATTTTAAAATTACTTTAGAAGACAATTAGTACATTGTGATGTTTTGACTCCAAAATAATAAATCAATTTTATACACATTGTTCATTTGGTGTCGAGTTTTATTTGGTACCAGTAAGAGTATATATATATCCCCCTTTGTGGATCAAACCTTGACGTGGTAAAGGGGTTTGAGTAGGGCAATGAAGTTTTGAGCTATGTCGTCTGGAGTCTATGCTTCTGAGAGGGTCACTCCTTGCGGACAGGTCAAGGTCTAACCTAACCTAATCAACCCCCAAGGCAGATGCTAAGAATCACCGGGTTAGTTCAGGCTGCCATTGGACTTTTGACATTGCAACGCTAAATATACAGACTATGAAAACGCAGAACCGTTGCATTGCCAGAACTGTTAATCGAACTTGACAACATAGACTGGGATATTATTGGGCTCTGTGGAACACGAAGAAAAAGCGAAGAGTTAAAAAAACTCGAACGAACTGGACACATACTCTACACGCGAGGTACGGAAAATGGTCGATTGGCCGATATGGCGCAATTGGATCCTCATCAATCGAAAGCTGAAGAACAGTGTAGTAAAATTTGAAACTACATCTGACCGACTATCCCAATGCGTCATTCAGCTGAATAAAAAATCTAGGCTTCATTTTGGACGATTATAGCACCAACTATAAGCTATAGGGATGAGGAAATTGAGGAATTCTGCAAAACTATTAAAAAATACGTATCAGAAAGGAGACGCGCCGATTCAACATGCAGCTAGTGCAAGAAACCCTGGAAGAAAACAAAGGAATTAACCAGGCTAAACATAAGCTGAGAAACAAAAGAACGCAAGCTTATGCCTTAATGCGTGGGGATGGTACAGTGTGTAGGATGCGTATGCAAATATTAGAGGTTGTCAGAAAATTTTATTCAGTTATATGAAGATCAGAACCAATCAAAGACGACAATACCCACGGAAGAACAAATGCCAGATATCCTAGTGGAAGAAGTAACAAATGCTATAAAATCGATGAAAAACGGCGAAGCTTCAGGAAAGGACAGTGTAACTGTCGAAATGCTAAAAGCTGGTGATCAGACGTTACATAAAACACTGGCAAAATTATACTCGAAATGCCTCAAAGAACAAAAAGTACCTGACTTATGGAAAAATGCAGAAGTTATCCTTTTACATAAAAAAGGAGCACAGGAAGATTTAAAGAACTACCGTCCAATAAGACTCCTATCAGTAATGTACAAAGTTTAAACTAAGATAATTTCTAAAAGAATATTAAAAAAACTGAATGAGGCACAACTAAGAGAACAAGCAGGATTCAGTAGAATGAGATAATGCGATAATGGATGCACTGCTTAGCCAAAGGGTAGATAAAGCATATGTAAACCTATTAGGATCGATATATGATGGAGCTACAGCCACAATTCACCTTGATGATCTTAAAGTGGAAATTAATGTAGAACGAGGTGTACGGCAGGGTAACGCAATATCGCTTATTCTTTTCTGGGCTGGCCTTGAAGAAGTATTCCGTAAACTGGATTGGGAACAGGATGGTGTAAAGATCAATGGTGCAAATTTAAACCATCTTAGATTTGTAGATGATATCGTTCTCCTTTCACAAGACCCAGAGGAGCTGCAAAGACACATACAAGAACTGGAAAGTAAACCTGGAATAGAGTTAGGTTATGTTCAATCATTTCGCTCAGGACAGAAGAATTTCAGTTTTAGGAAGGGATTTGGAGATTGTGGACAGCTTTATATATCTTGGGCAAAGGATTTCAATGGAAGGGAATACCGCCCGGGGGATGGAATGGTGTGTTAAGTGTGGCTGGCAGGCATTTGGCAGGCTCAACATAGTGTTTAAGAGCAGACTCCCACTTTACTTGAAAAGAAAAAAGATCAGGGAACACACAAAAGTCTGTGACATCATTGCATCATTGGAAGAATGAAGCAATTAAAATGGAGATGGGCAGGCCATATAGCGAGGCGATATGACGACAGATGAACCAAAGCAATCCTGGAGTGGATACCGCTTGATCGCAAACGTCCGCGAAGAAGACCGAAAGCACGATGGATTGATGACATCGTTAAGTGTATTGGACCCGAGTGGCAGAGGAAAGCCCAGGGCTGTGAAAGTTGGAAACACACTGAAGAGGCCTTCATCCTACAGTGGATCGACACGGGCTGATGATGATGATATACAGCGCCGGATCTAAGCCCCTGAGAAACCGCAATATATATATATATATATATATATATATATATATATATATATATATATATATATATATATATATATATATATATATATATATATAAATATATATATATATATATATTTATATATATATATATATATATATATATATATATATATATATATATATATATATATATATATATATATATATATATATATATATATATATATATATATATATGTATATATACATATACAGGTGGGATTCTGAACATCACAATCAGTTCAAAAGCTTCTGGTAGCACAGATAGGAATAGAAAGGTGTATGCTTGGCATTAGAAAGCGGGACAGAAAGACCTGCATCTGGATCAGAGAATAAACGAAGGTATGTGACATCATTGGAAGAGTAAAAGAATTGAAATGGAAGTGGGCTGGCCATATAGCGAGGTGATGTGACGACAGATGAATCATTTTCTAATATTTGTCTCTGCACAAACAGTTAATCAGTGCATTATCTTCCTCTTCTTAGCGCGTTAGTGAGCCTGGAGCACTTTTGCCTCGAACCAGATAGACATATTAAATCAATCCAATATGAGAGTACAACGAGTGCAAACAAAGCTTTAAGACTGGTGATGTAGTGTTCGGCCTGGCAACACTATGGGGTTCCCTTGAGGTGGGCTAACATTTGAGACATCTTCAGTACGAGTTTGAACTCCCTGGAGTCATTTGGTGGTACATAGCCAAGGGAGCAAAAAATGAATTTGTAAAATAAGTTTTGTCATGGTTTATCCAGAACCACCGAAGACTCAAAGAAGATTTAGATTTATTCGATTTTGCTCTCTCCTAGAAAATATCCTGGCTACGCCCTTGTGCATAGCAATTTTTTTTATAAACCGGATTATTTTAGTGCATTGGGCAAGTAAATGTCAACAATTTCGACCAACAATGACACCATTTTGGGACGTTGAAGCCTATTTAAAAATCTGTAACCGACAAACTGAAGGCGATTCCAGTATTTGAAATCCAGCATTGTTATGAAGAGTGGACAAAACGTCTTCAGGGCAGTGTGGCTTTTCAGTGTAACTACTTTGAACGAACCAATGTAAAATTTTACTCTGAACTGAATAAAAAACCTCGCATTAGGTTTCATAGCAGCAATTGTTTTCCGAGGTGGGATATGCCCCTCCTAAAACCTCTCTGGTATTCTCCCAAAATATTTTCTGCGTATTCTTAAATCCTGATGCTTATAATTTCTGTTATCTTGGTGGCCAGTTGATGTTGCCGAAACGCGAGATAACTATGCCGTCGAAGATCAATTGTAGCATGCGCTGTATGACACGTGGTGCCATCTTGTTGGATCCACATATGGTTGAGATCCATATCTTCCAATTTAGGTCACAAAAAATTGGTTATCATCGATCTGTACCTCACCGATGACAGTTATAATGGCACCAGCTTCATTTTGGAAGAACTACCGACCAATGATGCCGCCGGGCCAAAATCCACACCTAACAGTGCCTTTTTATGGATGCATTTGCAACTAATGAATCTCATGTAGATTGTTATCTTCTCAATTATGACAATTTTGCTTGTTGACATAGCCATTCATCCTCATCACTAAAGATAATTTTCAGTCCGAAATCAGGGTCCACTTCCAACTGCTCCAGAGCCCAGTCAGCGAATGCTCGACCCTGCTTATGGTCATTTACCTTCAGTCCCGATGCAAAATTCGCCAAGTTGAGGTCTGCGAAAGACCAAGTTATAGGGCGCGACGAGGAATTTACTACATCGGGTTATACTGCACACTCTCTTTCACTGCAGCAATGTTTTCTGCGGACCTCACATTTTGATGACGTGCGGGTATTGTTTGATTGTTTACTGAACCAGATGATTCAAATTTACCTACCAAACGACGTATAGTCGAGTCAGCAGGACGATTATGTGCACCGTAAAAATCACGTAACGCACGGAACGTAGCTCGAACTGAGCACTAATTTTGATAATAAAGTTTAGTGATTTGCTCGCATTACTCAACACTGTAACTTTCCATGATTAACTTTCCAACAACATTAATTACTATAATTTCCAAATTTGATAACTATAGCTTCACCAACATGATCGCTATGTACTGTCAATATTTGAGCGTCCCTATTAAAAAAACTGAATACATTCAAGTTTTATAAAATAGTGGAAATTTAGATATCAATCTTAGTTTATTTATTTAAAATGAATTTCCATCAAGTATTCGCTACCTGAGTTAAATATATTTCTTATATTCTTACCCTCATGAGCTTCTTTTAACCTGGTTAAATTTTTAAACAAAGCTTTTCCGTTCTCACGTTTGCAAGATACTGCTGAGAAAATGTATTTATTTAATTATTTTGTTTTACAGAACTCAGCGCCCTCGTATTTCTTATGCCACTGCTTGGATATTAAATAATGTTAACTCAAAAATAAAAATGCCTAATTCTGTTGTGATGAGAAATATGTTTCCGAATACCTGTCATTTCTAAAACCGTATTTAGTACACAATATTTGCGACAATTTTTCTAGTGGAATATTATCAGCCAGGAAACTACGTTCCAAATCCTTCAAGTAAATGACTCGGGGGCTTTTACAGAACTCGCGTTATTAGTAAAGGCAAATTAGCGAGAAAAGTTTTTAGTTTACTACCTGGGGGAAGTTTATTTTGTAAGCAGAGGGTCTTTAGAGCGATGTAAAGTAATTAGGGTTCGGTGCCAGTTTATCAAAGGCCAGAATAGGAAATCTTGCGAGGTTTTTTCTAATCTCTTTTACCCTATTGTTTTAAATATTCTCCCGAAGAAAAAATGGTTGTACAGAATCTTTGAACAGGGAGATTTTTAAGTTAATCTTCTTATTCGTAGTTTTCTATACAGAATTGTCGTAACTTACGGAAACTCAATTCCGTTTGCATCCTTTTCGGACTATTTCTCGTTAGCGTATTCTTAGTTGCATAGTAGAGATATGAAGCAGTTAGGTTTTTAATTTTGTCTGTTCAACTTTATGCAAGTCTGCTACGTGATCTACAGCCCTCCATTAGTCCCTGCATCACCACTTTTTGTAGGTTACTACCATGCCTGCGTTCAATGTGGCCGAAGATTCATTAATTTCGTGCAACAGTTCCTTCAAATTGAACGCCTTTGTTAATTCATGAATAAAACATAGATGGCGTTGTGAATTTGCCTGGATCTAGTCTCATTTCAGAAGTGTAATGTTTGACATTAAAAAAAAAATGAAATCGTACATAATACAGCAACGCGTTTTAGAAAATTGTGTGATATTTACGGTTTGTATAATCGTTGATCTAAAAACAGTATCAATCCAATTCTTCAAAAATTGGTTTGGCAGAAGATAAAAGTAAAAGAAGAGTAAAAGAGTAATATATAGACTTAGTGGTCGTTTACAAGAGCATATTGATTTGGTATGTGAAAGTGTTTCTGAAGATCTAGAAATTTCCATTAGTCGACGTTCACAACAATCTAGACTCAGTGAATCCATTCCATAGCGCATTTTATGACAGGATTTAGTTTTGAAGGCATATAAGGTTGAAATAACACAAGAACTAAAAAAGAAAAGAACAAACAAATGATTTTTCTCAAAAAAAATCTTGATTTTGAAATCAGTGGCTATATTATTAAACAAAATTGCTACTTTTGGGGTGAGGAAAATCTACGATTGAATTATGAGAAACCTTTACATCGTAAAGGAGTCACTCTTTGGTGTGCATTATGATCAGGAGGTCTAATTGTGCCGTATTTATTTCAGAATGCGGCTGATAAAGCTGTAACTGTGAATAATGTTTGATATCGTAAGATGGTAAGTGCATTTTTGTAAGCTGAACTCAATAATTTTAATGTGGAGGATAGGTAATTTTAATAGGATGGTGCTACAACACAATCTGCTAATAAAACAATTGATTTATTGAAAGAAAAATTCTTGGACGCGTTATTGCAAGAAACTGTGATGTTAATTGGCCACCAAAATCATGTGATCTGACACCGTTGGGCTACATTCTTTAATGTTACGTGAAAATTCAGGTCTATAAGAACAATTCACAATCGATTCCTGAACTAAAAGATAAAATTATTCGAGTCATTGGTGAGACAGTGCTACGATTATGTTTAAATATCATCCAAAATTTTAACAAAAGACTGGATGTCTGTGGAACTGCAAGAGGTGGTCATTTGGCAAATATTGTCTTTAATGTTTAAATATCAAACACTGTGCTTCAATTATCAGAAAAAGTTTATTGAAATCTACGTAAATTTTGTATTTTATTGAAAAATTAAAACCTCATTTTGAAGGTGAAACTACACGAAAAAATATGACTTACTGACTTAATCGTATGCCTTTATACCGATATGTGTCAGGGGTGTGGAGTTGAGATTGTCTACTATACATATCTCTCCATTTCTTCCTATCTTGTGTCAATTCCCTAATTTATTCCCATGTTATACCCTTTTTTCCAGCCTCCCCTCTAATCCCATCATTTCATGCTCTTCTTGGTCTTCCTTTACAGTTCTTCCTTTGCACTCGCGCTTCGAACACTCTTTGTGAGCCCGTTTTAATTGTTCCTCTGTTATTTTATCATTTATGGATTCAAGCTGTAGGTTTTCTCCAATTATTTGATTTTCGATTCTATCTCTTTTTGTTCTCTATTTTCCTCAAGAATCTCATTTCCACAGCATTTATGTGTGTGTATATTTACGTGTCTTATGTTTTTCTATTAGAGGCTATGTCTCGCCACTGTACGTTATTGTTGGTTAATGTACGTTATCTTATATATATATATATATATATATATATATATATATATATATATATATATATATATATATATATATATATATATATATATTAATTTTCATGTTTATTTTTACAAACTCTTCGTTCAGAATCGTTGTTCTTCGTTCGAATTAAGTTGTGTTGAAGGTTCTTTTCTGTATACGCTACTATAACTATATCATCTGCAAACATCAATTCGGTCAGTTCAATTTGTTCAAATTTCCAGTATCCCAATTTCAATGTTTTCACCCTTTTCTTTGCTTCTTTTAACGGTCCGCCTACTACTATATCGAACTATACTCGACTCATTGCACATTCTTGTTTTACTCCGATAGTTGTCTTAAATTCATTCGATTCCTCATTGTTTGTCCTCATGATGTTCTTGTTGTCCCTGTACATACCCTTTATTACTTCTACTAAATAAATACACACTTTATTTAGCATATGCAGCTAATAGTAACAAAACAAAATCAATATACAAAAAAAATAAAAGTAAGAAAAATTCTAAAAAATCTTGACAAAAGAAAATACAATCAAAAGGCAATAACCAACATTGTTCAAATGATAAAACACTATATTGCTTCAAATACTAATTTAACAGTATATTAAATACATGCACATTAGGAGCGCTCGCTATGTGGGCGGGCAAAGCATTGAAGAGACAAACACCTTCCCAAAACAATGTCTTCTGGAGAGCAGTAGTTCTCACAATTGGTACATCATAATTGTTCTTAGAACGGACATCGTAAGAATGCATATTTACTCTTTGTACCAAAAAAGTATTCAAATGATGGGGCAACAAATTATGTTTTATTTTATATATCAATCGAATGTTAGCCGCTTCAATTGCCCGCGCAACTGAAAATCAATTCAATGACCGCAACATTACCTCTATCGGTGTATACCTATTACAGTTCAATAGTACACGCATAGCCTTGTTCTGCTGTATTTGAAGTCTACCAATACTCTCCTTATTACATGATATCAGCACAGACAAACAATAGATAAAATGGGGTAAAACTATAGTATTATATACAAGCCTCTTGGACCATGGTGATAAATGTGACGATATACGACTAAAGAACCCTATTTTTTCCCAATCTTTCTACATAGATAACTGACATGATTACAAAATGTTAGCTGAGGATCCAATAGTACTCCTAAGTATTTAATTACATTTACAATTTCAATATCACAATTATTTATATTTATTTTTAACCCTAACTCATTAAATCTTTTGCAGTTTGCTTTAGACCCTATCACCATGCACCTTGTTTTCAGTTCGTTTAGCTTAAGTTTATTTTTGCATAGCCATCTAAATAGTATTGTCAGTTCACTATTCAATGTTTCAACCATATCAGGCAAATTATACCCAGATACAGATATGAGAGTATCATCTGCAAAAAGACTAATAAAACATTTATCCAATATTGTAGAAATATCGTTGATATATATCAAAAACAGCAACGGGCCCAAAACACTACCCTGAGGAACTCCCCACGCACTTTCCCTCTTTGCCGACACTTTTCCCTCAACCCTCGTCCTATGATGTCTGTCTGTTAAGTAACTCTTGATCCATTTTAAGGCTTTCGATCTTACACCATAACTTAATAATTTTTTACACGGTATATCCCGGTCAATAGTTTCGAATGCTCGCTTTAAATCTATAAATACACTAAGCACAGTTTTTCCGACCTTTATATCGCTCCTCCATGTTGCGCAGACATACTGAATAGCCGTCTCACAAGAATGTTTTGTCCTAAACCCTGATTGAGCAGAAAATAAGGTTTCAAAATAAGTTTTCAACTCTGTACATACTATAGTCTCAATGATTTTATCAACAACAGGTAATAAATTAATTGGTCTAAAGTCACTTGGTATACTAGGCTTTGGTATTTTTGGAATTGGTACAACAATGCTGGTTTTTAAGTCCTCAGGAAATGTATTCGTTTCAAAACTTGTATTAATTAAGTACAATAAAGGATAACCGATGACACAATTTTTTTTTTCATTAACCTTATCGTAATTTCATTGTCACTCGTACTTCGGCCTTTTAAACTAAACACAACTTTTCTTAATTTGTTTAGAGTAACATGTTTAATCTCAGAAAAATCGTGAGTCTTGCATACTTTGACATCACTGCTCCAGTCCTGCTCTTCGATACTCTGTTCTACTTCAATCAAACTATCGAAGTAAAAGTTATTGGAGTTCTCCTCCGTAGGTCCGTAGTGAGCATCAAAGTCGATTCGCGAAAAATCGGCACGCCCCTTACCGTTGCCCAGCAAATCCTTTATTGTTTTCCACATCTTCCTCCCGTCCCCCCTACAAACATCGATATTATTATTAAGGTACTTTTACCTCTCAAGTCGCATCATGGACAGTGCAATATTTCTTTTCTGCTTATAAATTCTCCAATCATGTTCATTCTTTGTGAAAGAAAACTTTCTATTCGCTCTGTCCTTCTCAACCTGAACATTTCTTAGCTCTTTGCTCATCCAAGGGGACTTTCTAGATTGTACTAATTTTAAGGGAGCAGCCATATCAATAGCATCATGTAGAGTTTGCATAAAATCAACATATAATTTACTAACGTCAATGGAATTGTAGTCCCAATCATTCCCCATCAACTCAGTAATCAGCCTCGAGACTGCTTGCTCATTCAAATTCCGAGCATACGTATGTTGAGGTGTTTCACATACAATACCCTGAAGTTTAAACTCGGTACCAATAATCTCATGATCGCTTATCATCGGAAAATCTCTAACAAGCTCCACAGCTCCAAAATCATTGGTAATTATGTGATCAATCAGTGTATGTGAGATACCACTATTGTGGGTTTCCCTAGTAACAATCTGTGTGAAACCTGCTCCACTGATAATGTCTTTCAACCTTCTAGATTCACTGCTGTTCTTCAATAAATAGATATTTATATCACCCAGAAGAAAGGTTTTATTTCTTTGAAATTTATTGTCACTTAGATTGTCTTCCAAATAGTCTAAAAAGTCACCTACAGAGGCACTAGGCAATCTATAGCAGGCCGCTACCAAGAAAAACAGCTTATTTATCTGTATCTTAACTGTTACGACCCAGTAACTGGTTAGAACTGTCTCGACAGAAACCACCCAATATTTCAAGCCAGATTTAATATAAATAATAGCACCCCCCGTATGATGACTATCCGAATAACAGACAACAGCCGTATATCCAGTTATGTTAATTTCGTTATCTTCTACATCTCGTGTTACATGAGTTTCAGTAACACACAAGATCCGTGGGTTTCTATCTTCTACAAACTGCCTCAGCTGCAACATGTTGGTCGTCATTCCCTGTATATTAATATGCAATATATCTATATTGCTAGTGGACGCACTAAAGCAATCAAGTGGTTGCTATGCATACTTAGTTCTTCATTCTTTCAACAGCTCGTTTATAACATTCGCAAGTTTTATCAAACACTGCGTGATCATATTTAATATGTGGTATCTTCAGGACATCATGTGCAAATTTACAATTAGTACACTCCTTTGTATTTGAATTACATTCTGAGCTTTTATGACGTTTGTTACATAAAGGACAAACATCTTGTTGACTGCACTTTGCCGCTTATGTCCATACCTCCAACACTTGTAACATCGCAGCACTCCCAAATATTCATAGACTGGAAAACTGTCCCAGTCAAAGAAAACTCTCTTACTACTCAACATGCACTTATAGATCTCTGCCGATACCTCCAGTATTATATTACACAGTTTATTTCCTTTAGGAATATATTTTCGAACTACTTCAATATTCAGATCTGTATTTTTAAGAAAACTCTGATTTTTTATGCGCTCTAAAAAATCTTCATTAGTTGCAATATATTTATCTTGAACGCCAACCACAATTATTGTGGGGTTAATATATTTAGGTATTTCTACCTCATAATTATCGGATAATTCTTCTATTGCTGTTATTTGCAGTTTCTTCAGAGAATCGTCATCGTTACACTGAATCATAACGGATCCCTGACCTATCAATTTTAATTTGTTTATTTCTACCGATAAATTGGACGGATTAATTTTTCCGTGATCGCATTCCTCGTAGTAGTACTAGTTTGTTGCTTATTTTTCGGTCTAATTATTAACGGAGGATTTTTTTTTACAATATCTGTCCATGATTTTCCTTGTGGAGTCGAGATGTCATTATGTTGCGAATTATTTAATAATGTCTCTGTATTCACCTTACACTCCTCAGTATGTTGTTCCAACCTTTTTAATCTATTACTAAGGTCAACATTTACCTCAAATACTGACAGACATCCATCACATACCCAAAACAAATTTTTACAGTCATTTATGGCTTTAGATATTGGCTCTTTGATGTTAACACAATGTAAATGATATTTATTATCACACACTTTGCACGCCACGAATTTTACTCGCCCGACAATATTGTCATTGCACCCGGTACATGCGTGTGTACCCGGCCCTGCCATAGCGACGACTGGTATACTGTCCTATTTATTTCTCGTTTTTCCAGCGTTTTCCATATGTTCTCTCTTTTAAGTCGATCAAAAACTTTTTCTAGGTCTATGAAACAGATATGTATACCTCTGTTTCTTTTTATTAGTTTTTTGCTTGTTTGTCTTACCATGAACAGTAGATCTTTCGTGCTCCTTTCCCTCCTAAATCCACATTTTTTTTCCTCCATTGTCATCTCGACTTTGCTCCTTATCTTTTTCTCCAGTATTCTGATCATAACCTTTCCTGGTATGAATATCAATATTATTCCCCTATAATTATTATAATCTCTCTTGTCGTTCCCTTTATGTATTATTAATAATGATTATAATTATTAATATAATTCCAGAGTTCCATTGCTTTGGGACTTTTACCTTTCTCATAATTTTGGTCAACAATCCTCTCGGATTTTTACCGGTACCTTTGCCACCCTTAATGTCTCTCTGCCATCACATATATCTTCTTGTATCAAATCTATTTCTTGAATATATTCCGTATGCTTTTCTTGTTCTTCTGACATACTAGTTCCCGTCTCAGTCACTTCTCTAAAGCATTCTCTCGATCTTTTCATTATTTCGTCTTCTTTCGTAATTACATTTCCATTCTTGTCTTTTATATTCATCTTACTGAACTCTTTTTTCTGTCTCAGCTGTTTTCTGTATTAGTTCCGTAGTAGTTCTGGAGAATAAGTTTTGGTTTTCTCTGTATTTTTCAGTTATCTTTTCGCCAGTCATCTTTCAGTCACCTTATCTATGATTGTTACTTGACTTTCTTCACTTTTACCTTTACTTATGTTTGTTTTTTCTTTATTATATATCGTGATTTTCATATTTTTTATATCCAAATATCTTTTGCGTTTTTCCTTTTTATCCTTAAAGTCATCTGTAATTCCCTTGTCCATAAAATAACAATATGGCGTGGAGAAAATCTAATTCAATTAGGTTTTGGAACTGATGAAAAGTTGGGGTCGAAAATAATCCAAACTCGAAGATATTGCAACTACACGTCAAATCACTTTTACAAATCTTCTAGACGCGCGTCTCGCTAACTATGTTAGTATCATCAGGAGATGATTTAATTTGAAAAGATATCAAATCATCTCCTGATGATGCTAACATGGTTAACGAGATGCGTGTCGAGAAGTTTTATGAAAGTGATTTGGTTTAGTGAAAATCTCTTCGAATTTAGTGTTTCACACCGAAGGTTGAAATAGAAGAACTGAGCCGAAAATGAAATTAAGGATCTAATAACTTTCCAATCAAATTCATAGTCTCATCCAAAGAAGGAATCATATATTTTTTTTTATTTTAATTTTTCTAGTTCAGAAAGTATAATAAATTACCACAGAAAAAATATTTCCAGTTTTTTTCTTTACCCAACCTCTTTAATGTACTTCAATTTATAACCATCGTAGTGAAATTTACTTTCCCTATCTTCTTCTAGTTTCCCTATCTGCCTTTAAACCGTCCTTATACGGAATTTTGCGGAGCACCAATGACGCTGATCCCTCATCCTGAAAAACAACCAATGACAAACCAAAACCAATTTCTCGCATAATTTCCTCAACAATTTTCGATTGCCAGGAAACCATTATTAAAGGGGGAAGACGTTGCGTCTGGATAAGTTAGCCCTCGCACAGGGAAGCTGAACACCTTGCAATTGGCTGAAGGTGATACGAACAGGTTCAAGGTGGAATTAGAAAGACATTTTGGAACGGAGGTCCACAATATCCGTCGCAGACGGTTGTGTTTTCTAATAATTGGACACATTTACTGTGGGAAATTGACTTTCAAAGAGAAATTGCAATTTTATCTCAGAAAATAAAGACATATTTTGCCATATAATATACTGGATTAAGAATTAGTTGAGATATGAAAATAATAAACACATCAATATTGTTTAGTACTTATAGTATTTATTGTACACTAGGATATTGTAATGCAGCAAAAGTTATAGCATCACGTATCAGTAAGAGTGGATGTTTACCATATACCATTCAAGACACGAATTTATTGTCGATTATTGTCGCAGTGAAATGGACAACAACTAATGCAATTACCGCTGAGCTATAACAGATAAAAGAAATAAATAGAGATAAAATGGATGCAAGAATAAATAAAATGAAAGATTAATTTCAAGTTATATAACATTGGTACACACACATACCACATATATTTTTTATTTTGCCTTAAATAAAACAAGTTTAATTTAGGAGAAAAGTACAAAATGGTTTATTCAAAGCATGCGCAATCATCAGTTAGATATTTTTCCCATCTTTCTAGCAATTTGTTGATAGTCTCCCAGAAAAACCGTACATCTTTTGAGGTAGCCCAGTTATCAAGCCATTTTTTGACATCTCCCTAATTGTTGACGCGTTACATGGAAAGTACCTGACACCGATGAAAACAGTGGTCAAGATCAAGGGAGCCAAGTCCGGTGTGTACGGTGGGTGGGGCAAGAGTTCCCAGCCAAGTGTAAAAACGGTGTCTCTGACCGCTTTCGCTGTGTGTGATCAAAATAACTTTTCCGCGTCTTGTAGCCCATTCTGGTCACTTTTCGGTCAATGCATGGTTCAAATTGATTGTTTGTTGACGACAGTGAACGGTACTAATTGTTTCAACTGGTTTCAGAAGCTCATGGCACATCAGATGAACAGCATTGTCTTCTTTCCAAAGCTATTCGGTCTTGCGGTCGATGTTGATGGTTGTCCTGGGTCAACCCATGAGATTCTCAAAATATATCCATTTTTCGTCTACAGTCCGATGCAAAAAAGTATTTCTTTCGTGCCGAGAAAGCAAAACTTTGCTCTCCTGCTTTCATTTTTCCATCTGTCTGTCGTTCAGCTGATGTGGTACCCATTTTCCTGCCTTCTGAATATTTCCCATGACATGCAAACAATCTCACATAGTTCGGCGATCAACATTTAACCTCTCGGCCATTTGGTATTGCGTTTGCATATCGTCTTGTTCCAACAATGCTTGTAATTCGGCATCTTCACATTGTTTCGATTGACACTACTTTTGAATTGTCCAAATCAACGCCCATAAGCGTCTTACATTGGGACATGTATACGACGGCTTTCAATCGGGTTTTTTTTTGGACTGAACAAGAAAAGCAGTACATGCCGCAAATTCTCTTGATTTGGTTCGAAACTTTAGGCTCCAAAAAAATATGACGCAGAGTGGAAATCGTTTAAACATCAATGGCATTTTGAAAGGTATTGTCATCGCAACAAACTAATATAAGAGATTAATGAACCGACCCTTGTTTCCAGCGCCATCTTTTGCAAAAATTAAGAATTATTAACCGCCACACCTGGTAGAAGTTGTACATGAGTTCTAAATTCCAATCATGTTTCATAACCAAGTCCAGATGCATACCGGTAATTTTTTTATGTCCATGTTCCACTGAGTATTTTTTTAAATCATCGGTAGATATTCTCAAGTTTACCAATACAAGAATAGATACAGTTGATTAGCAGGAAGCTGGTCGATGAGCTTGGAACACTCAGAAGGGCATTTAAAAGTATTTCAATTACTTTTCGGATCTTTACTTCATTTGAACTCTTATTGATGTATCTGTCTGCTGTGGATCGTTTTCAGTAATCGCCCCACCCTCACGAAATCTTAGAAACTACTTAAAAATCTACTACAGCACATTCCTTCATTACTATAAACAAATTAGGTCATTGTATATGTGGTAAGTATCTAAAAACAAAGCTTAATATAAAAACACGCTATTCTACTAGTGTTTTCCAAAACTGGAAAGACTATACCGTTTTATATCACTACTAATTAGTAAGACTCCACTTAAAATGTCTTTGCTGGTGCAAGCTTAAATCTGTCACTACATAATAATGCATAGCAATTTGTACAAAAAAACCAATCATCTTTCCCATTGATCAGAATCTGTAAATATTTTTATCAGATACCTCAAAGTCCTCTCAAACAAACTCCTGGTTTAATTCAATCAAATAAAGCATCGCCTCAAAGTCGGACCACAATCGCAAGGCAAAAATAGACCTCCGCCCTGGAAAGTAACACAATTACGTCAGATCGTTGTTGGCAGATAACGAAATTGAATCGGTTCATTAAAATCGGGAAATTGTTGTTTCTTGCGATAAGATTGTCGCATTCCAGGAACTAAATTGGACGAAAATCACTCCGTAGAGCGGGGGTAAATAGTCGATAATGAAGAAAACGAGCGGCTTTCGGCATGATTTCTATTGTTTTAGAAAATTGCTTCGATTAATGCCCTCGCACGAAACAAAATTTTCGGTTAAGCATAATAGATATTATGGATAACAATTAAAGTAGCTTGCTCTCATAAATAAAAAATATTTAATCTTATTAGAGGAAATTGCCTGGGTTAAGAACAGATATTATGGAATCTAAACTGAAGATTATAATATGTGATAATTACTATCCCTACCTCTCACGTACTTAGTATTATATTTGGATCATAAATCCCAGAGACTCATTCGGGTCTAAGTTAAAGTGGGTGCGTGTGCGACGATCTAAAAAATTTTACCCCTTTTAGAAATTGCCAATACTGTACCCACTGCGCAGTTTTGCATTTTGTTGAACTGACAATATTTATGCGATTTTTTTAGGGTAAATTAATTTTTTCAATCTGAAAGAATTAAAAAACCATTTGTTTTGATATCTTACTATCCACCACAAGTTATTTTTCTCATAAACATTATAATATAAATTTCTTATAAAACACTGATTAATGCAATAACCCATTTGTTAATCTCTTTCTTTTAAATAAGTTAAAAAAAAATTCGCAAACATCACCAACTGCTTATTTTAACAGAGTAAATTGCCTGTAATATCCCTAACCCTCTTGTACTTAGTATTATGCTAGGATAATTAATCCCATAGACTCGTTCAGTTCTGAGTTAAATTGTTTGCGTATACAATCTAATATATTTTACCCCGTTCAAAAATGTTTCAAAAAAAGAAAAATCCCTTTTCTGAGTCTGAACGTAAATTCGTTTCTTTTCAGTATCAAAATTTGAATAAAGTATATAAAGTAAGTAAACTTAGCGATAATACGCTGCTATATATTGCAAGATACTAAAGAAAGTTCTCAGCCTGACAATTTTTATTTCGAATTGTTCAACGTATTACATTGTAATTCAATACATTTAGAGGAATAAGACTCCATCTTTTTAATAAGTTCAGTATAACGAACTAAACTTGAAGAGATTTACGACTAAACACCAAATCACTTTTTTAAATTTCTCGACGAACGTTTCACTAATCATGTTAGCATCATCAGGAGATGATTTAAGCTCTGGCAGCAAGCGGCTGTCTCAGCTTTGACATCATCATTTGAAATAAATGTTTTTCCAACAAATAATTTCTTTAGGTGTGGGAAGAGGACGAAATCGTTACCAAGTACCAAATCGGGTAAATACGGTTCATATGGAAGCAAAACAAAGCGTACGTCAGATAGTGTTGCAGCAATAATCCGAGGTGTATGTGCAGGGATATTATCGTGACGAAAAATCACTTTTATTTTAGACTAGCTGAACACTGCAACTTATATATAACTATAATTTTAAAAAAAACATTAAAATTTAAAATATTACTTATTTATGTAATTATCATTCCAATACTTTTGGATATACGATTTTTTGGTTTTTTCATCTGGTGCATATTAATATAAATCTGATGGTCTGTCCAAAGCGTGAACAGGCTATGTTAAACTATCCATGTGCGAAGCATGGATTTTGTTAATCCAATCCACTCACTTATAGCGATTGTATTTGCGTTTTGTTGATTGTCATTGGAAAGGCAAATCGAGTCGATAATTGCAAATACTTAAATTCGAGTGGAGTGTTTGTTGGTATCATTGGAATACGTGGTAGTAGCACATCTTCTCCTTTGAAGTTGCGATTTTCAAAATCGTTGCTTTGACCACATTGTTCATGATATTTTTCACTGCAAATCTGGTTCAATTACAAAGGCGTGGTGGATTAATGTTTCGAATAAGAATGATAGAAACACAACTTTTCAATTGTTGAATTGAATTCACTGAATTCACTGCTTTGCTTTGATTCGTGACAATTTCCACTAATTTGTACGTTGGTATTTCGCCAGGTATTTATATTGAATGCTAGCTCGACGTTTCGGCTTCCACTTTGAAGCCATAGTCAAGAGAATCTAGTTTATTTACTCCGATGCGCGGAGAAATGGTCCTTTTCTAGTTGTGAACTCTAGGGAATAGGCAGACTGAAGCCTCGGGGTAAATCAACTAAATTCTCTTGGTAATGGTTTCAAAGTGGAAGCCGAAACGTCGAGATTTTACAAATCAAAAACGCGATTCTACCCGAGTATCTAGTAATTCTAATATATATATATATATATATATATATATATATATATATATATATATATATATATATATATATATATATATATATATATATATACGTTTTCAGCAGCCAATATTGCACGTTCACTGAGCCTCACATCTGAGATTCCCTGAGATCCTCTGAGATTCCCATATATGAATATATGGGAATAAAACAGCAGCAGGTTGTCAATATTGTATGGTAGTAATGCACAGAGCCATCTATTAAAAATTGCTCAAACTACTTTCTAAACCATTCCAATAATGTATCAAACATAACCGAGTAGTATTCGAGTCATAAGTGACACACAGACTTATATACACACAGAGATATACATGAGCATTAGGTTGTTGTTGTTGAGTTGTTGAGTTGCTTGACCAGGAGCAACCCCCAACCATCCCTTACATTGGAGGGCACGTGTTTCATCTATTAGTGTTTAGTCTCATCAGCGTTCTGACATATGCTCTCTCGTCAAGAATAGGTAGACCCTATCCAGAGTCAACAACCAATACTTTCGCCGACTTCTCGTCGGATGGCTTATACTTTTCCAGCCTCGCTCCACTGGAATCCTCGTTTGTCTGAAGCTTGTCGATCTGTTCTTCCCATCTCAGACTTGAACGTCCAATTTTATTTTTTCCCCGTGTTTTCACTTTATAAATTTGTTTTGCTAATCTCTCTTCATTCATTCTGTTGAAGCTGGCGAGTTCAGTCCTTTTTCTTTTATAATAGCTCTTTCTATTGGTTTCGTTTCCAATTGTTCCATTAATGTCATTTTTCTCTCTCTCTCTATCCCTTCGTGTAATCCACTCTATTTTGCGTAGAAATTTAATTTCTGCAAATGCAATTCTACTTCTGTTTGTCTTTGTTAAGGCCCAAGATTTGCTGCCGTATATAATTCATGGTCTCGCTATTTTCTGATACACCTATGCTTTTACCTCTATCGATATCTCTCTTTTTCCTAGGAATGTTGTTTTTAGGGTGTTATAAAGTTTGCCTGTTCCCATTTTTTGTTCATTTTACCAGTCCATTTTTCCATTATTTTCTATTATTATGTGCTTGCAATTGTTTAATTTTGTGCCTGCAATTGCCATTATTTTGCTTTTGTCAATATTTATTTTCATGTTTACTTTTCTTAGCTCTTCGTTAAATATCACTAAGTTATGTGGTAGTTTTTCTTCAGAAACTTCCATTAGGATCATATGATCAGCGATCAGCAATTCTTGTGTTGTCATTATTTTCATTTTTCTAAAACCTATTTTTGTATTCATGTAATATATGTTGTTATTTTTTACAACATCGTCAATAACTAGCGAAAATAACATTGGACTCAGCACACAGCCCTGTCTTAAGCATATTCCTGTCCTAAATGCTGTGTATTCATCGTGATGCGTTCTTTTTTGCTGTTGTTTATTCTTATTGTTGTAAAGCCTTGATAATTTCAAGTACTTCCCCTTCTAGTCCTCTTCTGTTTGGACTGTCCCAGACAACCCTTCTTTTTACTCTAGTAAATGCATATTTCAACTTAATGAAACCGTCTTTCTCCTAGTTGTCTAATTATAAAGATTATATATTGTGTCCTTCTGCCATTTCTAATACCATGTTGTGGTTCCTCTAATGTTGCTTCTAATTTTTCTCTCAGCTTATGCTCTATTGTTCTGATAAATATTATGCCAGGTAAACTTGTTTGTGTGATCCTTCTGTAGTCTTTACATTCTTTGATATTTCCTTTTGTAAACAAGGGCAATATTATACCCATATTCCAGTGTTGGTACTTTCTTTTCCAATATGATATTCAATTATTCTATTGTAACCTTTGGTGTGAAACACTAAACTTAAATTACTAATATCTATACATATCTCATGTGGGCAATATGTTGTTTATATCTTGTATATATGGATCTTATTTTTTGTCTAATATACCTTCGATCACAGTCTTAACAACTAATTTCGTAAATCTCCGACTTTTCATGTAGATCTACTGTATCCTTTAGATAACTCAGAACTTGTCTTAATTTATTATATGGTTTGCCATAACTTTAATGTCCACTTTTTTCAAAATTTTGTCTAGCCCTCTTGTTAATTGGGTATCAAATGGTATTACCATGAATTTTTTTGTGTTCTGAGCCTTTTGAAAAGTCGAAGATTATTTCAATAATTTTCTGAACTTATGTTTTCTAATGAATTTATCTACAATGTTCTTTACTTAATGGATTTGGATGTTAATGGATTTACGAAATTAGTTGTCAAGACTGTGATCGAAGGTATATTGGGCAAACAATAAGATCCATATTGACAAGATATAAAGAACATATTGCTTACATTAAATATGGGAGAAATGAAAAATCTTGTGTTACCCAACATGCAATCGAACATGAACACAGTATAGATATTATTAATTTAAGACTAATTAAAAGTGTTAATAATAATAGCGCTTTGGATGCATATGAAACCATTCAAATAGAAAACTGTAAGAAAATCATGAACCGAGATAAAGGACCTATTCCGTTCAGTCAACTTTTTCAATTATTAATATAAGGCTTAGTAAATTATTAGAGAAATCTGGAAGATCAAAAGTTGAACAAGTATGGACATAATATATTCGTTTCAAACACTTTTCTTAATTAAGACAAAAAAACTATTCAATACGCCCATACTTTCAATAGAAAAATGCTTGTCAAATAATACAAAAGAACAAATAATCGAGCTTCCAGCAAAGATAATTACATGTGAAACATTCTGTTCGACTAATATTTGCCATTCTTTTCGAACATCATTCTTACGAATGTCTGGAAAAAAGTCAATTACTTCGTGTGCGGAGGCTATTTAAATGTCGCCCCTTGTCAGCGACAAACGATGAGGAAAGCTGATGATTTATATGTGCTTTTCTTATGTTGTTACCGGAAAAATTAATGGTCTCTATACAAAGTCCCACTTCAATTTAATTCTATTCCGGCAATAAAAGAATTGCTATTTATTAAGTGCATAAATTTCAGGACCTTTTTTTTATAAAAACTAAATTTTGTAACATTAATGCCACTAAAATAATGGCGATCTCGGGAAACTCAGTTATATACATGATGGCACAAAAGAAGCTTCCTCATTTTATTAAATAAAATATCTGATATATGGGTTAATTTTTTTTTTCATTTTCTTAACGTTTTTTTTATTTCAGAATAAACTAAAAACTTAGTTTTATTCACTTAACGAATGCAAATTTTTACAATTTACTTTGAAAATAGAAAAAAACATTATTACAACTCAGCATCAATTTTTTGACATAGTTTTAAAATTATTCACACTCCTTCAAACCATACAATACGCAAATTGATTACCAAATTTAGTGAACAAGGCAGGCTATAAAGGACAAGATCAGCTTAAAATATCCGAAGGAAAAATGGTCGGGAAGCTTCAGGAACATCAATCCGGCAACACTCCGCTCATCTGGGAATACCGCCATGCCGCCATTAAAACAATACCGCCATCTAGTGAAAGAGCTTAACACTTATAATTTCCACGGATGATTAGATTAAATGGGATACCTACTTTTGCCCCACCCTGTATATTTATAGTATTTTTGTTCCCATGTATATGAGAATTCAGTGAAAAGTCAAATAGTTTTCCATTAGATGGCGGTGAGATCTATTTACATTCCTGAAAAATAATTTCCTTTCTAGTAACACTCCATAAATTCCAAACTAGGGATGTGCTATTAAATGAAAAAATCGATTTTTTTAAAGAAAATAATCGATTTTTTTTGAAAATCTGGATTCTTTTCTTTATAATAATAAAAACAAGCTAAGTGGTTTTAAAACTAACGAATATGGGTATCTATAATTGGGTTGGGTATCTATCTATTATAACTTTTTACTACTTATCAGCTTCATCCGTCATGTTTTTTAAACGTTAATTTTAAGGCATAGATGACATAATACATTATTAAAATTAAAATAAATGATATAAAATCAAAAAAATCAAACTAAAACTAAAATTTGACAAAACAAACTATAAACAATAAAAAACTAAAAAGAACTATTGCCGTAAATCTTCCGTAAGAGAGTTAAAAAATAATAATTTTGGTAATCTCGTCCCTAAGATACGATTTCGAGTTTTCCTAACAATATTCCCTGCTTTGGCTGACGCAGAAGGGGCCATCACCGGGAGGGGCTATAGAGCCAACTCGGATAGCTTAGGAAAAGCTCCTACGTAGTTCTTCTATACAGCTAGAGAATCTGCTTTAAGACTCGATAACGGAGCCGCAATATAAAGGTCTAATTCTGTATTTTCGGCCTTCGGCGTTCTAGCTGCTATTATCTTTTCATGGCGAGACTGCCATATATCTTGCTCGTTGACAGCCGCTTCTGATGAAGGAGATGGTTCAGTTCTGAACCATCTCCTTTCTCATCCGCATGAGCTGACAGAACTAGAGGATCATCGTTTTCGGGGTTTAAAGTTTTGTTTATATAATGTATTATTTTCTTCAAGGCTAATGCCTCATCCAAATGGATCTTTCTCAATCTACGATTCAAAAACGTTGCAACCGAGAAAAGGTTAATTCTTTTTGTAAAGAATTTTTCAGTTGATTTGCCAAATCGCCCGTTGGCGTTATTGTGTCTAACAAAGTTCTCAAACATTTGATAATGGATATTGCTTTACTAGCTGTAATATTTTACCGCACTCATTTCCTCGGTGACTTTTTGAAAAGGTTTTAAATGTTTTTCGATTTCTTTCAGCACAACAATTTCGTTACCTTGGAGCATTTGGAGTGCATTTTGGTGATGTATCAAAACAGACTCTATAGTGCTACTCATTATCACGAATCGTTCAACCATAAATAATTGCTATTTCCACCTTGGGGACACGTCGCCTATCAAAGGTTTCAGTTTTCCTTCGGAAACATTTTGACACATTTGTGCTTGTCGCAATTCTTCAGCACCGGCACAACTCTGATGGAATCAAGTCACGATTTGGCGGATTTTGTCCAGGAAAAGTTTTATATCAGTTATGGTTACTATTTTCAACTACCAAGTTCAATGTATGCCCTAAGCACCGAATATGTTTTGCGCGGCCAAAAGTTATTTCAATAGTTTTAACAATATTGACGCCATTGTCAGTAGTGACGCTAAGAATTTTTTCGTGAGACAAACCCCAATCTTCAGAAATTTTATTATTATTATTATTATTCACGTATAGGCCCTGGTGGACGACGCGAAGTACAATTAGAGGCGTTTGTTGTGAGCTTTTTTCTTTTCGTCAGACCAAGTTGTTCCAGTCTTCCTACATTTTTCCCTCTGGCCAACCTTTCAAACGTCAACCTTATGTCTGAAACAGCCTCTATTCTGAATTTCACTTTGTGTAATATTCGCTGATCGTAGGTCCTCTTTAATTGCAGCAATCCATTTAATTATTTCTACTTTAGCTCTACTCTTGTTTTCATAAAATTCGTCTATTTGCCTAGTTAGCCTACTCGGATTCATCCGTTTTGTGTCGGTGTTTGAAGTCGGTATGTTGTTGTATTTATTTGTTTGGGGCCTAAGATTTTTCTTATAATTTTTCTTTCCTTCTTTTCAATGTCCTCGATGTCTATCTTTCTATTTAAAATGAGCGTTTCTGTCCCATATAGACATTCTGGCTTAATAACTGTGTTGTAATATCTCAGTTTTGTGTTTTTAGATAGGCATCTTTTGTTGTAAATATTTGGTGTAAGTCTCAATGCCGTTTCCATTTTTTGACATCAACCCTTATGGGCCGCTTTTTCCAACCCATTTTCCTTGATTATTTCACCCAAATATTTGAATTGAGAGACTCGTCTGATGTTACCATATTTTATTTTTAGAAATGGTGTTCTTAGTCTGTTGCTGGTCATGTATTGTGTCTTTTCAAAGGAAATTTGGAGCCCTACCTTTTCTGCTGTTTCTTTTAGGATTTCAATCTGTTTTTGTGCCGTTAATACATCTTGAGCTAAAATTGCTAGATCATCAGCAAACGCCAGACAATCAATTTTCATGTTGGTTCTCCCCAGTTTAATGGCTGGTCAATATTCAAGGCCGACTTTTTTTCACGCCACTCCTGTATTACTTTTGCTAGAACACAGTTAAATAAGAGTCCCCTTGTCCCCTTGTCTCATTCCAGTTTTAATTTCGAAGGGCTCTGAAATGTCACCCATGAATTTAACTTTTGACCTTGTGTTAGTTAATGTTAGAGCATCTTTCCAATCTTCCGGAATCCGTTCGTTTCATCAAACTTCTTGTAGAATTTTGGTTATTTCCTTGATTGTACCTGGACCAGTGGATTTCAAAAGTTCAGCAGTGATTCCATCTTCACCAGAAGCTTTGTTATTTTTAAGCCGCTTGATTTGCCTAATTATTTCATCTTCATTCGGTGATAATGAATCTGGGTTTGTTTGTTTAAGGTTTAGCGTTGATAATTTGTTTAAAGGCTCAAGAGAGTTTAGTATTTGTTCAAAATATTTCGCAAGTTATTTGCAATTGTCTTGGTTATTTAAAGCTAATTGTCCGTTTTCCTTTTGGAAGCAAAGACTTTGGGGTTGATAGCCTGTTAATTTAGGTTTAAATGTTTTGTAAAAGTTTCGGGTGTTATTTTTTTGGAAATCTTTTTCTATTTCATTAAGTTGATTGTTTTCATATTTTCTTTTAGTTACTTTTCATATTTTCTTACTTCCCAAAAAAAGTTATAATTTATTGCTGTTTTTTGACTGTTTGACAAATCTTTGAATGCTTTACTTCGACTTAATACTTCTTGCTCGCAAACTTCATCCCACCACGGATGTTTTCGACGTTTTTGTAAAGGGACCAACTTTAAGGCTATTTTAATAATTTTTTGTTTCAATTCTTGCCAGTTCTGTGCTGGTTGTTTATCAAGCTCTTCTGTTAGGGCTGATTTTATTTTCGTTGGGTTGAACTTTGGTATTAGCAGTCTCTTTTGAATTTGTTTTCGAGGTTTTAAGCTAAGTTTGATTCTAGTCAAGTAGTGATCCGTGTCTATGTTAGTTCCTTTGGGGTACGAACATGGTCAATTTAAAATTCACCCATGTACGTGTTTGGGCACCTCGAGGTCTTTTGTTTTGTTATTTTCTTCTTAAAATGGGTTGACATTATTTTTAGATTAAACTGCGAACATAGTTCAACCAATCTTCTACCATTATGATTAATCCATTTATGAGCGGGAAAACTGCCGACTGTTTTCCTGTACTTTTTTTCTTTCCCTAGTTGGGCGTTGAAATCACCCAATAGGATTTTTACATGGTTAGAAGAAATTTTAGAGATAGTCTTTTCCAGAATTTCCCAGAACCTATTTACTTTTTCAGGATTAGATTTATTTTCTTCGTTAACTGGGAGGTGTACATTGATTAATGTATAGTTTTTGTTAGCACACTTGAGGGATAGTGTCATAAGTCACAAATTTTATTAATCATCTCTGACCAATACTCTCCTGTATGGTGGTCGTGAAGTGGTTCGCATGTAATGTTAATTAACTCCATTTCAAAGTTTTCTATAAAGAGCACTGTAACGCCTAAAAAACTTCTTAATTGCAAATCCTTCCATTCATCTATTGTGAGGCAGACGTTTTTAACTATTCATAATTTTTTTATCATAAGGGCTTTATTTTCTTCATATTTAGGGTCTATGAGATCTGTAATAGTTTTATGGTTCGGAACCTTGTACAAAGCGGCCACTGTCTTCAGCAACTTTTTGAAACCTACACCTTTTGCCATACTGTAGGGGAGACTATCCCGGCATATCATTTCTACTATGTTTTAAGACATTCTCTTATTTTTATTTCCATCATAGCCATATTCTAAAATCTTCGAAAAAGATGCTTCAATCCGTGATCTGGCAGGCTTCAGCGTTGAAGTTATAGCCTCGATTTATGTCGGTGATGAAGATGGTATCGATACATCAAGGGTCTTTCCTGCGTATCATAATAGTATTTTCAATACCTTATAATAATCACTACCTATAATAACTTTATATTCGCAAAGATATAAATGATACGAAACATTTATCAACGAGCGGAATTTGAACCCGCGACTTTTCGGGTATTATCTTCATCGATTACTAAGAAAAAGAAGTAATGATCCTAGGACATGCTTTCCGTTGCTGTGTCTATGCTATGATATATGTATAATAAGTAAGAGAAGTATGGGGGTGACAAGATTTTTTCGCCTTATTTTTTTTCCAAAAACCTCTTAAGATATCTCATCGAAATTAAAATTGTTCACAAAGACTGAAGCTTTTTCATTTTATTTTTCATGTTTATTTTAATTGTTACTAAGATTAGAAAATGAAGTTACTGTTTAGGGATAGTTTTCTACACTATCGCCTGGAGTGATACCTAGTAAAAAATTTTACGGCGGTCATAAATTATTGAGCCACTCAGTTTCGATCAGCACGTTTGAAGAACTACCAAGCCTTGGTTTGTCTATAATTATTAAATTTCAAGAAAATCCTACCAACTACCGAATAACCAACATAGAACCCCTCCCAGAAGACATTTGTCCCTACCCAGATTAGTTACTGATAAAACCGAGAGACGATATGTCTTCAGAGTTTACGCTTCTTCCTGTTGAGCAAATATTGGGTTGATTCCAAAGTTAGTCTTATTTATTTGAGAAAAATTATATTTGCTAAAAATTACATTTAATCAATATTGTAAGTGCCGACATGTTCGATGATCTTTTAAAAGCTCGGAGGTTTTTGTCTAAAGAACTAATCCAGGGGATTTTTAAAGTCCACCAAGGAAGCAAAATTTTTACAGTCTAAGCTGTTTTGAAACGATTTAAATAATTGGTGGTCGAAAGACGCAAGATCGGGAGAGTACAATACATGGACCAAAACGTCTCAGTCAAGTTGTACAAGTTTGTGTCAGAGGGCCAAATTCATGTGTGATCTAACATTGTATCGATGGAACGCAATACACTATCTGATGGCTAATTAAAGACACTTCTAGTCGAACTAATGTTCGCATATTAGTCTGGTTTTAAGGTCATAATAAACGATTCCCTTTCATTAGCGTAGCATTTTTCAGAGTTGAGGCTTCTTCCTGTTTTTACGCTGGTTGAAGGAACAGCTCCGCGTTTACACCATGATCTCTTACGCTTTACATTGTTGTACACAATCAATGTTAAGAATAGTAAATGAAAACAAAAATTTATTAATGAAAATGGTTTTATTGTTTTTCAGAATATTCTCCCCGATAATCTATAGACTTTTGCATATTTTTCAACCAATTTTCTTAGCACTTTTTCCATTTCGATTGAGATATTGCTTCAAAGTGCTTCTTGCGCTAACAATTTTTATTGGGTTTAGCTCATTTTGAAAGACCCATTGATCATTTTGAACAACCCTCGTATCAATTTTTTCTTCGTTAACTTATCCGGCATCAATATTTGTTAACCATTCCAATCCTAACTGTGCTGATCACTTTAAATTAGCGTCAATATTTCGTTGTCACCAGCCCCGGTCGATCGTTTAGAATGTAGTGCGTCGCTAAGATTAAAATTGTTTTCACGAAACTTTCTGAACCACTTACAGCACGTGGAATTGTAAACGACAGCCTCGCCGTACACAACATATATCTTCTTTTGCATCTGTGAAGTTTTGTGGCCTTTTCACAAATAAAAAAAGCACATATCGAACATGTTCCTTATTTTCTGCAATTTTTAATGTTTCTATAGACCTTTTCAGGACTAGTTGCAAGCAAGCGCGTCCGCCATGTTAACGAGGCGTTAATAAGAAAGTTTCGGGCACTTTTTATAAATATAGCTGGATAACAACAATCATTACCCTTATTATCAGTGCAACTAAATGAAAAATTAATTGATGGTGCTTTATTAATGCATCCCACAATAGAAGCACATAATTGTATTCGAATACAACGATGGGTAAAATGCCATGGCCGTCCCCAACATGGAAATAAAGCAGAACTTGTTGAAAGGTTAGGATGACAATTATATTTATATTAGTTTTATAGTTATTACATTCACAAGATTATATTTATTATATTTATAACATATTTATATTTTTAACTTTATATTTATAACATTACATTTATTTATATATTAAGTTTGGAGCAAATGTAAATTTATATTTCTTTTAATACTTACAATAATAATCATTGGCTAGTCTGGTAGCTCTTGAGATAAAGTTGTTTTAGCCATAGTTAGTTCGATGGACAGGATAGTGGAAACTGTAAGTGGCTCTTGTAGTTCTCAGTGGAACATGAATATTAATTTTTTCAAGGAGTTCAGGGGCCAATACCCTTCCATGAATGATCCTATAAAGTATTATAAGATACCTTCTCCTGTGACGAACAGTGATGGGGACCATATTAAGCTGGTTGAGTATTTCAGAATCCTGATAATTATCGAGTATGTTTAGTTTGTAGGCCACTTGCTTTAGAAACTTGTGCTCAACAGATTTAAGAGCATCAATATATACCCCATAAAAGGGGGACCAGACAGAAGATGCATACTCTATATGTGGACGTACAAGGGAACAGTAAACGGTTTTTAAAGATTGAATGTCATTGATGTCTTGGGTACATCTTTTAATGAAACCAAGCACTTGGAAGGCCTTGTTGACAACATTGTCCAAGTGAACTGAGAACTGCAAATCTCTCTCCAGGCTGACACCAAGGTCCTTGATAATGGATACTTTGTCTAGGATGTGATGGTTAATATGATAGTTAAATTCTATGCTGGATCTACCACGAAAAAAGATCATTGCCTTGCATTTAGATGGATTTAGTGTCATACCGTTTCTGTGACACCAGTCAAACAGAGAGTTTAGATCATATTGAAGTTTGTCACAGTCTTCCTGGGATCTAACAATGCAACTAAGCTTTAGGTCGTCAGCAAACAGTAAGTAAAGGCATGAAGTGAAGCACTCCCCGATGTCATTCATGAATATAATAAAAAGAAGTGGCCCAAGGTGTCAGCCCTGAGGTACTTCAGATGTAGCCAGAAACACTCTGGAGAGAAAACCGCCTATTCTGACAAGCAATCTGCGATTGGTCAAGTAGCTGCGAAACCAAGATAGTAGGGGCTCGGCAATCCCCATAAGCCAAAGCTTATGTATCAGCAGATCGTGGGGTACATTGTCGAATGCACCAGAACAGTCTGTGTAAATTGTGTCCACCTGAAACCCTTTTTCCAATGCACCCAGCAGAAAATCAGCCTGAGTAAGAAGGTTCAACTCGGTGGATTTACATGGTCTAAATCCGAATTGCTGCCGCAATAGATCAGGCTCCAGAAGGGGCGTTATAAAGTCGCAGACCAAGCTCTCAAAGGCCTTGGGTACTGCACTAAGCACACTAATAGGGCGATAGTTGGTTACGGAAGCTTTGTCACCAGATTTATAGATTGGCTTTAGAAAGCTCTCCTTCCAGAAGTCGGGGAATTCACCAGTCTTAAGAGAGAGCATTAAAGATGTGGTACAACGGTCTAGAGAGGCTAATCTGATCCAGGGCCCTTGTTGATGTCTAGATTTGACAATTTAGTGAATATATCAGATATCTGAATATGGTGAAGTAGGAGATACATGATTAGGAATATTAGGTTTCTTAGTTGAGTAGACAGAGGAGAAAAAGTCTGCATACATATTAGCTATTTCTTCACCAGAGCAACCGGTCTTGTCTAGGTAATTAACTTTATTAGGAAAAGCACTACCCTTTCTCCTGTTGTTAACAAATGACCAGAATTTCTTTATGTTTGATCTAATAGCTCTCTAGCTGAGTAGCATTCCTGAGTAAGGTTTTTACATAAATGGCGCAACCTGGAAAACTCCCGATAATCCTCACCTGACTGGGTTCTTTTATACTTTTTATGCAATTTTTTCTATAGTATTATATTGTTTTTCAATTCAAGAGATGAACCATATGTCATAAAGATAATTTCATAAAAAATGTTTAACATAGTATTAGGAGGCTTATTAATAAGTAAGCAGTCCCAGTCAAACTGGTTTAAGAATGAAATAATTTGTTGATAATCTGCAGATCTAAAATCCCTATAAAACCCACCAAACCCGAGGCCATCCCCCTCACTGTCCAGGCCAGCACCTAGTTTAATACTAAGAGGCGGGTGCACAACAGGAGGAACCAAAAAATAGTCTGCCAGCTCAACTTCCTTTGTAGGATCTTGACTCAAGACCAGATCCAGCAGGCTGCCATGGGATGTAGTATGTGAATTAAGTTGAAATAAGTGATGAAAACTGCATGTGTTAGACATAATTTGAATGCAAGCAACTTCCATAGGTCGTGCACCGAAACCAGATGTTACTGTAGAGCCAAGTGCTCCCCCATGCCAGTCTCCATGCGTTAAGTTAAAGTCACCAATTATATGCGGGTTGCAATTGGGCATGGTCTGGTTGTCTCAGAAAAGCTAGATTATAATGCTGAAGGTGCATTGGGTGGGATATATACAGCTCCAATGATGTCAGTGTTTTTGGATCCCACAGAGACAAAGATCTGCTGGACCTTGTTGTTAGGAATTTGAAGACACGCTCTGGGTATTGATTTATGTACAGCTATCAGCACACCTCCACCCCTTTTAGAGGTACTGGTATAGGCAGAACGATCATTTCGATAGATGTTGTAGTCCATGAAACCAAGTTCAGCATCATAAATGCCATTATGCAACCAGATTTCTATCAATATAAATATGTCATAAGGGGTGACTGGTGAGCTGACTTGAAGTTGATTAAGTTTTGTTCTCAAACCTTGAGTGTTCTGGTAGTATACTGAAAGATTGTTGGATGAGTGAGTGACTGTTAGTTTTTTTGTACAATTTTAGGTACACCCTGATGATATCTAAGCATTATATTGTTTTCTCCATTAGCAATTTTTTGTCTAAACTATTCCTTTATCTTGGCCTCGGCTTCATACTGTATTTTTGTCAGATCCATTCCTAAGTAAATTTGTCTGCCTTTTAGCTTGGTTCTAGAACGGATTACCAGCTGACCTTCTTCCTTACTGTGAAAGATGACCTTAAGGCTCCTATGGCCATTTTTGTTAGGTTTACCAATCCTGATTGCAATCTTTACTTCGACACTACGGATGTCAAGATAGCTGCAAAGAACCCTTACATCATCCAAGTCCTGTCTTTGATCAGGCAGGTTGTAAATTATAATATTGCTAGCTCGCCTTTCTCGTTCTTGAAGTTCTGCAAAAATATCGTTATTAGGGGGCGAGTTTGGTGGTGTATTTAAGCTGTTGGTGGCAGAAGTCAATGGTATTTGTTGCATATCATTCTTTAATGCTATGAGCTCTGTCTTAATTTGGTCAATAGCCTTCAAAATAGTAGGTATCTGTAGCAATCCCGACTGACAATCCTGACACAGAAATTTTAGTGTGCGTTGATTTTTCAAGTTGAAGTTCAACAACTCGGATCTCGGATGCATTTAAACCTGAGCAGACAAGCTTGTGAATAGCTCTTTGGCAGCTGTCACAATTTGTAAGAAGCTTATGGTTAGTTTCATCAACATTACACTTGAGGCACAGCATGGTAAAGTATAGGTTAAGAAATCCAGAACAACACAGAAAGTTGGAGAAAGTGTTAACTAACAATGCACTCCAATCACAAAACTAAATAGAGTGGATTGCAACAGTTTCTATTAATTATTTGTGTAAAATACTAATTGTTCGGGGAAAAATAGTTTAACAACCACATTTGTAAAACAGTAACACATAACCTCACTGGTACTCTAAGTAACCTAAGGTAACTTAGAGTTACCTTAGGTTAGGTAGTGTAAAGGTAAAAAGTAGTCTAAGGTAACCTCACTTTTATACTCTAAGGAGCAATTAGCAGTAGTTAAAATAATTAACTTGCGTCATGAGTTTGTTTATATTTTTCTGCCAAACAGGCACTTGCTACTTTTACCAACAAAGATTCATCATTTGAGATTATAGCATGAGCTATCAGATTAACAGCGAAATGGATTAAAATTATCTGATTACGTGATTTTTTTTACCCAACTGTCAGGGTGTTCTGTTGTTAGACTACTTTCTTCTTCCACATGTTTGAACTCGCAAATCACATTTAGCCCACCTTGGATAAATATTTAAATGTTTTTGTTTTGTTGATTTAATAAGTTTTCGATGATATTGAAGACAAGGCTTTGGAAAACTAATAAATGCTCCGAAAATAATTTACTACACGTATAGCTGCAATATATCCCTTAACAACAACGTTTTTTTGCTCCTTTTTTCACTGATAACATTATATATTTTTATTAAGATGCTTGTATTAATATTTTACTTCAAGTATATAACAATTAAAACTGTACTATTGGTAGTCAGTTAATAATTAAATATATTTTTTTGCTAATTACGTTGAAAACATAATATTCACAGCCTATACACGCATAAATTGCCCGAAAAACATAACGAAAGTTGAAGCAAGCGCACAAAAAAAATTAACTATGAAAAGACTTATATAAATATCAGAAAAGCAAATTGAATCCATAGAGGCGCAGCCAAGTACGTCCTTAGGTGCCGCAATCAACTTTTAAACAAAGAACAATATATAAGACAAGAACATATATACTAAAGTTAAAACACTTTTCTTATGTTTAATCAGATAGAATATTTGCTTTTAAGGCTTCATTAGTCTTAATTCCATATTCACCCATTCACTCAATTCGCTTTTACTTTAAAAGTTATAATCTCTGCCACACCCCAACGCAGAGCGTAATTTTTTTTCTCGGCACGCAAATCATGGAGCCCTCCGTTTCACTCACCCTATTAAACCATTCAAACGAGACCTTTTAATACAGCGTTACTACTAATTTAATTCTATTGAAAATACCGTAAAGTAACGGAGCGTGGAATATAAAAGATTCTTTCTGCGATGTTCGTTCCGAGAGCTTTCAATTAATTTAAGTCCTCTTGACGTGGCCTAACTGATTAGCGAATATTTTGACGAGGAAGTTTAACGAGTGAAGCGAAGATAAGGGTGTGGTTGTGACCACCATACAGGGACCATCTCCGAATATCAACAATAATATATCCATATATATATATATCTATATATATATATATATATATATATATATATATATATATATATATATATATATATATATATATATATATATATATATATATATACATATATCATCATCTTCATTAATTCATTGTCGATCCACTGCAGAATGAAGGCCTCCCCAGCAGCATTCGTCCAACTCGCAGGGGCCTGAGCTTTCCTCTGCCATTCGGGTCCAATATACTTGATGATGCCATAGATCCATCGTGTTTTAGGATTTTTTGTGGACGCATATGATCAAGCGGTATATATCTACAGCATGTTCCGAAACTCAACGTCAAACGGGTACCGGGCGAAAAGCCAGGTTATACTAGTCCTGGCAAAAATAAAGAAAAAAAAAATCAAGTCAGTGTATTAAGTGATAATAGGCATATTTTTGAAAATCTTAAAATTTTACTGTCTCGAGTATATCAATTTGCTAAAATTATGGTCAACTGCGTCACTTTTATGACTCCCATTTTCGAGAAGTATTATTACGGCTTTTTTAGAGAAAAACTAACAACGAATTCTTAACCAGCACCATCTTAAACCAAAATGTACCGATTTTTATGGTTCTAAATTACTGGGAATCCTTGATATCATTTTATGATATTTTTACAATAATAATTAATAATTTTTCTAATAATTACAGACTATTTTTTATCAAAAAACTTCCTTTATTTACAGGTCGATCTAAAATGGCATTATAAAACTTAAATACTAGACTATTTTTCTATCATTTTCTATCAAGCACTTTTCGATACGTCGTCGGGTATTGTTCACTACTTTTGTCAATTGTTGTTCGGTAATGCTACGGCAAGCCTGCCTAATACGATCACAAAGATCGTCTCGAGTTCGGAGCCTCGGAACATAAACCTTATTTTTAATTGTCCCCTAGGGAAAAAAATTAAGAGGCGTGAGATCCGGGGATTTCGGCGGGCAATTAATTACAGCACTGTTTCGCTTAATCAAATGATTTGGAAAATTATTATTTAACCAGTTTCTTACATTAATTGCATGAAGAATGGGTGCCCCGTCAAATTGTAAGTGTAAATTGTACCGATAATTAAGAGGCAACGTATCAATTTCATCATCAAACTAATTTTGTAAAAATATAAGAAATCTTGCTGCATTCAAATTTCTGTCAAAAAAATATGGTCCAACAATAATGCCATTTAAAATACCGCACCAAACGTTCGCCTTAGTAGAATATTGTTTCTTACATTGTATGACCCAATGGGGATTATATTGAGCCCATAATCTAATATTTTGTGATGATACGATACCATTTGTCGTAAATGTGGCTTCATCTGTATATAAAATATTTTTTAGAAATGTGTAGGATATTGTATGCACATGCCTTGTAACCATATACAGTACTCTATTATTCTTCCAGTATCACCAACTTCAAGTGTTTGAAGAAATTTTGGTTTAAAAGATTTCCTGTTATTTTTCTTCAAGCATAACCAGATATTGCTTTTCGGGATATTTAAAATTCTATTAGTGTCCCTAACGCTTGAGTGTTATGAGTGTTGAGTGTTGAGTGGATTCTCATTAAAATAATCAAGAACTAATTAAGTTGCTCAAAATTCACGAGAACGATGCTGATTAGCAAGTTTATTAACAGTTCCGTTTTGATCAAAATATTGATTTATGCAAGAAATTGTAACATAATTGATGTTCCGTTCTGGATGTCTTCTATTAAATTCTTTTGCTGCTTTACGAAAAGTTCGCGTGCCATCACCAACTAATCTTATAATTTCTAGTTTTTTTTCAGTCAAAGTGACATTTAATAATTAGTTTACAATTTTTGATTTCCATTGCATACATAGTTTTAATAACGGAAAGTACATGTAATTATTAGAAAAATTATAATTTAAATATTACATATATCTAGGAGACCCAGTAATTTAGAACCATAAAATCGGAACAGTCTCATATAAAGTGGTGCTGGTCAAGAATCCGTTGTTAGTTTTTCCGCGATCTATCCAACAAAAGAAAGTTTATAACAATCATTCAAGAAATTAAAATTTTAATTGTATATATTACAAATAATTGTATTATTTTAATTGTATATATTTTTAATTAATAATTGTATATATATATATATATATATATATATATATATATATATATATATATATTATATATATATATATATATATATGTATTATTATTATTAGGTGCGTATAGACCCGGTTGGATCACGCAAAGCATTCTGATTCATTTTCGGGTGTTCTCTCTAATCCTCCACACCTCCTATCAGTAATGTACAAAGTTTTCACTAAGATAATTTCTAAAAGAATATAAAAAAAACTGAATGTCGCACAACCAAGAGAACAAGCAGGATTCAGAAGTGGATTCAGTACAATGGATCACATCCAGGTTGTACAGCAGGTCATAGAAAGGCACAACGAATACACCATGCCACTGTGCTTGGCTTTTATCGACTACGAAAAAGCATATATATATATATATATATATATATATATATATATATATATATATATATATATATAATATATATATATATATATATATATATATATATATATATATATATAGGTATATATATATATATAATATATATATATATATATATATATATATATATATATATATATATATATATATATATAATATATATATATATATATATATATATATATATATATATATATATATATATATATATATATATATATATATAGTATATA